>JBAMIE010000114.1:10804243-10832686 GCA_037177295.1 Kaempferia parviflora
TTTAAATTCATAACTATCTTAATAAATTGATAGTTTTCTTTGTCTCTAAACTAATATTTGTAGTCGCATAAAAATCGAATATAACCGACTGTAAAAACTGGATCTTATTAAGAATTTGTATGTAACCAACCGTATAAAAATCTGTGCAGAATTTCTGTAAGTGCTGTAAGTGTACTGTGCAAGCTTTATTTTGTGCCATCTTTTGTGTCAAAAAGTCCAAGAAACATCAAGACTTGAAAATGATCGAATGGAATGTTCTAACCTTGGATAAGGAGTGGTAGATACAATAAAAAAAAAAGCTGAGAATCTGAAAATCAGAAACTGGAATATGTTTTTGCTGTAAGTGCACTGTTCAGCCACTTTGCGTGCCACGTTTTGTATCAAGGAGTAAAGATAAGTGTCAAGATATGGAAGACATTAAGTATGGAGCTTATATGTTAGATAAGAAATGTTAAATCATTAACAAATACCGGAAACTTGAGCTCAACAAGAATCTAAAATCTTGAAGCTGAACGCTGTGAACCAAGCTGCTGTACGATCTATTTTGTGCACTGTCTAAGCTGGAATTTTATGCCAAATTTTGTATCAAGAAAGCTCCAAGGACATCAGGTTATGAAATGGATCGAAGGGGAGGCTTTAACTATGGACGCGAAATGAGAAAATGCAAGGAAAGTGGAGTGATACAAACAAGTGAATTCTAAATGTATTTATCACAACTACACCAATTAAAAGATAACACGTCATCACATAGCATGCATGCTGTCACACTGTGGGCAGGTGATTCAAGGAGTGCGCCACGGTTGAGAAAGATCTCGGTTAGCTGGAAATTGGCAACTGTAGTGTCGTTAGAATGATATTAATATCAATTAACTTTACCTTATTATGTTTATTTACTAATTAAATCTTTGGTTGATCATTAGTGCCAAGGGAGTAACAATTATAATACCATGCAAAGTATCACCAGATCATTAGACAATAATAGTGCAATTAAAGGATGTGAGTTAGATAGAATCCAACCAAAATTCATTATTCAAGAGCTTCACAAGTAGATTTACAGACATTTCACCATGAAAACTTTAGTCTGATTCATCGATATCAGGTAGAAAACCAGGTAAACAAAATGAATCACTTTTGTCACAAACAATGCAAGGGTTTTCCCCCCTTAATCCTAATTAAAAAGCAATCAGACTACTGAAGACAAACTCTGATGAAGAGCAATGACTTTAAATTGCAAATGTTACTTTCTAAATATGAAAATAGTTTATCAAAATCTTCACTGACAGAACTTTCAGCTGGAATTCATTTTTCCAATAAGTTGTCCAAGGAAGGAATGAATGTTTCTTGAAGCTCAAGTGGCAAGAAAATCATGTCTGATGTATGAGACTCCTGCATTGAGATGCCATATCGACAGGTGCTATCATAAAGGCATTGAGATACCTGCAAAAAATGAAATGCAATGACAACGTCTACATGTGAAATACAAGAAACTTTAGTTTACCATATTTTCATTGTGATATTATAACAGGGTAAAATGACAATCATCTACCACATAGAAGTAAAGGACATCGTATTCAGGATCAAGTGGTGTTGTGTTGCAAGGCAAGTAAGATAATAGATTTGTTTAATACTTTCTATAGGCTTACTGAATCAAATTATCATATTGATGCAACTTGCTCCACTGAAGGAGTATTCCAAGATATCAAAGAAAATGCACTCAAGGACCAGACTTTTTTTCAGCATGAGCATTACAAAGATGCCGCAAGAAGTAAGAAAGGCATTGTTTAATTTGCAGAATATCCTATGCAAGGACTCTACTATAACAGTAATCATAGAACCATAAGAAAGATATGTTTTGATACCAAAATTGTTTAAAGTAGCAGATTTTTCTATAGGTTTATATTGAGTAACTACAGGTTTCACTGCAATTATTAATTCAACTAGTTGCTTGGCAGATTAAAAGATCAAATTAACATGCAGTAAGTGAAACAATTCGCTGCTGGAGATACTATTGAATTCTAACAGATATACAATCATTCTGACAATAAACAATTCATAAACTGAAACCATTATTTTCAATTTATCACTGTTATGCATTTGTCCGACGCCATAAGAGATTGTTACCTCTCTAATTGGATACAAAAATTGATACAAATGGTTAACTTTGACAAAGCTTTCTATATAACATCTGCTAAAGTATCCAACAAATACATACATGCTATCACTACATCTTAGAAAATAGGAGATTAATGAGCAAGCTGTTTAAGTTATCAAGATGAAGAAGAAATGACCGAGAAACAATGCACCTTGTGGAACCAAACCCCATCGTTGGGACTCCACAGTGAGAACCGATTGCAGACGAGCGGTGGCAATCGCGCTGTGGAGAGGAAGCATCGACATCAAGCAACTCGAACTTTCCGGTAACCTTCATAACCGGAATAAATCGAATCAAAATCCCAAATAGAAATCTCCACGACGACTCGAATACGAGCAAAAAACACGTACCTTGAAATGCAGGAACTACGTTTCCTTAACGAAGAGAGTCGCGTAACGGACGGAGATGCCTCAAACTCAATGATCACGTTTTTCCTAGCCCTGAGTACTGCCGAAATCGCCGAAGCCGAAACCCTAGAACGCAGCGTGGAAGACAAAGCCGCCATTTTGACAAAACGCTGCAAAGCTGAGAAAAGAGTGATCGCGTCGGATTTTACCTGTTTGTGAGTTACAATAAAGACCGTCGATTCGTTATGAGGACGCCTGTAATCGACGGACGAGATGTAAGGGGATTCGACAAGACGCGATGCATGCCTGTAGCGGGCTCATTTGGAGTCATGTTGCTAATTCTGATCGAAAATCGATTGATTACTCGTATGGTCTGAGAACGAAGGGTGGGTCAATTCTCATAGAATTTGGTGTAGTCATATGTTAGAAAATGACATTGCCACCCTTTTAATTTTATTTTGTTCTCACTAAATGTTCAACTCTCGTCTAGTCTTCTAATATGAACCAGCATTACCAGTCAAACTATTGGATTCTCCAACGACTGTCAGGCAAGTCTTTATTCAATTCTGTGTGTTCATATCATTGACTCGAGTCTTCCACAACCATCTTCATGGATCTTTATTTTAAGACCAGTGTTTACCATGAACTCAAGTCTTCGGCATCCATATTCTATAGGTCGAAAATCAGCTTTCTAGTCGGTCAATCGAAAGTGCAACTTTCGAAGAGGATTCGAGAAAATTAAACAGCATATTCTTTGTTCAATTGTTCACAATATAGTATTGGTTGCCTAGTTAGGTGTGTTGCAAGAAATAGGATGAATTTTCTAAATAATTAGGATTGAATTATTGTACAAGGTATTTGAACTATCTGTGAAGTTAGGACACTATGTCATGATACTATAGTTTCTGAATTTATTTAATGAGCGGAATGTATATTCCATAATTGATTGAGTTATAAGTAGGGGTCAGTATAATTTGATTAAAACTGAAAAAATCAATCGAACTGAAATAAAATGACTTAGTGTTGGATTAGAAATTTTTAAAATTGAAATCGAAAAAATCAAACCGTAGTAGAGTAAACCGGACCAAACCGGCTGATGCCCACCCCTAGTTATAAGATTTGGAAATCTAAAATAAAAAAAAGATGACATTGGTCAATCAATTATAGTAAAAGATATAATTTATCATCCTTGTGAGGAGATAAATTAAAAAATTACAGTGGACAACCATGAAGAAGATTATTTTTATTTTATTTTATGGAGATTTGATCACTTACTCATTATAATAATATCTATCTGGTAGTAATCAACTCAACGTACGACAACATTAGTCAAATCAAGACTAACTTCTAATGTTAACGGCCGTTTGGAATTTAATCACTAATTCACACGGACTTGCTTGCAAAATTTCTCACTTTTGCTTAATGAAAGGTTAGAAATTTCACTTGAAATGTCTTTTGAAATAGAATAAAATTTTATGGAATATAAATAAAAAATTGAATTGATTGTTATAAACAAATAAAGAGAGCAGTATTTGGTTTGTACGTTTTTTATTTTATTTTTTTTTGAAAAAAATATGATTTTTTAGAAAATAATATTTTGTTTGTATTTTTTATCTATGTTTTTTTTTTTAAATAATATTTTCTAAAAAATTAGAGAATATGTAAAAATTATTTTTTTTAAAAAAAAATTCTAAAAAAAATATAAAGGAACAAACGCTCTGTAAACTTTTCTAAATTTGCAAAACTTTTTTCTAAACCGGAAACTGGATTGAGAAATATTATAAATATAGATTCTTTTTAAAATTTGTGTTGTTTAATAGGAATATAATTATGATTTATATAATTCATTTTAGTAGTTAGGATTAGCCTAATTTGTTATTAAAATATTAGCAAAACTAGCAAATTATGTTAAGAAAAATATTTTTTGGCGTAAAATATTATCATATATCAATGGGTTGATTAGTAAATAACTTTTAATAAATCTATTATGTATTTTTAAAATAATTAATCTATCATGTATTTTGTAACTTAATGAATTTATCGTTTTCAACAAATTTATCATATAAATAAAATTTTCTACGATATACTATTTATTTTAAAATCACATAATACATTTTCAAAGTTATACAATATATAATTAATTAATTGTTTTGAAAATGGTATATAATAAATTTATTAAAATTTATAAAAAAATATAATAATTTGGCAATTAATCTTATTTTAGTTATATGTTACAGTAATTTACTATCTACCATACTGATGTTTTACCTTAGAACTTTATTTTTTTGATAGGATAGACTTTATTTTTCAATTTGAGTTGGTTCGATTTTAAAGAAATTAATTGTCATAAATATCTTTAAAAGTATTTATTTCATATTTAATTCGAATTGTCTCGTGCGGCAATAAAAAAAAAATAAATCGACTACATCAACTTAACACAAAATAATAAAAAAACTTTATATTTATTTCATATTTAATCCGAATTGTTTCGTGCGGCAATAGAAAAAAAAAAACAATTAAATCGGGAACCGCAAGCTTTATAAAATGATTAATTGATAGTAAAAACTGAAAATTAGGTTATAAAAATAAATAAAAATAAAAATCAATTTAAAGAGTTTTAAACTTATCGGGAACCGCAAGCTTTTCCTACCTGTACACGTATCTGATGACGTCCGGCTTCGTATCCCTGTTGTTGCCACGTCTGTAAAATCATTTTATTAGTGAATTCTGTCCTGATCCGGCAGCTGATTATCTCTTTCCTACTATTTCGGGCCCAGCAAGGGCAGTATCCATGACCACCTAATGGATCCATCTGAACCGTTAACTGTTCGGAATTTTACCATCGAACGGTCATGACCGACTATTACAGCGCGGATACCAAATTTGCCCGTTATGGTGATGGCTTTACTCAAACAGGCGTCAGGAATGCTTTCATTCACATATGGTCTCGCAATACGTTTAGTTACCTAGTTCCTACCTATGTTGGCCATGGATTTGCTAACCAAAGTATGCCACGTAGATAGCGTACTTTGACGAAAGACTGGCTGAGGATGAAGTTACCGGAGTTGAGTATCGCAATAAATATCGTCGGATGACGGCCATTTAGGCAAGTCTTGCTCCCATCCGCTTTCTGCCCTTTGATCGCGCTTTCTCGCACCTCTCGAATCTCGATCTCGACTTGGAATTGGATTGGCGGAGATCTTTGCAGCGATTCAGCAGAGGCCTTGGAAACTGAGTTTGGAGGGCAGGTTTTCGATCCCTTTCTCGATCTGATTGATGGCTTCTATTCGGGTGACCATGGAGGTTGGGGGCGATGGGGTGGCGATCATCACTATCTGCAACCCGCCGGTCAATGCTTTGCATCCCGCGAGTATGTTCCCGTTCCTTTTTGTTGACCTTCCGTGTTTGTGGATCTTACTTGAAAAAACGTTTTACTGTTTTTTCCAAGATTAGCAGTGTCTTGGTTGACGATTTGTTGATAGTTACGTTTGCCATATTTGTTTGTATTTTTTTTTTTTTTTTTGTTTTTGGATAATATTGATCTTAGTTGAATTTTTGTAGTTATTGCTGGGTTGAAGGAGAAATATGCGGAGGCGATGAAAAGAAGTGATGTTAAAGCAATTGTCTTGACTGGTGAGATTTGGCACTCTAGATTTTTTTTTTCAGTCTTTTGTCATCCTCATTTTTTTTTAATTTTTATTTTAACATCAATAAGCTGAAGAGTTTTCTATAGATACAGCCAGCAAGTTTGAACTGGCTGATTGTGCATGCGTTCTCGTTTATGAATTTGATTATTACGCTAGAGTTGTCTCAGTAGTCTCTTGCTTACTGAGTTTTGTTTCTCATATATGTGGATCTGATGCTGTTTGCAATTTCTTTTCTAACAGGTTATGGAGGCAAGTTTTCTGGTGGTTTTGATATCAATGTTTTTGCTGAGATTCATAAATCAGGTGACCATATATATAAAAGAAACAACTTTAAATTTGTCTTTTTTGGACATATGGGCGAGATGAGGAATCAGTGTTTTCACTAATGTAATTGTTATTCTCAGGGAATTTATCACTTCTACCAGATGTATCTGTTGAACTTGTGGTCAATATTATGGAAGGTTGCTGCTACTTAAAGCTTCTTTTGCTTTTGGTTAAATTGCTGCTACTTACCTACTTATGATATGCATCAACCCAAGGAATTAATATTTAAGTATTCTACTGGTTTACAGATGCTCCAAAGCCATCTGTTGCAGCCATCCAAGGGCTTGCACTTGGTGGTGGTCTCGAGCTAGCCATGGTTTGTGCTATTTTACCAGTTGATATAGACTTTCCAACCTACTTGCTATATGAATAACAACTGTTGTGCAGGGTTGTCATGCACGAGTTTCTACTCCAGAAGCTCAACTTGGATTGCCAGAGTTGACTCTTGGCGTCATTCCTGGATTTGGAGGTGAGATATTCCATGTGTTACTTAACCTTTTTATGCTAGCCTGTTTGTCATCGTCTCACTGTAAACTTCTCTATGCTCAAAAAGGCACACAACGTCTTCCAAGGCTTGTTGGGCTACCAAAAGCACTAGAAATGATGCTGGTAAGTTGATCGATTTAGTTAACATAATTTGGTGTTTTTGATGTACCATGCTTGTCTAGATGTATCTCATTTGTTAGTTTCTCAAAAGGAAGAATTAATTTTGGCTTTTTATTTCTGTCAGTTTTTATAAAGTTAATTCTTTTTCTTTTCTTTGCCTTAGCAAGTTGTATATGATGCTTTGCAGTGTAGTGGGCCTTCAATATATATATTGACTTGGATGATAAACATCTTTGTGTTGTATTTGTTATGTATATCACTTCATTTATAACTGGCATAGTGAATTACTGATTAAAGCCTTATTACTAATGCTTCAATCTAGCAATCAAAATCAATCAAATCAAAGGAAGGGGAGAAGTATGGTCTCATTGATGTTGTTGTTTCATCTGAGGATTTGCTCAAAGTTGCACGAGTATGGGCGTTGGAAATTGCTGAACGGCGTAGACCATGGATCAGTTCTCTTCGTAGGAATGATAAAATTGGTTCTCTTTCTGAAGCTAATGAAATACTGAAAGCCGCTAGGAAACAAGTTAAGAAAATAGCTCCTAATATGCCACAGCATCAGGCATGCCTTGATTCAGTTGAGGAAGGTGTAAAGTTCGGTGGATATGCCGGCGTGCTCAAGGTATGCATGCGACTCTTAAATCAGTAACGTAATGTGCATGGCCACTGGATAATATGTTATCAATTCAATGTGCACAGAACACTATTAATTCCATCTTCTTTTGTTGGTCAGCATACATTATAATTGTTGTGTACTTATAGTGTACTCAGAAGTAGGTTAGTCAACAAATGAGAACGCCAGTTCTTGATCAGGTTAAGTCTTTTCTGTGAGCAATCTGTTAAATAATATGATAAACTTTGTGACATGAGAAACCAACTAACTTATGATGTCAATATAACATTTTCCCCTTGAAAATAAATAGGTAACTGTTGCACAACTTCAAGGGAGGATACCGTCCTCAAACTTTTATTAGATACTAATTTTCTCCTTGTCTAATGAAAAAAAATATCAGGAAGCAAAGGTTTTCAAGGAGTTGGTGCTTTCAAATACCTCAAAAGGGCTTGTCCACGTCTTTTTTGCACAACGGACTACATCTAAGGTAATTTTGCTTCTTCTATTTCTTTTTACTTGAAGTGCATTGGTTCCATGTAATGAATATTCTTCCCTGCCTTTCGTATAGTTTGAGGCTTGTTTTTTTTCACAATACAAGCCTGAAATTGCATGTAGATAATGTGGAAAGAGTCAAATACATTCTTCAACCTTTGCCTTTATGCATTTCATTCTTCAAATCAGTTGATTTTCAATGTCATTGATGATGTATTTCCAGTTCATACTGCTGCACTTACTCTTTAATTTGCGAATTGGCTTGAACTAAATTTTTTACAGCATTTCTTTTTCTCTCTGGAGGTCATCGTTTGGTGTATGATTAAATCAAAATTAAGCATTGAAACATGCTTTGAGCAATATATAATCATTTTTTTGCTTGTACCAAACATAAAATTAAAGAGGGAAAGATGATATTTTGTAGTATGATTTACATTTTGAGCAGAAGGGGATCCTTGGCCCAACGATAAAGTTGTTACCTTGTGACCTAGAGGTCACAGGTAGAAACAGTCTCTTGCAAAAAAGCAAGGTAAGACTACATACAATGGATCATTTCCCGGCCCCACATGGTCGGAGCTTCGTGCACGGGCTACCCTTTTTTATTTACATTTTGAGCATTATCCTTGTTTGTTGTTTAATTGTAGCTTTGATTTACATTTTTGTCATTTAACTGTCTTGAGCAGGTACCTAATGTTACTGATGTTGGGCTTAGTCCAAGGAAAATAAAAAGAGTTGCTGTTATTGGTGGTGGTTTAATGGGTTCTGGAATAGCTACTTCCCTTATCTTAAGTAATACGTCTGTTATCCTCAAGGAGATTGATTCTAATTTTCTTCAGAAGGGACTGAAAACAATCCAAAGTAAGCTTGTAAATACTGATACAAGCATGCAACAGCTGTACATATGGATTAAGAGAAATATTGATACAGGGCTAGCTGTTAATGCCACAATTATAGTTCCATTTTTTCCTTCACGAGTATGATAGTTTAATTATACTAAGTGAACTTTTCCCGTGTTGCATCTACAGCTAACCTTGAAGGCCTTGTGAAGAAAGGTTCATTGTCTCAGGAGAAAATGAACAAAGCATTATCACTTGTTAAGGGTGCTTTAGATTACTCAGAATTCAAGAATGTTGACATGGTTATCGAGGTCAGTCTTCTAACTCCTATTTGATTTGATTAGCGTTCTATAAATTACTCATAAAGTCAACTTTCACTTCCTCACAATAAATACTCTTCTTGTAGTGCACGCCATCTCATATAACTCCTGTAACAATTAAAACTTTGTCATTTGAACCGCAAATGTGTCCCATATATCTTCAAATGTTAGTTATTTGTATCTGCTGTCTTCCAATCCTGCCCTCATGATTGCATCTGAGACTGTTGCAACCTAATTCCACTGTATGCCTCCCCTCTGAAACAAGTCCTCTTTAGCAATCATCTAAACTTAAAGAAGCTTCTGACCTTCTTTTCACTATATAATAAAATGAAAAAATTGTGCCCTAGTTACTTGTTAAATTTCCTTTGTTGGGAGAAACAGGCATTGTGATCTTCATCACTATTATAGTCCTAAAATATTTACCTGCCAAATTCTCGAGATAGTATTGCAGATCATAATATGATGTCGGGCCCGATATCGATTATCTTGCAGACTGTCGATAAGAGGGAGTTGAAGAGGGAGTTGAAAGAAATCCTAATATATAGACTTCAATTCTTATCTTGTTAAGAAAGTAAATAAATTCTAAAACAAAGAAAAAATTATTAACAATTCTTATCCGGTAAAGAAAGGAAAGAAATTCTAATAAAAAGGAAAAAAGAACTCATAATCCTAAAATGCCTAGATGGACTAAAAATCCAAAAATCCAAAATATAGAAATTACCAAAATGTCTTAATACCAAAAATTTCCAAAAAAAATGAATTTTTTCAAAAAAACCCCTAAATATTCCAAAATATAAAAATTACTAAAAATAGGAAAAAGATGTCCGGATCCTCCTGCATCATAATAACACATCACATTTAAGCTTGTCTTGAGGTTTTAAATAATTGAATTCCTTGTATGATTAGTTAATTCAGGTATCATGATTAACCAATGATTTTGACCACATCCCACCACCACCACCATTATTGCCACTTAATAGTTACATCTAAAAAAATTTTATATTTAATTTTCTTATTTTACAATGTTATCTTCATTGATTTTGTAGGCTGTTATTGAAAAGGTTGCACTTAAACAGTCAATATTTGCTGATATTGAAAGGGCTTGTCCTCCACATTGCATTTTGGCAACAAACACATCCACCATTGATCTCAATATTGTTGGTGCCAAGACTCATTCTCAAGATCGAATTATTGGGGCTCATTTTTTCAGGTTGGTGACAATTGATCTTGCAGTAGTTTGCCCGCAATAGAGGATTATTTAAGGAATTTCTGTTGAAAATAAACTACTGTGTGAAAATCCTTGACAAAAATAACAAACTAGAAACATAAGAGTTGCAAAGACAACTTTTACAAATCTTATTTTTGATCTGCCTTTGTTGCATCAAATACTAGCAGTTATCTGTCATCAAAAGCATACTTTGATTATCAAGTTCACTGGTTGAATTATAATTAGATTAGGTTTGTGTATGAATATAATTCTTTCCCATTGCCAAATTGCTGTAGTTTGTCAGACTTCACAATAGGTCTTGTTTAGGCTAAACTTGGAAGATGAGCACACTTTATTCTGGTTCATTTAGTAAATAGGTATTGTACAAAAAAAATCTCATGTAATTATTTTTACTGTTAGTGTTTATAATTTAAAATCATTAATAGATAGGTATCATACTATCGAAGCTATATAGATCTTGCTCTGTTGAGTCACTCATTATTGCTTAATTTGGTGTCAATTCTCGAGCTTGCTGTTATCCTCATTTCCAGCTCAACTTCTATGCACCATCCATCCATCGCTCCTCTATCATCATGCAAATCCTCATTAAAATATTTAGCTTCAACATTCTCCATCCTGAGCTTTGCCTATGTGCTTGTTCCAAACTTCTGTGTCTTTACTATCCCAGGCCCTTTCAAGCTCTGCTTGTGCCAAACCTCTGCCTTATTCAATGATACTGTGGTAGTTCTCTGTGGGTACCTGATTTCCAGGCAAAGCTTTGATTGATTTGGACACAAGAAGGAGAACAAACATATTTCGAGAGTTTAATCCTTTTTTATGTTATGGAGCAGATGAATCTTCTTTGATTAGTTTTCAAGTAATAAGACTCCATTTGGAGTTGATATTTTCAAATTAAATCATATTCAAAATAAATTTCATGTAGAGATTCTTTTTAACTACCTGTGTGTATGTATACATACATACATATATATACATGTTTCCATGAATGCCAAACTTGATGAGCTTAATAATCTTATCCTTATTGTTTCAAGAATATTTTTTCTTACATCAAGTTCTGCTAGTATTGAAGTGGAATCTACATCATGATTTTCACTGCCCATATTTGCAACTGAATATTCGTCAAAAATTTATATAACCTTGTTATTTACTGCGTCAAACATCTTTATGCACATGCATAATTGAAGAATCTGATTGACCATTTGTATTATATCTTATATGGCAGTCCTGCTCATGTGATGCCTCTGCTGGAAATAGTTCGGACAGACAAGACATCCCCGCAAGTAATCCTTGATCTTATGACTGTTGGGAAAGCCATAAAAAAGGTTCCTGTTGTGGTGGGAAACTGCACAGGCTTTGCAGTTAACCGTACATTTTTTCCATATACCCAAGGGGCGCAATTATTGGCCCATCTAGGTGTGAATTTGTTTAGAATTGACAAGGTGGTCACAGACTTTGGTTTGCCAATTGGTCCTTTTCAGTAAGTTTACAATTCTATTTTAACATTAATTATTTTGAAATTTTGAACTTAAATGACAGCACTATTTTATGAACAGTGATAATAAGAACAGCTTTCTTCTTTTCTCTTATTTTTTATTTTAAGTATGCCAGCAAAACATAACTTTCTATAAGTGGTAATATGACTGCTATTATTAACAGGCACAGATGTGTTTCCATATGCACTTACGTGTACTATGAAGATGCATGCATATACATATACCAGAAAGTCTTGGCGTTCAAATATGATATAACTCTTCACCTTTTTTATAACATTATAGCTTTGTACATATTGCTTTTGCTAATTGTTTACTTGGAAAACTTTCATTCAGGGGGTAGGTCATTTGTGTGCGTAATGAAAATACTCGTTTTTAGACTTCATGTTTGAAATTATAGATTACTTCATAGATCTATTACTAAAAAATGAGCAGATGAAAAGAGGAAAGGGAAGAAAAAAACAATTGGCTGATCTGTTTTGAATTCATCATAATTTGGCAAGAAATTGGAATAGTAATATAACATTTTACATATTGCCACCATATATGGAACAAACCTCTTTAGTGCATAACCAACAAAAAAGGTTTCATATTAATTGCCTGCTGATTTTGCCAGAGCGTTGCCATGGTTGAGATGAATTCTACAATCGTGCTTCCTCTTTTCAAACCACAAGAATTATTAGAAAATTAAAATGGTGTTGTTTCTGTCTTCTCTTTTTGGTATTTGTCAGTTTCCCTCGATGAAATAGTTTCTTTACCAGTGTGATAACGTCCTTTTGAGTTTTTCCTATCTGTTATTTGAACAGGCTACAAGACTTGGCAGGATATGGAGTGGCTTTGGCAGTGAAAGATATATATGCTTCTGCCTTCAGGGGACGTACATTCGAGACTAATGTGGTTGAATTGCTGGTTAAAAGTGGGCGCAATGGTACAAATCTGTCTCGTTTATCCTAAATATTCCATCAGCTTGTAATTCTTTGGCATTTCACGAGGCATCCTTGATGGCAGGAAAAAGCAATGGCAAGGGTTATTATATATATGAAAAGGGACAGAAGCCTAAACCTGATCCAAGTGTGCAAGCTATCATAGAGGAATCTAGTAGGCTTGCCAATGCCATGCCTGGTGGAAAGGTATTCAATCCCTTCTATCTCAATTTGTAAATATGTGCGTGCATGTATAAATATTAGCAAAGTGATATTAAAACTAAACTAAGTGTTCATTGCCCTGCTAGGCCAACAATATAAGATGTTACCCATGGAATTTGTAGCCAGTAAATATGTTTACGAGGAAAAATCCATCGAATGATAAGTAGGTATGCCCTTAAATATCGATTAGGGATTGAGCAGAGTTAGAAACTGAACGTGTATAATATTTCTACACATTACAATCAATTGATGATGTCAGGGCATTTTTGTTCAATAACACTGATGGTCACTCTGTAATCTCTGATACGAAGCAAGGGTCTCTTTCATATGACAGAAGAAAATCATAAAGAAAATAAAGTGACAAACATTGGAATGAAGCTCAAATCTATTTTATTTTTTAAATTAAAAATGTTCTTTTAAAACATTGTTATTTATTTATTTATTTATTTATTTTAGTCTTTGACAAATAAAGTAGTTAGATTTTCCTCTTTCTTTTCTTCTACAAGCTTAAATGATAGCATAGAAAATATTTTACAATCCTTTTCTCTATGTTTTTTTTTTGTCAGCTCATGATGTTTCCTTGTTTTTCATTCTACGCTTGTAAATATTTGGAATTTGGTAACCATAGCAGCCAAAATAAAGACTGAGCAATACCAGGATAACCTAAGTATACTGGATAAGTTTTCATGGGAGAGCAAATGAAGACTGTGCTTGAACTTATCCATTCACATTTTTTCCTTGACTGGTTGACGTCTTTAGGAATTATTGACAGTGCATTCCTTGTACACCATTCTATTTATTCAGTTGACTTATTCAGTTGACTAGGCTTAACTACATATTTATACTTCCATACGAACTCACTGTTCTTCATCGCTAAGCTTAAGTTTTATATTGTTTTATTATAGCCTATTACTGTAAGCGACCAAGAAGTTTTGGAGATGGTATTCTTTCCAGTTGTGAATGAGGCTTGCAGAGTCATGGCTGAAGGGGTGGTTGTTCGAGCTTCCGACCTTGATATTGCATCTGTTCTTGGAATGAGTTTCCCCAGATACAGGTGAGTTAACTACCCATACGTTTGCTCTGTACATCTCTGTGTGCATGTGCATCTGTTTGCTCTATATATTTATGTGGACATGTATATCCATTCGCATACACTATGATGGTAAACTTAAAGTGAACTCATGTAATGATCATTTGACACGGTAGATCCGTAGATGGTTGTGTTCTGATAGTTTGGCTTTTGTTTGAAGGGGTGGTATTGTATTTTGGGCCGACTTGGTTGGTTCTGATTACATATATGCCAAACTCAAGAAATGGACTGAGCTGTATGGTGGCTTCTTCAAACCGTGCAAATACTTGGAAGAAAGAGCCGTCAAAAGATTGCCATTGGTAAGAACCTTGCCCGTATACTCTTCATGCTTTGGAAACTAACCATGATTACATAGGACCAAGATTTTACCAGATGTATCTGCAGTAGTTATAGATACTTCATATCAACGGTTTGAAATATGATTCTGAGCTAGGGTTTCAGTCATCGGCTGTACCAATACTATGTTGGTGTCATGTTGGACATGCCGACAGTTATGGAATTATGCCAGCAAAAGATTGATTCTTGTTACTCGCGGAAGCTCTGTAGCCATTGTAGTTGCCTGCAGAAGTCTTGTCATGGTCACTTGTGGAGGCTATGACATCTAAAGCTCGACTCTGGTTTCAGATTTGTGCCGCCAGTTGGTTAATGAGTTAACAGTGTGCCTGTTGACTCTTCAGCCGGCATGGAATGGATTTTTGAAACCATGCTCCTCCTTATGCACCTTTTTTTTTTTTAGAACCTGCTTGCATACCTTTCTCCGTGGGACTAATTTCACTCCTTTTTTTTCTTATTCAGAGCATGATAAACTTATCAGAATCCCAGCAGTCAAGGGCTCGCATGTAATTCGCTGGAGGACCATGAGTTGACAATAATATCAGTTGGCGACTTGGCGTTCCATATATCTATCCATCGCCATCAAGGATGTGTTATTGGTTAGTCAAATAGTGAATGAATAAAACTATCGGCGACTTTTTGTTTCAGACCAAATGTCTCCCTCTCCAACTAATTCTAAGTTAGTTCGCATCAATTTTATAATGTCAAGCTATTGTCATCGTAGCTCTATAAAGGGCACGAAAAGTGGATTGTTATAGTAAGCTTACACGCTACTAAGACTAGTTATTCTTGTACTCAATTGTTTTTTCATCTTGCTCGTCTTTTGGAACTAGGGACCGGTGTAGCACATCCTAGGTCTCTATCTAATCTGGAATTACAAAGGCCTCCGTAATAAATGCTTTAAAATTAATACATTGGAAAGCGAATTTGGTTTCTTATCATGTTTCAGTACAAGCATTGCAACATTAGTTAATCAACTCTGAATTATTAGCTAGCTCAAACTTTTCCATTTTGGCAATTTTGAATTTTGCATTAATCATGAAACCGTATACCTTTGACATCGAATTAAACACGAAACTTCTGTTACAATTTGTGCCACTCTACTCGTCCATGTTCTGTTTTACTAAATATGTATTGATTCACAATTTTCTTGTTAGTGGGTTAAAACAATCGAGGTGCATGTTATTATTATTATTTTTTAAAATGCAGGTTCGACTTGTTTCTTGTTAAATTAAATCCGTAAATTGCAAAACAATTATTAAACTTTTTCTGATAAATAAATAAATAGTAACCTTTATACATAACATTTTATAAAATGAATGATTTAAACAAGTGGCGACCCGCGAGTGGTCCGTCAGTAAGAAATGCAAACTGAATAATAAGAGCAGAAAAATCTCATAATTCTGCCAATTATCTTCTCAGCGTTGATCGATCGATCACAATAGAAAATAATGGTTGCGATTACAAAAGAAGGGGATTAACTTCTCAGTGTCGATCAATAATCAGAGTATCTCATAACTGATATACATCAATAACATTACCTATATATATATATATATCATGTAATTAATTAAATGATTGATTAACCTTAATTATATTCAATTCACTGAGAGCAGAGCTTGCTATCAGGAATGACCGCTAATGATGTTATGCCCTTCCCCATCAGGCCACCTCCATCTACTCCTCTACGTACTGCATGCCTCCACGCACGCATGCAATTTACTTGCTCATAAAATTAATTTTAATGTAAATTATTAAAATAATGGAGTCCCTCGTCCTCCATGTATCAGAGTCCTCCACCAAGAGCAGGAGCCCAGAAATCTGCACCATTGTCGCCTCCTACGTGCATGGTGAAGGACACAGGGACTAGACACAGCCCTCGACTCCTCAGGTCCTTGTTAATTTCATCTTCCTCACCATCATCATCTTTTCCCTGTTAAATAAAATAATTTAAACCATCGATCCCTTGATATATATATACACTTAAATTTTAATTTAAGCAAAGTGTAT
Organism: Kaempferia parviflora; assembly: GCA_037177295.1. NCBI lineage: Eukaryota > Viridiplantae > Streptophyta > Magnoliopsida > Zingiberales > Zingiberaceae > Kaempferia > Kaempferia parviflora. The sequence continues at coordinate 10,820,880 of JBAMIE010000114.1, forward strand.
ATATAAAATAGACGAGAGTAGCAACCAGATCATGTCGTGACTTGCTTTTGCTCCTGCTGTTTTGAATATTAAAGAGCTGCATAAAATAAGCAATTACGTAATGAAGCTGTGTAAAGATGAAGCAACTATATACATGCGTTATTAACTTTGCTCCTGTTCATTGATTCTAATTACTTTGTAAAGGAGCTTTAACTGGCTAATTATTGGATTCCTTAAATAAGTGCTTAATTCTCAACAAGGACAGATCATCCATTTTTTTGAATAAAAGTAGTTAATTAATTACCATATACTCATACAGCATGTGCAAGTTATTTAAGTGCATTTACATATACTATATATAATATATTGGTGTAACTATATACATCAAAATACAAAAATAAAATATCTATATACATATATATATATATTTTGTTTGTTATACTTACACACATGTAAAATCTATAATAATGTTCAGAACAATTCATTACTCACTGGTCGTTGCTGCTGCTGCCTCACGGCCTGCTTCTGCTGCTGCTGCTGCTGCAGGAGGTAGGGCGAGCTCAGAGCCTACAGAGACAAATGTATATATTTTAAAGAACGGAGATCGATCATCGAACCTTATGGCTTTATTACAGGACACCAATAAGCTAGTAAAATATACTACTGTATAAAACAAAAACAATTAACACACGATCGTTCGACTAGCTACACTGATTTATGATGTCTCTTGTACTGCGTGCACATATACTGCATGCGCACCTCCAGCAGCTTTTTTGTTTTATAAATCACAGAAAACACTTGGCTCTCTTTCAGTGTCCAGACCAACTTAAAGACAGAGAAAGAGAGAGAAAAGGAGTGAAAAATTTGACCTCGATTTGACTCTGGAGGAATCTGATGTACCCAATGGCTTCTTGCAATACCGATGCTGTGTCAGTCTAGAAATTAAAGAAGAACTCCAGGTCAGTTAAAATTCTTAATCTATATATAATCTACAACCAATTAATTATATAGAAGCTAGCTGCAATATATTTGATATATACCTTGCCAAATGGCGACACTAATTGGTGCAGTGCTGTTATTCTATCCCCTAGCTTCTCCTTCCTCACCTGTAATTAATTAATTACCATCATAATTAATATGTAATTTATCTGATTAAAATTTATATATATATCTCAACCTTGAGGGTACTAAATTTCTGAGAGGAAGATCCTTGAACCCTAGTTCTCTTCAAAGCCGGAGCAGTTTCTGTGCTGTTTCCCTTAATTATATATTATTACATACTAGGAAATTTCAGAAAACGAACTTTTTTTCATATGATCTTAATTAAAAAATCTTTTCTTTTTGCTGAAATTAATTACAATACCTCAGATGAGTTGTTGTGATCTGCAAGTTTGTGTCTGGGCTTGGCTGAGAAATCCAACATGGCGTTGGGACTGAGAGTACTGGTGACACAGGATCTGGGAGATGAAGCTTGAAGAACATTGTTTTGTGTAATCCATGAGGATGACCCATGACTACCCTGCACTTGATGGTGATCATGACACACCACCTGATGATCAGCTCCACAGTTATTGCTCTCCATCCTCTTCGTGATCAAGCCATGCTTCTTCTGGCCTAGTTCTTCCCCAACAAACCCTCCGCTAAATCGAACAAATTAAGACAACTAAAGTAGAAATATATGACTGAAAAAAATTAAAGAAAGTTAATTTCTTACAGAAGAAGTTGGCACCATGACTCTGCAGGCAAATCTTGGCCGACGTGATCACGATCTTGAAGCCACATCTCAGAATTAGAAAGCTGAGGAAGAGCTATGGAGGTGTTTAAGCTCATCCATTTTGTGGGAGCAGAGCTGCTGCCTTTTCTTCTTCCCTCCATCATCTGCATCCAAATATTATTGGAGATGTCTAGCTCTCAATTAAGTAAGTTATAAACTTAATTTGAAAGGAAAAAAAAACTAATAATAATAATAATCGAATATATATATATATATATATAATTGATGTTGCTACACTATTTGAGTGAAGAAAAAGGTTGGAGAGAGGAGGAAGGAGACTTTGTTTTCGTGTGCTTTTTCTCTCGATTATCAAATCGTCCTTTTTGAATTATTTTTGGAGCGTGTGTTTTTTTTCTTTTAGAAAAAATATAATATAATATTAATTAATTTCTAACTTTTAGCTTTTTTTTAAATTGCTTTTGCTTTATGTTAAAGTAGAGGAAAAGGGAGTGGCTGTGCGTTCAGACACGGAGTGGGTTGGGACTTTAATTGAGGGATGGAAGTGCATAATTAATGACAATTATCGTTAATGACAATAATAATTAGGTTATAGCTAGCTAGGGTTGGCAAAAGTAGGGTTTAGGTATTTAGATAGGCAAGCAGAATTTTAATCTTCGAGATGCCAATTTAATTACTGGTCGAGTGGAATAAAGCACTGACACGATTAAACACGAGGGTGAACGAAAGAGACGCTAAAGGCTTAAAGCTACGGTTCATAATTGTGAGAAAAGATGATTACACTGTGGCAAATGTGATATGCTATCCACTTAGATTTAGAGATTATATACATATATGTGTATATATATACATACGATTTTTTTACCCTGCATACCCGTGATGGGTGCAACTCACGTTGGAAATGATCGGGCCACCCGGATTTGATTTGGGCACCCCTACTTGGGAGGGTTGCTCACAGAAACTGTGCAAGCAATCACACATCCCCTCTCTCTGTGTATATATATACCATGAAAGATATTTTGTAAATATAAAATATATGGTATTTTACATAACCACGTAATATTCAAATCATGCATAATATTGAAATATCTTTCTTTTTTCTCTAAAAAAAACTATGTTGAAATCAAGATTAATATATTTTTCAAAACATTCTTAATGTATTTATGTCATTCAATAGCATAAATTGAGAGTAGTAAATTGTTAAACTCACAAAGGCTTGATCAAATTTATTCATAAACTCTTTGTAAAACCTAAGACAATGATACTCACTAACTAATACTGAATTCTGATACAGGATTACGGCTTGAACAATTCAAACAGTTATAACTTTTGACTCAGAACTCGGAATCATGCTCTATCGATGGCCGGCCACCAATCTAGAATTTAAAAATCTACATTTTTTAATCAAGTACTCGTAACCGCCAACTTTTGGGCCTAAATTCTACCGTTTAGGCCCTCGTCCGAGACTCTAAAGATTTTATTCCTATTTTTAGTCATTTCTATTTTTAGAGTATTTCAATTATTTTTTGGTATTTTTTTTATCATAATTAGTGTATAATGGAGTCCTATTGTATTAATTTAAATTTCTGTCAAGTAATTTCCTTTTCTAGAGAGATCTCTTTTATTTTTCTACAAGTTCATATATTAAGATCTCTTGCCTTTCTTAGCTATATGACTAGAGTCTATGTAAACATATGTATGCACAGTAGTTTACCCTTCAATTATCAATAAAATTTTTCTTTTCTGGTAAATCCAACGAGTTTTCCTTATTTTTGATGTTCTCTCTTCTTGAATTTCTCTTCCAATCTACTCTCTCATCAGCCCACAGGATAACTGTTATCCTATCCAACGTCAAACTCTCTTGGTTCAAAAAATTCAAACTTCACTTTTGAATTTTTGAATGGTGTACATACACAATCAATCAGTTTCGAACGAAACTGACTAATAAACCTAAAAAATTCCAAATCACTTCAAATCATAATCAATATATTTTTGAAAACTTCCTTAATATATATGTATACTCATATCTGAATTTGATAAGGTAAATTAAGAATAGTAAATTTTTAAATTATTAGAGTAAAAATATAGAGATATGCTCTCAATTTAATTATCTACTCTCAATTTGTGCTAAAAAATTTAGATCTAATAACAAAGAAGGTTTCAAAAATACTTTGGTTTGAATTGAGTTAGACGAAATTGAAACCAATAGTGCACGAGAAGGAATATTTTAGGAATATAATGTGATTTGAGTAATACCGGAATTTTAGTAAAATGACAAAAAATACATGCATTGTGGTTTAATTAATAAAAAAAATATTATACTGAGGGAATGGTTTTTATTTGAGAAAGAATTTTGAGTTTCCGTAGACATCACACATATTGGTGTAGTTGGTTTATTAATAGGTCTGAATCAATTCTTAGCTAGGGTAGAATTTCTTGTTGATTATATTGTTGCTATGCGAAATCTTCTATTATGATTTATCTCCTTTTAAAATAATGAGAGTTATCTTGAAAGGACCGTCGAGGTAACATTTATTTAATATTTTTTAAAAACTATTAGTAAAAGAAGGATTCTTTTGTCTCGTAGTGGCACTAGGTTATCCCTTTCAGTTCGATGGAGTGCAGCCTAAAGTCCTGGAGGTAGAACAGAGAGACAACAGAAAGATTCTCTTTACAGTTGAGCTTCGAAGGCAATAAAAATTAATTCAGTGTTTTATTCATCTCATTTTGTCTTCTTGCCTTATTTCCTTTTTCAATACAGTTCAAGTTTTTGGAGATCAATCAATTAATAAAACGTTCCTAGCTCAAAGAATAAATTAAAATTCCCTGAATAATGAAATAATTAATGGCTCTCGAACTGGCTTCTTTTAAGAAGCTCCAGTACGGTCACTTGTCTCTTTGTACTTGAAGCTGAATCCAGAATACTTAATTTTCTCACTTCTTTATGTTTCTTGACCGGAGATAGAGAGGCCGATCCAACTTGTTTAATTAAGAAACTATTTATCAACTATCCATTGAATGATTTTATGCCACAAGCTGCATTTTTTTTTATCATTTTAATTGGCTAATTAACAATTTGATAATTGATTTTAATTGTTCATTATAATTTTAAGAAATTCAATGTTCTTTTATATATAAGGCCAAAGAAAAGCAAAGAAACTTTGTACATTGAACATGTGATTGGATTCTTGAGGATCTGATGCCTTCTAAAACAATCTTTAAATTCCTTTCAGACCTTTTCAGTGCTGTCGTTGGGAATAATTGATTTGCCTTTTTTTAAAAAAAAAAATTTGTTCTTGCAATGCAAACAAAATAACATCCATTTTGTTTCTTCTTTCGTCTTTAATTTGGGCTGTTATGGGATGAATATGTTGACCCAGATTAGAGGATATATAGGAGGAGGTTTTTTTTTTTTTTTTTTTTTTTTTTTCTCTCGAAGGTATACATCAAGAATTAATTTCTGTCCTGTTATAGTAAATCTATCACCCTCTCTTTGATCAACTCTCATGGGAATCTCTTTTGGCTGTTGGTTTTGAGATAGGCTTGTCAATTAGCATGCTATTTCATACCCGAATTAGTAAAGTTTGCCTAAATTTGGCTATATATGTATATATATACATAAAATTTAGTTGTGGTTGCAACTAACTTGTAATATCTACGTCGCAATGATTTATAACATTTAACTGTCACAAATCAATATTTGCTATTATAGTTTTTTAAATATCTATATTTTGAAGTCACTGACGTAGTTTTGTGGTAAATACTAAAAAAGTAAAAAAAAAATAAAAATATGTTCTATGAAACAAAAATGACTCAAATTTGATTGTTCAAGAACGAGCAACAAGGTTGCAAGAAGAACCACTTCCATTGTTTTCTTTAGCGGACAAATAATAATGGTAAATATTTGAAGAAATCCACAAATTCTGGCGAAGCCTGTGCAAAAATTTGTTGAGAATAAATAAAAAAAAATCATTTATCGTTATTTTTCTCAATTTGTTTTTAGGCTCCTTCCGCCCCTTTCTTTTTTTATTCAGTAATTTCCTTTGGGATTGAGCCAAAAGAGGTTCGAGGTATATAGACTTCAAACTGATATATGATAGACTCATGGACACTTCAGAAATCTATAACATTTGAAATCGATTCGAACAAAGTTCTCTAAGTTCATCAATAGATTTTGACTAAAATCTATTGATATTTCTAAAAATGATTTAAATGATATTTTTTAGACTCAAAACTATACTGTTACAAGTTCCATCCAGTAATAAATGTAGATCTCTGAACAAGTTTTAATTAAAAAAAAATTGTCTTGTTATGATACCCAATTAGTCAAAATTTATGACCTCTGAAAGTAGGCAATTTATACATACATACACATAATTTATTATCGAAATGTCAAAATCACATGGACACCATAAATCCATAAATACCTTCACTGTACTATTCTCTTTCATTGTATCTCAACTTTTTAGAAATCTAAATCTCTTAGGTCCATCAATAAGTTTCGGCTAAAATTTATTGATGGACCTATAGCTCTTCAATCGGACCCATTCTAAGCGTTGCAGGTTTCTATAGTACTCCGAGTCTATATGTACCCATAGATATCAATTTAAAGTCACTAGCAACCAAGATGTTTTCAAGGTTTATGACTTTAAAGCAATTGCCATATTTACATAACTTATCATAGGAATGTCAGAATCAAACATCAATATTATAAATATCCTCACTTAACTACTCTCTATTATATGTGAATTTTTTTAAAATCTAAATCTTTTAGGTCCATTAATAAATTTTGATCAAAACTTATTATTAGACTTAAATAGTTCCACTTGGATTTATTCCAATTTTTATGAATTTCTACAGTGCTGAGGTGTCTAAATGTCATTCTTTACCGTTTAAAAAAAATAACACCACAATTTAACACACTAGTATGTAATATCATTGTGGCACTGATTTTTAAAAATCAGCAAACACACTAGTACCATACCATTACGTTGTTGGTATAATTAAATTGTAATGTTGATTTTTAAAAATAAACACATAGTTGTTGTTACATGCATGCAAAAAGGAAAAAAAAAATTAATTTGATTTAAGAGGGAAAAGAAAAGAAAATTTGTTGCATAAGGGAGAAGGAAAAAAAATCAATGATAGAGAGATAAAACGAAAAGAAATACACGTTTTAGGCATTGTCAGGGGCAATCTCAAATCATGAATGCAACCTTTGAAAAATTGTCGTTTTATCTTTATTGTATTTACTACCAAAGCCTTTATCTAATGTTAAATTTCCAGTCACTATGCGTACTCAGTTAATCCAACCCACGGCCGTCCTATGTTCCCACCATCCTACCCATGCCTGAATTTTCATTATGATTCAATCTATGCTCTTCCTTTCCTTCCATGTAAGTAGATCTACATCTACAAACCTTACAGAAAGTACCAATTGGTAGGTAGTCTATACCACATCCAACAAAAATACTTAAAAATTACTTCCCATACAGCCAGACGTTTAGAAAGGTTTCGGTCTTACATACAAAGAAACAAATATATGATAGACAACAAGTGACAGTTTAGGATAACAACCCTGATACATCACTTGGTTGGTAATGGTTTATTATTCTCGAGTAGGCTCGCAATAATCAGAAAAGCAGCATCTTCAAGTTACTTCATGAAGAAAGCAAGGAAAGGACTCTGAATCTGCTGCCTGCTGTAATGAACTGTTTGCCGAAGAGTTTCAACCTCAGGATACACAAAAAAAAAGGAGCGAAGATGAACTGGTCTGCAAGACAATGTAGCTCAGTGTGGTAGAACACGTGTATTGCCTGGAGAAGAAAAAAAGTATGCACACATTTGAGGATGAACACTATACAGACAACCAATACATGACATTGTTCAAAACATGGTTATTAAAAACCAGTAAGGATCAGCCAACCCGACCAACTAAAAAAGAAGTCATACAACGGGATCAGATGTGGATTTAACCAGGATAAAAAACTGATCAAACCAGAGCAATATTATTATTCTGAAAATTCTTGAAATGCTTATTTTGACATGAACCAATTTCTTTACTTTAATATTAGACGAATAAAGATGTCTTTTATCCATATACTTATTTTTTTATGTTCCTAAGATATTACAAATATTTATTTTGGTTAACGTAATAAATGTGTTTTTTATAATAAAATTTAGGATTGTTATAGTTTGCAAGCAATTGAGTAGATTGGGCTAGCCGATCATTTAGCATGTATGGTTTGGTACTGAATTTGATATGCAATTATAATTCAACCAGTTCAACTAGTGAAATAGTATTCTGGAGCTTTTCTGGTTGGATCTCCAGTTCAATTTTCATAACCATGGTTCGAAGCACAAACAGACAGTACACAAGTAGAGGGAACAAGGGCAACACGAACCTTTGTAGTCGAGCAAAAATTTTGATTAATCATCAAGGTAGTAGTAAGATCCAGCACCTTTCTGTTCTCGATCTTTGGTAGAGTCTAACTTGTTTATTCTGGGCCTGTAGTTAGTTGGATCACGCCGGAAAGTAATATCGAGATGCTGCAAGGAAGGTTGAGAAATGATATATCGTTTGCCAAAGGTGAAGATATTTATGAAAAGCATGATTCAGAAGACATTTATAAAAAAAAAAACATAAGACAGTGAAATCAAAAAAGAATATTTGTAACAAAGGCCAAAGGCAGTAGAGCAGATGAGTCAGCACATGATTGATTCTGAAAGAACTCCCTCGATCACTGGCTAACAAAACCAATGTCTATGCTTTATTTACATATAGTTATGAGAAAAACTTGACTAACCAATAGCACTACAGTCTACATACAAGAAAATGGCAGCAAACATTTTATATAGATGAAAGAAATTAAAGATGGCATTTGATTGGTACTTACAGATAAGAATAGGTTCATTCCAGATACCAAAGACTGAGGCGCATTAGCAACACAATCAAGAGAAGGCCTCCCCTCATAAACAATGACTTTATCAGCTAAGTAGGTTGCCATGATGAAATCATGCTCGACAACAAAAGCTGTTTTCTTTGCGTGCAGGATGAACCTTTTAATTACCTTTGAGGCAACTATACGCTGCTCTGAATCAAGATAAGCACTTGGTTCATCTATCAGATAAATATCTGCAGGCTGGAAAAATGTACATGAATCAGTATCTGACAAAAAGATTACTATAGATGAAAAATGCATATTCTAGTCTGCAATTCATTTGAATAGTGGTCAAATGCAACTTAACGAGAATCTAAAGGAAAATTGGAATTCCTTGGCTATCGGAGACATTTATAAAATAGTACTGGAATCTCAATACTAAGCCATATTATAAATTTCTATAATTTACCCTAAAATCAATTTAACATACAGAAGAAATAAATTCTAGAAAGGCAAACCTTCCCAAGACACAAACATAATGCAACTCGTTGTAATTCTCCACCAGAAAGATTCACAACTTCTTGGTCCATTAATTGTTCAATTTGCAATGGTTTCATGACATCAGAGACAAATTGTGGATGCAAATAAGAATCACGTATTTTCTGATGCAGCAAATGTCTAACAGTTGATTGAAACTTTGGACTAATTTTCTGAGGCTTGTATGAAACATTAAATTCAGGTATTTCAACATCTGAATCTTCCACCGTGTCAGGCTTCAGTAATCCTGCCTGAAAATTGCCAAATGTAAACAAGGTGAGCAAAATGAAATTAAGGCTTCTTGTGTACCACAAACTTATTAGGACTCTAGTAACAGAAGCAAATCAAGACCAGGTTTGTTCGCAGCGGGGAGATTTCAAAAACATCCATAAAACTAAATTGCAAACAAGTAAAATATGGCATATAATTTTTTTTAAAAACTAATGAATCTACACATGATTCAAATTCCAGTTCCAAAGAGCGAACACCTTATATCATGATACAACTCCCATTTACTTTCAGTCCATTGCAATGCTCATCAGTATCAAAGTAATTAGTATGCTTATTTAGGAGTATAATAACTATATAATTCAGGGGGGAAATTCATAGACAAAATGTCACTCAGCAAACATTAGATGGTGCAACAAGGAGACAAAAAAGCAGAGGAGTAAAAGATGTTAATTACCAGCATCCTTATAAATGTTGTCTTTCCGGTGCCATTCTCACCCAGCATTACAATTATCTGAGAATCAGTAAATTCACCCTCAATCACTTTGAGCTTGAAGTTCCCTTGGGTTTTAGTCATGGTAGGATATCGATAACGTTGGTACGTCTGTATATCCTCAGCACTTTCTTGGGGAGTCTCAGCAACCTAAATGATGCAATAGCATAAGATGATAATAGATGTTTTTTGTGCCATATGTTTTCCACTAATACTAGGTTCTACCTTAAATGTTAGTGATTCATCTCTAAACCGGAGATTTTCTGTTGGAACAAAACCAGCCAAGAAAATGTTGATTCCTTCTCGCACAGAGAAGGGAAGTGTAACAACTCCATAAGCACCTGGCTTCCCGTACAAGCAACAAATAAAATCGGACAAGTAGTCCAATACACTCAAGTCGTGCTCAACAACAATCACATAGCTGAGGGAAAACAAATTAAGAGAGTTGGGGAATTTAATGTCAAACTGACAAAAACACTTAAAAAACAAGGAACTGATACCTGTTAAGCCTAAGCAGGGAGCGTACAACTTGTGCTGCTTTAAGCCTCTGCTTTACATCAAGATAGCTTGAAGGCTCATCAAACATATATATCTCTGCATTTTGTATAGCAACTACTGCAATAGCAAATCTTTGCAATTCCCCGCCAGATAAATCTCCCACATTTCGATCAATAACTTGATTTAACTCCAGGTCAGCACATAGTTCAGCCTTCATGTCTCTCTCATTTTTTTGGTCAAGAACCTGGCCCACATTCCCTTGAACAGCTTTTGGAATGTGATCCACATATTGTGGTTTGATGATTGCCTGCATTATGCCAAAAAAAAAAAACACATGAAAAGTCAAGGCGTATATATTATATACTAAACATAGTCAATAAAGTGGATATATAAAGGAATATGTGAAAGTATTTCGTTCCCAAAATAATATTAAAACAATAAGCATTCAAATAGGTATTTTTACATGCCTTTTTAAATGTCCAAAAATTTAGAAGAAGCATTAACTGAAAACTGTTGTACCCCAAAGCAATTGCATAATTGCTTCTTATGTTCAAATTTTCATCACAAGCTGGAGGGATCTATAGCGAAAAACAAACCAAAACGCAGCAAAAATAGATCCCTCCAAAGATCCATGTGAATGGAGAACTACTCTAGCGAATAAGATTTCTATTACCTTTGATGTGTAAACAACCCTCGAAAATCTGCTAGTCCGATCGATAGTGTGATCAGAACGTCCACGCACCTACAGTATCCACACGAGCACGTCCCTTCCTTCGTCTTGCTAACTCAGGAATTGGAAAGTCTCACACACACTCACCTTCTTGCCAGAGATGACTATTTAAGGTGGCAATCAAAGAAAAGGCTATTTAAGATTCTCTTAGCGGGTTCTATAGTTGGGTTGGGCCTTAAAAGAAAAGGAAACATATTGAATTAACTAATTAAATCAATAAGCTTAAGGTCTGAAAACTAAAATAAACAAATCTCCAAATCAACATGCTTTTTGTGTGTGACCCAATAAGTTCTCATAACGTTGATAGTGTTTCTAAAACTATTTTAAATATACAAGCAATGAGTGATTTTAGATACACAAGCAATGGGTGACATCTAGCAATGCATCATTGCTACCCAAATGACGAGAATGTCAATATTCGACCTAACCTTGACCATTATCTTGTACAACTTAGTCCTTGTCATTGATATCTAGATTGATTCATGGGGCATAGACTCACTTAACCAAATAAGTTTAATATCTCATATTGACTTATTTAAACATGGTCTTGTATTTTAGCAGTCTTACTTAATCAAGGGGCCCACAAATATCTCTTCCGTTATATGGAAGGAACAAATCTCATCTGCAACACTCACAGCCCTAAACATAGTTCATTGCATACCTAGTGAACAACTTTATAATCCACCTTGTTATCGGTAATGTTTGTCGATACCAAAGTGCACAACTCCT
>JBAMIE010000114.1:10834814-10844922 GCA_037177295.1 Kaempferia parviflora
TGAATCGTATCTTTGAACTAATGGAAGCGAGCCACATAGGCAGAGGATCTATTAAACAAACATGCTGCTTAAACTGCATCACATGTCCTGCCTTAAAGCCACTCGATCCTTCAGACCCAATTATATTAATTATATCCTTCCTTAAATCCTCTTCTCTTAGGATAAAACCCTACTGGATGATTCCAGGCTATCATTCTTATGAAAACGACTTGCCCCTCTGTTTATCAACTTGGCCAATAGATCTCGTATGAAAGTTTTTGGCAATATTAATATTTATAACGATTTGGCCCTCTGTTTACTTTCGGTTTAGTAGTTGTTATAAAATGGTAGTAGTTATGATTACATAACAGCTATGAAATCGTAACTGTTAGTAAGGACTCCGCGGGGAAGTAACTTGTCCTCCTTTGTTGACACTTTTGTGTGTGCATTATGTATGTAGTCTGGATGCTGCAAGCCACCGACCTCATGTGGCTACAATTACGTGAACGAGACATTTTGGACTCAGGCTGGGGTGGCGGTCGACGATTCGGACTGCGTCCGGTGGACAAACGACCAGCAGCAGCTCTGCTATCAGTGCGACTCGTGCAAGGCAGGTGTGCTCGCGAGCCTCAGGCACAGCTGGAGGAAGGTCTCGGTGATCAACATCGTCATGCTCATCCTCCTCCTGATCGTCTATGCAATTGGATGTGCCGCGTACAGGAACGCACGAAAGATCAATAACAACGAGGCCTTCGGGGCGAACAGGATGACCAAGTCCAGACCCAGCAGGTTCCAGTTTTAGACTAGTGACTAGTCTAGTGTGGGTTCAGTAATCTAAATCTAGTGACTAGTCATCTGCTACACCTTTTAGTTAATGGGCAAGAATCAATAAAACGTACTTTTTTTCCCCCCCTAGTCATGAACATCTCATTTTAATTTTTTTTATTATTAAAAAGACACCCCGACATGTTCATCCTTTCCATACTGTTATCTTTGTATAAATTTCCTGTTTAATTTCTGAACTAATCGAGCTTGTTATAAAATTGTAGTTGTTACATATATCATAACAGCTACGATATCTTTTATTTATATTTCCCATTTAATTTCTGAACTAATCAAACATGTTATAACACCTACGATTTAGTAGCTATGATTTTATAGTTGTTATAACATAAATATTAAATGAGTAACACTAATCCGCGTTGTAATAGCTACGAATATAAGAAATGTAGGAGTATAAAATTGGGGGTGAATGGTGGACAACGACACGAGTGTCCCCTTCAACGTAAACACACATCCTTCGCTCATATAATATGAAATCTGGATTCTGTCCTTGGATGCTACAATATGAATGTTGAACCTGAATTGCAGTAACTACAGTTTTATAGTTGTTACAATAGTTATATTAACTAAGATTTCATCTTAGCTATTACAATGTGAATTTTTACAATTCATATTGTAATAATTCTAAAATCATAACTATTAAATAAAGTAAGCATTATAGTCAATGTGAAATCATAACTACTATGATACATCCAACCAACTCAAGATTTAGAAAACATAATTATATAAGATTAGATAGTAGAGTGGGATGTTCTTTTATATATAAAAAAAATTAAAATGGGGCTCAAATTCGAAAAACAGTGCTTTTTAACTTTTACCCTTAATTTTTTTTCCGTATAACCATGTCTAACGTCTAGTTCTTACGATCAAGTAAACCCTAGAGACGACCAGACCCATAAAAATTTTCCACCAGTCCCAAAATAAATCACGAAAATACTACAGTAAATCATTGATAATAAACTCTGCGGTCGTCACGGTCCTTGTAAGACTGTTCAACATCAAATCGATACTTCGCTCATGAACTCAAACTCTGAGTTTTCTTTACTTCGATGCCCAGTCCAAATTTTTCCACAAAATTTAGCTTTGTTACATATCCCAGGATCGAAGCGTGATAGTCTTGAGCTCTGTTACATCTTAACTTAACGCCAGGGGCCGTGGGACACTTTTGGCCTTAGTTAATCTCCATTCGAATACGGGATGACGTAAGCATCTTTCCCCACCGACCGAGAATTCTCCTTCGGCTTTTTCGTTGCTCTGCGTCACCGTCTTGCTTTCTTCTTGCTTGATCTCCACAAAGCTTGCTGGACGCAGAACCCTGTCTATAGTATACAAACAACATTTCATGCAGGGGATTCCATATCGATCAACATTACACAAAAAAAAAAAACAAAAACAACAGAGAGAACAGCGTCACGGGGTAAGAGAACAGGGAGAATGAAGCGCCACACAGTGGGCGTGTGGGCGTCCCAGAAGCACTTTAGTTACGAGTCTCATTTGGAGGAAAAATTTCTGTAAATGCACGGTAGCTAGGAATCAAACCGGTGCTTGGAGACAACTGAAACCCTTATCGCTGCAGCCCGGGCATCACACGACGAAATAAAGCTTCCATGGAGTAGCGCCCACTACGCCGGTCTCCGCCTCCTTGCCGGATCCGACCGGCTACGCGCCAGCACTAGCGGCCGGTGCGATTCCCACCCCATTCCTTCCTCCTCGTCCTCCTCTTCCTCCGAGGCCACCAGTTCTCTCCAATTGCCCTTCGTCTTATTCTTCTTCTTCTTCCTACCGTTGCTCACCTCCAGCTGCCCTTTCTCCGATGCCTCGGACGTAGGAGGTTCGGGCTCCGGGAGGAGTGAAACGGCACCGCAGGCGACCGAGGATAGCGAGGAAGATCGGTTGTGCGGCGCCGACCGGCAACGCATCAGCAGGAGTGCGTTCTTCGGAGCCATCGGAGGTGGCGGCGTCACCGCTTCCGCCACCAGTACTTTTCCGTCGTCCTCGTCTTCTCCTATCACGATGAACTCCAACGGAGGCCGTCTCGGCGATTCCGGCTCTTGCCGTTGATACCGACACGATCGGCCGCTGCCGACCCACCGACTCCAGAACGACCGTCTTTCGCCGGCCATGGATTTATTCCCTGCCGAGGAGAGACTACAGAGCAAGGCCCTGCGAAAGCACCGGCCGCAGGGCCTCATCTCCTTCGGTGGAGCTTTACTCGACTTCTTACTGCGGATTCGAACTTGGCCAATGCAGGTCACTTTGGGTGACGAAGGCTCTCCTACTACTTCCCCTGTTGCGGCCGCCATGGCGGCCTGGGTTGCGACGGAGGAGCGGCCGACGCTCTTGCTGCGGGAGCAAAACAGGGGGATGGAGCGGACAGAACCAACGTGGTGGTCGTGGTTCCGGCTTCTGAGGCCGGCGAGGAACCGTGAGAAGCCCAGCGCCGGGAGCTTCTCGCGGCCAGGACTCAACGACGCCATGGCGGCGCCCCCCGGCCTCATCATCTGGTTACACAACCAAATCGGGAGAAGAAGAGGACTCTGCGCGGTGAACTGTTAAACTGTACCGATACCAGACGAGACCATGTGATCTGTTGTGAAACATATAACGCTTCTTGTAACGGCCGATTTTTCATCTAAACCGGTCCTTAGCAGTACCAACGACAGCGTTACAAATTTGCCGATGTCAGAGCACATATTCTCTAATCCGTAATTCCTCTTGGTAGCAATATATATAAATCCCGTTAGATTAAATTAGAAGAGACCAATATATAAATTCCTGATCAAATTTAATGGTCCTCTATCTGATTTGAATCAAGAAGAGATTATAAATTACGGACAAGAAGATTCGATCTGCCAAGGCCGATGAGCAGTTCTACGTGTAAGCAGATGGTGGCTTGCCCTTTCCCACAAGGCATCACATGCAACTGCCGAAGGCTCTGCTACTGCATCCCACGTTGGCACTTGAAAAGATCACGTTTAGCATCACTATGAGCATGTGAAAGACTTGCCAGGCTCGACTTCAGATAATTGTTATCCGATTTCACAACAGGATCTGCAAGAAGAAGACAGAAGTCCCTATAATATGATCAAGAGAGGCCTCCATCAAAACTTGCAGGGAAAAAAAAAAGAGAAACAATTGATGGTATAGACATGCACAGGAGTGCAGAAAAAGGAATCTATGAACACTCATTGGAGAGACAGTAGGACTTGCAAATAACAGAGTATTCAATTCACCAACTATCATCTGCACTAAGTAATATGAATAGACAAGGATTCTTAAGGAATCCAAGGTTCTCATTTTAGCTATCGCTGAAAAATCATATGCTCAAAATACAAAATGCAGGCTTCATGCTGAGAACTGCAAAATGGCAGGCCTATGAAAAGAGGCTGAATGGAGAGGTAAAAATGGGTTGGCCTTCCTATTGAGCAGGCCATGCATGGTGCAAGTTGGCCTTGCGGCCAAAAGTATCCTGAAAAAAATGCTTGTCCTACTTATTTTGGATATGGCTGCTCTGTGATTCTCTATTTCTCACAATAAGAATTATTTGCTCAACCAATGCAGTCAATGATAAGTAAGAGTAGTATCTTAAAATAAAATTTATCCAAGTAAAATAAAATGAATAATTCCAGAGTCAACTACGATATTTTGAGTTTGGAACTACCCCAGTTCAGTTGTATTAAGATTCTCCAAATATCTAGATTTGTGCTCTAAATGGACCTTGTTTGAGGCAACAACTAAAAGATTGTGCAACTGGCAATTTTTATGAATCTTGACCAATAGACTACACAAACCAACAAGTAGGGGCTGATTTTGGGACATATATATCTAGTGTGAAGCCCCCCTTCATGACAAGAAGATACATTTGAGGATTACTACTTAAGGTTGTTTTAGGGCATGTTTACAAATGACTTCTCTCTTAAAAGCATAAAATTTGGGGGAAAATAGTTGCCCAAGTATATATCAGCTGAAGGATAACACATGAATGGATAATTTACTCGAGT
The DNA here is from genome assembly GCA_037177295.1 of Kaempferia parviflora. Classification (NCBI taxonomy): domain Eukaryota; kingdom Viridiplantae; phylum Streptophyta; class Magnoliopsida; order Zingiberales; family Zingiberaceae; genus Kaempferia; species Kaempferia parviflora. Next base: position 10,839,638 of record JBAMIE010000114.1, read on the forward strand.
TTTAGTTGCAAAGAGGGCGACAATTATCATTCAACAAAAAAGGGCAACAAGATGTTAGAATATGTCCTAGAAAGGAGTTTGTCTCACTGTTTACGATTTATAAAGTTTGGAGACAGCAGTGGGCCTCTGGGAATGGTTACATCTTTGTCCTGTACCTACAACTTCTTCTTCTTGCACCTTTATTTCCATCAACACTAGTAGATGTCTACGTATGTTTTCTACTGCCATATATGCTTTTCATGGAATTGTGCGTTGGAAATCAACTTTGTTAAAGCTGTAGGTTCAATCATAAAGCCCTAGAATTGAAAGGCACCACCGTAAAGTAGGAAATAATGGAAGATAGCTTTTCTATCAATCTGTTCTCTTGTAGGAATATAATTAATGCTAGCTTCAATTATTGCAAGCTAGAAAGAAACAATGTCATAAAACTGCTTCGTCATATGATAATTAGTTTGTGGACATGAATTATATAGATGTTAATTATATATCAGTATGTATGTGGAATATCGATCTCATGAACAGAAGGTGACAAACAAACCCTTGTTGCCAAGTCACAGCAAGGCATCGTTTTCATTCTTCTCCACCCCAATGGAGCAAAGCTTTGCATCATTCCAATCAGTTCCTCATTCCCTTCTAAGAATATTACTTGTAGCTCTATAGATAATCCCACAGGCCGCAACCATTTGTCTATATATATATATATATAGTAGCTTTATCTGTTATATATAATTCATCAGTCATTCATGTTGCGATTCTGCACCTGTTTCCGGCGCCGGCGGCGGCGCCGGTCGGCGTGGCACGAGTACAGGGTGTGTTGCTTCTTCCGGCGCCGGTTCAGGCCGGTGTCTACCGATCCGCCGGAGGCGATCAGGAAGGAGTTCGAGAAGTACGCGGACTCCGGCGGTGTGATGGGGGTCCAAGAGCTGGCCGAGTTCCTGGCGGAGGTGCAAGGTGAGTCCACAGACGACTCCGGCACAGCGCAGGCCATCATCGACGACGCCAGGGAAGCGAAGCCCCTGAAGGTGTTCCAGAAGAAGAAGGGCCTCTCCGTCGACGCCTTCTACGGCTTCCTCTTCTCCGACGACAACGCCGCTCACCGTCCCGACGGAGTACGGATGTAGATTAGATTAATCAAATTAATACTACTTCAATTCAACATTATTCATTTATTTGCAAGCAAGCATTTCTTTGCTCCAGGTTTCCCAAGACATGACTGCTCCACTGGCTCACTATTTCATATACACAGGCCACAACTCCTATTTAACAGGCAATCAGATCAGTAGCCTCTGTAGTGATGAACCAGTCATAAAGGCATTACAAAATGGAGTGAGAGTCATTGAACTTGATCTCTGGCCAAATAAAACACACACTGATATTGATGTTCTTCACGGAGGGTACATTTACTAGCTCAATCTAGCTAGCTAGCTACTCCTCTCTAGATCTGCAATAATATAAATTCCTGTCATTAATTAACTTTGTAGGACATTGACTCAGCCAGTGAAACTCATCAAATGCTTGACCTCCATTAAGAAATTTGCCTTTGCAGCATCTGAATACCCAGTCATAATCACTTTTGAAGACCATTTAACTGCGGAGCTTCAAGCTGTAGTAGCTCAGGTACAATAAAAAATGAATTCGCAAAGTTTTGCGATTCTTTGATTCTGATCATATAAATATTTATTCAGATGTTAACTGAGACTTTTGGAGCCATGCTGTTTACTTCAGACTCCAAGTCACTAGAAAATTTTCCTTCCCCAGAAGCATTGAAAAGGAGAATCATAATCTCCACTAAACCCCCAAAAGAGTACCTTGAATCATCATCCAAGGTGTCTAAGGAAGAAGAAGAAGACTTAGAAAAAAAGGGAGGCCAAGTGAAGCCATGGAGTGGAGAGCTTTCAGATCATGAAGACAACAACTCTACTGATGTCAGTAATCTGCAAAAAAGAACGCGCACACACACATAAAGAAATTTGTGTCTGATATATAAAACTTGTTCACTGACAGATTCAGAAACAAGTAAGTGATCAACTTGATCATGAAGAAGAGGATCACATAGGAGCGCCTGAATACAAGAATCTGATTGGAATTGCAGCAAAGAAACTGAAGAGTGATTTAGGGGCTGCTCTCAAGATTGACCCTCACAGTGTGAGTCGTCTCAGTTTAAGTGAACTGGCATTGGAGAAAGCTACAGGTTCCCATGCAACTGAACTAGTGAGGTACTTACTACAAAAATCATCTTTGTTGGCTTACTGCAGTAAATCTTATAATTCTGAAAATTAACAAGAATCAAACAAAGAAAATTTTAAGATTTTCTTTTAAGGTTTACTCAAAAGAACTTGCTGCGGATATATCCCAAAGGCACTCGAGTTACTTCTTCGAACTACAAACCATTGCTTGCTTGGGTGCATGGTGCTCAGATGGTTGCACTAAACATGCAGGTATACGGATAGGTCATGGTCGGTAGAAAGACAGCTAGCTGTTCAATTGTTGATGAAGTTTCTGATGTATACAGGGGCATGGCAAAGCATTATGGTTGATGCAGGGCATGTTCAGAGCAAATGGAGGCTGTGGGTACGTGAAAAAACCAGATATATTGTTGAAGAATGATGATCCAAATGACGTCTATGATCCCAAAGCTGAACTGAAAGTGAAGAAGATTCTCAACGTGAGAGTGTATACTGGAGATGGCTGGCGATTTGATTTCGACAAGCATCACTTTGATCCTTATTCTCCTCCAGATTTCTATACAAGGGTAATCATACTAATTATTAATTTGAACGTATATATACAAGAATTGGATGATCGAGGAATTGGTGTAGGTTGGGATAGCTGGTGTGGAAGCTGATACAGGAGAAATGGAGAAAACACATCCAGTTGAGGATGACTGGACGCCGGTTTGGGATGAAGAGTTTGAGTTCCAGTTGAGGGTTCCCGAGCTGGCATTGCTCCGGATCGAGGTTTACGAGCATGACTTGTCGGATCCCGACGACTTCGCCGGACAGACTTGCTTGCCGGTGTGGGAGTTGCGGACTGGAATCCGGTCAGTGAAGCTTTGCGATCACAAGGGAGAGACTCTCCGGTCGGTGAAGCTGTTGATGCGCTTTGACATCATTGATGTGGCTTGAGAAGTAGGCCCAATGGGCCGGGCCGGGCTGGGCCGGGCCGGTTTGAACTAGATGGATGTCGCGGACTTAACAGTGGAATTCAATTCAAGTCAATTCACTTCCGCAAAAGGAAACTTCTTCAAAAAATTCGGCAATAAAATAAATTAAATAATATATATTGTACCATAATTATCGTCAAAAATGGCAAGAGCCTTCCCTATCTATCTCGCGTTCCATTCGACTCCACTCTTCGCTTCGCTGCTGCTCCTCGTTCCAATCTTCTTCTTCTTCTTCTTCTTCTTCCGATCGGGAGAGCTTCTTGTTCGCAAGCCCTCGGATCCAATATTTGGTCTCGCTTTCATGGAACTCGGCTCCATCTCCTCCGCCCCCCGCACCGTCGAGGAGATCTTCAAGGACTACAGCGGCCGCCGCGCCGGCATCGTCCGCGCCCTCACCCACGGTTCGGTCCCTCTTTCTCCCTCTGGATCTTTATTTTTTGTCTTCCTCTTGCTTTACTCGCTTAAATTCTTTCTGCCTTCGTCGGTTTCGCAGATGTCGACGAGTTCTACGCCCAGTGCGATCCCGGTGTGTAATCCTTGGCTGTTTATGTGCGGATCCGGCTGGGTTCGGGTGTTTTTTCTTACCTCGTTTGTGGGTGGATGCAGATAAGGAGAATCTTTGCCTCTACGGACACTCCAACGACATGTGGGAGGTGAATTTGCCGGCGGAGGAGGTACCGCCGGAGCTGCCGGAGCCGGCGCTTGGCATCAACTTTGCGAGGGATGGTATGAGCCGAAGAGACTGGCTCTCGCTCATTGCTGTGCACAGTGACTCGTGGCTCTTGTCCGTCGCGTTCTACCTTGGGGCACGCCTCAACCGGAATGAGAGGTATGCGTTCAATTAGGAGCGATTTCTTTTGATCTTGTTCTGATTCTAGTTAGTAGGAAGAGATGTTTAAGGAATCTGCAAGATTTACAAGCATTGCTCTATATGTGTTTTTCGTATGTTGGCTTGTTCCAGCGGTTTATTTGACTAGAGCAATAGTTTAAATGTGTTGTTTTTATAAGAACAATAAAGACTCTTTACAGTAAAGATATTAGTGAGCAGGGATAGTGCCAAAGGAAATCACTACTTTTGTTAACTTCTGCATAGATAGATTTTGTGGGTCATAATAGTCAGTTAATATAGTAAGCTATCACATTGGGTGAATATTCACCTGTTTGTATGCAGTGGAACATACAAAGAATTTTAACCCAAAATACCACTCTAGTAAGTTAACAGGTTTTTTTTCATAGACAGATATGAGATATATGCATGACACATTCCAACTACTTATGCAATTCTGCATTTGAATTCTTATTTCATACTAAAATGATGCATCAAAGAATGGGAAAGCTAATAATATGTTTTAGTTACCCTATATTTACCTTTATATTAGTAATTTTTTCATTTCCTTGTGTTCTGGATTCAATTCTTTATACTTTCTCAAACTTCCATTTTGTTCACTTGCACAATTTTGACATATCTTATTCTATAAGATTGTTGATTTATAATTTTCAATAAGCTAAAAGAAATTGAGATCATGATACTTATTTAATTTTTTGAAGTAGCCTACTTGACTATCTAAACTACTCTTAGGCGGAAGTTCTGCATATTGTTTTAATTCTTTAATAGCAATTTTAAGGAGAGTTACCCATGTTCAAGCACAGTGCATGAACTCTTTTAGAGCTGACAATCTATGTCATGTCATGTTAATTGAGTGACTGTTGTCATTAGTGGTTTCCCTTTGGCCTTTACCCCTAAAACATTCAACTCTTTTAGGCTTCGATCTATAACATGTAATTCTTGTCCTTGAATATGTCTGAACCATTTCTATCTGTTGTTGGAGCCACCTAATATTGTCTCATATTTATTAAGTATTTGATAAAATTAATTTATTCAATAAACAGTTATCCATCCTTTTGTTGTGGTCAGAACTTGTCACTTCTAGATGTAAGGACCGGTGCCGTAGCTAGAGGGGGGGGGGTGAATGGCTACGGTTGTTTCGTCTTCAAATACTTGCAGCGGAATACTTGACGAAAACACAACCAAACGCTAACACGTCGATTTACTTGGTATCCACCTCACAAGAGGTGACTAATCCAAGGATCCACGCACACACACCACTCTCCACTATGAAAA
>JBAMIE010000114.1:10883698-10896807 GCA_037177295.1 Kaempferia parviflora
TCACTTCTGGGCTAGTAACCCCCGTGATTTACCTCATTCGTGTTGGCCCTGGGATGGGTTGGCGGAGGTGCTGGGATGAACGAATCACCTTTTGCCACGATAGTGAGGAAAGCAACAAACTTTAACCACAAATTCCTTAGAGAAAACCCTCTTCCATCCATAAACAATCAGACGCTAGTAAAAGCCAACACCCCATTTAAAAATTTTTTAAGTAATATAATTGAATTGAATTTTATCAAGTGTTTTGAAAAAGAACTACGTAGATGACCAGAGACAATGGTGCAGCCGTGGAAGATGACAGGGAGAAGGTGACTTATGCCATGCGAAATCAACACGAACGTTAAAGGAGAAACACCGGGAAGAATTCTGACGGAGCCCCTCTGACGCTCAAGTCAGAAAGAGAGGAAAATAGTTTGTGTGAATTCAAGAGATTCTGAAAAAATTTTACCTATCGCTTCCTCTCTCTTATATAAAATGGTCTCATACCAATTGTTCCTCGCATCTTATCACCCGATCATAAAGATTGAATTTCATTAAAAATTGAATTCAATTCTTATATTTGGAATGTGTTAATAAATACAACTTACTAACTTAATATTTTTAAGTTTTAGTAAAACTTAAAACTTATTAAATAAAAATTGAATTGAATTTCATTAAGTAATTCAATTCAATTCATATATTTTTACCATTTTATCTTTCATCAATAAAATTTAATATTTATGTGGAGGGCTATTTAGTAATTTCAATTTTCCAGATGAATTTCCTTCACAATTAGGTTTGATTTATTTTTAGGATTTGAACAAAATTGAATTTCAATTCCTTATCAATTTTTTTTTTTTTTTTTGTTGAAAATGTATTCCAAAAAGGTGAAATTGAATTTTAATTCATGAAAAAATTTAATTTCATCCCTTTCTAAATAAACTGTAAGGGAAAGAGAGATTCAACGGAGGCATCTTTGTTACTTGGAAGAACGAAAGAAGGCTGAGCAGTGGCAGTGGAGGGACCTTAGAGAAGAAACGAAAGCGACCAGCCATAATTAGTTCGGATCTTCTGTCCTAATATCACCGTGTTTTTGTGTCTCCTCATCGATCGGACGGCTGTAACATTCTCGAGATATGTGTAATATCATCGTGATGTGCACAGCATCTTGATATGTGATTTGGTCCGTCCAATCGGTAAGGGATATGAAGGCATAGTGATGTTGAGATAGAGGATCTGAACTGGCCATAATAATAATGGGAAAGGGAGTGTGATGCGGGCGTGTGGAATCGGGAGCGAGTGATGCGTGCGAGGGCTGATGGCCGTTGGGTGTAAAAATAAGAATGAGATGGAGACAATCTAGTACTTTGAGCGGTTATACAGTATGTGTCGTCAACCGCTAGTTTGTGTGTTATATTAAAATAACATTTCATTTTTTAAAAAATGCTATTTTAATATCAAAATAAATAATTTAAATTAAATTATTTTATATAATAATTTTATTCAAAGTTGTCATATCTTTATACCAGTTTGAATGAAATTGGTGTATTAGTATTAAATTAAATTTGATAAGTTAAAATATTTTTTATTAAATTAAAATAATTTTAACTAACTTAAAAATATATATTTTAATATAATAAGACTTCTATACTATTTTTAATAAATAAAAGTAATTCAGCAATTAATCGGGCATTGTGAATTTTTTAAAAGATACACTTAGCTTTCAAAATTTTTAAAAGATATATTTATTTTTCATTTTACTGATCTTGTCAATTAATATGAAGTTGTACTGTGATACTGAATTTCAAAAACATTACTAGGGTGCTATAATTTCAAAAATTAATACTATAGTAGTACTAACTTTTAAAAATCATGGTGGTATTCTTTGAATGCCATACCACAGTTATTGACAGATGGAGTACAATGAAAAATAAATGTTCCCTTTGAGAAATCTAGAAGTAAAGTGCTTTTTGTAATGACAATTAAGCTGTTTGACAGTTAATTTATGGCGGGATGGGTCGGCCTATGGTGAGCCGGTCATTTGGTAGGACGAGTGGGGTGGATTGAAATTTTGGCGGGTTAGAAAATTCCTAACCCAATTCAATCCTAGGAGGGTTGTGGGTTAGGCGGACCAACCCACGGGCCAATAAAAATTAAAAAAAAAAAAATTAAATTAACAACATTTTACTTTAGAAAAATTTCATCAAGAAAATATATCCAAAAATAAATATTTTTTTATAAATAGACACAAATAAGTACTTATATTTAATAAAAATCACTATTTTTATTTTAAAATTATAATAAAAAATAATAAATTAAAATAAAACTTAGTTTACATGTATTTTTCGACGGACTTGATTGATAAAATTACAACCTAACTCACTTAAATTGTTTAACAGGACGGACCAACTAGACGACCCCAATCCAAATTGATGGCTATTCGCTTGATTTTTCAAAAAAAAAAAAATTATAAAGAGAAGGAATATTATTTCGAGAGAACCATCCACTTTACGTTTTAAATTTTGTAAATAAAACAAAAGACACAGTGAGTTTGCATTGGCCTCTTGGGCATAACCAATAAAAGCTTCAAATAGAAGACACAATCACTCAATTGCTTCTTAAGTTTATACAACTTATATATATAACTTCTTCAAAAGGATCCACCATTAACCTCGTTAATGGAATTATAAGAGAAAGTTCAACAAACAGAAACATCTTTTTTTTTATTTCTTACTACATTCTGTAAAATGAAAATGAAAATCAAAACCAAGTTCATAAAGCTAACCGTGCAGTGATATCTTACATGCAGCGTTGCCACAAGAGGTACGAAGGGCAATCACAATGAATACTAATAGTCAGGAAGTAGGATTTACTCAACTTTCACCACCCTGCTTAAAGGCATTATGATTATTGTGGATAAATTCCATGCCCATTAAATAAAGTCGAAGGATTTAGATAATTGGGTTCCAATTCGAGGTGATGAATTATCTCCCTTTGTAGGAGTTCAAATTAGGCCCGATGGCTGGTCTTTCTTCCTTGTAAGGCAGTGTAGATGGATCAGCTAAACTGGGCAGCCTTTGGACGCCCCCTTTCCCTCTCCTTGCATTGGGGCCAATTAACTCTATCATGTACTTCCAGCCATCTACAGGCCGTCTCCTGCTAAATATATGGGTTTTGATGAAGCTAGCGAGCTGCGTTCGAATACATAGGAAGCATTTAATGTTAGCGTACCCATGGACTTTCACCTATTGTATCTATGTATCAATAAACTAAAACAAATTATACTCAGGATACACTAGATAGTGAATTGCCACACCTGAAATTTGCTGAAAGCGATCCTGCGCTCGAATTCTTGGAGGAGAATATCCTCTTCTCTTTGAGATATTTCCCATATATTTCCATCTCGGCTCTTGGATGTTGTTTCCCAACCATCAGGCTTGGTTTTGAACTCCGTAGTACTAGGAATCTTAGAATCATCCTGTCCAATATTCCCGGAATCAAAGATCCTGCACGAGGGAAAAGAATTTCAGATGCAGCCTAAGAACCTTCCAAGATAACATGAAGGAGCATTGTGCGAAATGAAACATTCTAAAGACTAGTCATAGTTTCAGCAGTATTCAATGGTTAAAAACAGATTAAACAGCATCCTAAGAAAAAATATACTCAGTTGACAGCATTGATAGGTTGAATTCCAACACCGAATCTGGCTTCTTCTTTGCCAATTCGAGGATAATTGAAGTTTTCAAATACCATCCATGGCATAGACGGATTACACGTCTTATCATCTTCCTGCCTAGGAGATGGGAATGAAAGTATCACATGTTATTTCTCAGCTATGCCTCAATGCAGGAGGTAGCAGTTTGATTCACATGCCCTTCTAACAGCTATGGAATACCTTCTCTCTACAACTACAAAATTATCAACTTTGGGAGACAATCGAGATGAGGGTAGCTTTTAATTGTCTAAAAATGGAGATTTTCCTGGAAAGCCTCTGCCAAATAATGACAGAAACTGAAGGAGTAGTATGATTCAAATTCGTAGTATATTAAATTACAGGTCCATATCTCCAAGGAAGAAAGAACAACTAATATCTAATATTCTTGTTACATCATCAATCTGTCAAATGTTAAAAACTAGGTAACTAAAGATTTTCAAAATTTAACACTGCCAAGTAGTTTTTGTACTTATCTAGCTTCCTTTGATAGAATGCATAATTGTATGCTGGTGTGAATTTCATCCTCACCAGCTAAACTGGTCTTATTGATTCATTTCCTTCGATGAACGGGTTTACATTTCTTAGCATATCTTTCTTTTGCACTAAGGACAAGAGAGCTTCTAGACAAAAAAAGATGCAGACAGTACCCCATACACAATGAGCATGTGTAATCCTTAAACTATTAAATTCACAATTTTCCTGTAACAGCTCCATATAAGAACAATTCCAAAAGTCTCTAAAGCATATAGAAAAACAGTAAACTTAATTCTGAAGAAGTAGATCTGAAAGATTCTGTCAAGGGAATTATGCACTATTGGTGACCAATTGTCTTGTAGGAAAACATGATTCCAAGAAGATAATGTTCAAATTCAATCTCCATAAACTAGACAGAGTTTACTGAATTAACTTACTCGGAGCAGGAATCGAGAAGGCGATCAAGGTCGTCACTGGCATTGGAACCACCCAACTTGGCCTCCTCCATCTTCTCTATCTCCTTCATCCACAGGCCAGCATGTATTCTCTGCTTTCGAACCCTATAATCACATGTAATCTTCTTCTCGACGACACCCTCCGCCGGCTCCACCAACTGCGACCCTTTCTGGGAACCCCTAGCACCGCGGCGCTCATTCCACCGCTCGTTCATCTCCGCAACGAAGGCCTGGGTGTCAGCGTCAGCCTCGATAGGTAGACCAACATCGTTGGCAGAGGAGTTGGCGGGCTCCCATGGGGCTCGTTCGCCAACTGGGGAGAGATCGTCGGGGAGCCAGGCGGTCTCCCAGGCGTCGTTCCACTGGTCGTCTCCGTTGGCAGAGTTGAGGGAGGAGGGTCGAGATCGGGTGGAGAGAAGTTGTGGCGTTGTGAGAAATGGAGTGGAGAAGGGAAGAGGACTTCGGAAAGCGGAGGAGAAGAGGCGAGTCCGACAGAAAGAAAGCATTTTGGTGATTCGACGAAATGTCTGAGAGAATATGTTTAAGCGAGGTCATTTATCGTGTGGGTTTAGGGTTTGCAATTACTCACTTAAATACTAAATCAATTAACTTGAAATCATTCCAATCTATTAATAATTATTGCTTCGGGAACATTCTGATGGTAGGTAGAACTATCAATTTGGATTGTATTTGTCGGATTAGTCCGTCGGATTAACCCTCTCCGCTAAACAATTTAAGTGAATTCGATTAAAATTTTATCAACCCAAGCCTATCGCGGGCCAACCTGTCTAGGCCCGTGACCTGCGCAAGTCGGCCTGTGATGGGCTTGGGTTTACCCGCGACTTGAGAAACTCATAAAAACTAAGTTTTATTTTAATTTATTATCTTTTTTTTATTATAATTTTGAAATAAAAATAATATTTTTCATCAAACACAAGTACTCGTTTGATTGGCCAATTCACCACCTCATCGTTGGAAATTTGAAATTGACATATATTTGAAAAACTCTAGACCTAAGCTAACAATTGGTACCACTTTTACAAGACAAATATCATGATTTGGAAGGTTAAGTATTGAATTTTAAAACTAAAATATATAATCATAAATGAATAAACTAAATTGTAGAATAGGAAGTGAGAGTGCTAAATTAAAATTGAATCGGGTATGAACTAAATCCAATAGGCAGACGCGGAGATAAGGATTATGTTGGTTTAAGTTGGAATTAATTTGGAGTTGATTTGACTAAATTATGATCAAATCAAGTTTAAGTTTTAAATGATTTCGTCTATTTTTCCCTTCATATTTTCCCCATTTTCTCCCTAAACTTGTAGTTTTTTCCTCTCATATTCCCAAACACAAGAACTCTCTTTTCTCTCCAACAAGCAAGAAACATAGCATCTTCCCTCTTCTGGTAATAAGAGCAGCCCTCACATCTTTTTCCTCTTTCTCGTATTTTCTAGGGTTTTATTGGTACCTCAAGAATAGCCCTATTTTACCTTGTCTTGTTCTCTTTGTGTCGTTGCCGGGCTCACCAAAGTTAGTCGAGGTTGCTAACGAAGAATGTATAGTTTTCCTCTTGTGTGGAAGCGAGATTACAAATGATTCTTCGACTTCAAGTGATAGATTATCTCTAAGGATCAACGGATCATTGTTTCAACTAGAACTAAGAGCTAAGATAATTTAAGTTTGTTTTAATTAGACTTTTGGATTGTAAAAATGGGAATTTTTGAAAATCTCAATTTATATTTTTTAAAATATTTTTGAGTTTTTAAAGTTGAATAATTTGATTTTGTGTTGCATTATTTTTTTTTAAATTTTATTAAATTCATCACGCTACGCCACTATGCCACTATCTATGTAGATGAGATCATCTGTCTTACTTTTTCTGTATCTCCGTGCCCCCATGTCACATTCACTCATCGGATGAATCACATCAGATCATATCAGATTTCAAGGATGCATGCTCTGATGGACAGAGGATCCCATCTTCTATCTACGAGACTAAGTCGGAGATAGATTATTTTGATCACAATAGCTATAAACCTAAATTAAATATAAAAAACAATTATTAATTATTAAATATTTTTTTAAAAAAATATTTAACATAAGAGTGCAATGAATTTCATTTGATACCATTTTAAGTCTATAAATTTGGACGGCAAAACTACATAACCATCGATTCTCTAAAATTTAGAATATTAATCTAAAAAAATAAAATGGATCTCAATTCAAATATTCTTTGGCCTAAAGAATTTAATGATGATCAATCAACTTCTTCACTAATTAATTCTGAAGATAAATGGTCTTTTTTTTATTCGTCGACTGAGTGACGATATAGTTAAAGATGACTCACTCATCCCATATCTCCTCATCTCCAACCCCACAATAAAATTAAGAAAATAAATCATAATCATCAAGCAACAAATATCGTTGAAATTAAAATCACTTTCAATCAACTAGTTATAATTAATTAATTATCATACAGCTTTGGTAAAATAATATTTTATTACCATATAGTCTCAAAGGTAGGGAAAATAATTATAAATAATGGAAAGTCACGAGCAACAAGTATCCATTTTATCCGAATCCGAGATTTTCAAGACTATCAAACACTTTTGTGACAAAACGTGACAAAACAACCTCTAAAAAAAATTCATGTGCATAAACTATAAAATAGTTTAATAAATAATTATCATCAATAATCATAAAAACAATTTGATACAGCGCGTTGTGAGTGACCCCAAGGTAAGATAGAGTTGATAGTCAAGGTAATATGGTAGTCAAAATCAAGATGATGTGACAGTCAAAGTTAAGAAGTGTGTGGCCGAACGAACCACTTTCAACAGAGATATGATCCCCACTCCTTATGGACACGACTTCTAGCATAATCTCAGTCAGCCCTAGCGCCAGTTGGATCCCTTAGGACTCAGCTCCTCACTCTTGGGCATGACTCCTAGCATAAACCCGGCTGACCCTAGCGTTGGTCGAATCCTCTGGGACTCGGCTCTTCACTCCTCATGGGCACGGCTCCAAGCATAAACCCGGTCGGCCGTAGGGCCGATTGGATCCTCTAGGACTCAGCTCTTCACTCCTTATGGGCACGACTCCCAACATTACTCGTGTTGGTTTCAGAACGCAGCGGAATGCATATATTAAAATCAATTTTTTCCCCCTTAAATCATGGATCTCTTCGTGGTATATATAGTTTTAAAGAAAATAATATGAAATAAAACGTACCTCAAGCCCTCGATAGACATGAATGATATCACAAATAAATAAGAGCCCCACGTGTGACTCCTTTAGCGGTATCCATGCGTACTAGATCACGAACGAGATATGATCCACTAGCTAGGTGCTAGCCTCTTGGATCGACAAAACTTTCGGAAGCACTATATATGTTTCTCTTTCGAGGGAAGAAAGAGAGAAGTGAAAAAGAGCTCTCACATCCAACATTTCTCAGGATGACTATTTATAGCCTCCAAAGAATTAAGACCTCCATTAATTCTTCATTTAAGTAGAATTATGACCTCCATTAATTTGAAAGATGAAGAGTTATGACTCTTCAAATTCTCTAAGGATCACCATAATTGTGTCTATCCAAATTCTCTTCTCTTTAAATAAAACCATACTTGATTTTTACCCGTATTGGCTTTTGATATTTCAGAATTAATTAATAATCTAATTAATTCTTATTCTGAAATAATAAATTAATTAATTTTAGTATCCACTAAAATAATCAATTATAAATAATATTCATGTCTACGTGCTATGCGTACAACCCTCTAGGTTTTATACACGAAGGTAGTGTAAATTCATACACAGACTAAGGTAACCATCTAGCAACAATTTTTAGTCATTCAACATGATAAAATATTAGTTATAAACTAAGAACTACCCGGAATCGATTACTGTATAATTCAATCTCTTCATCTAACCTACATCCCAATTAATTCGGTACATTGTGGATCATCACCAAATTAATTATTTTATTTGATTTACAAGATATAATAGACTTCTCTTGAATGATAAAATCAATCCTCCCAGCTATGGATTTTAAGTCACTAATATCTCTATCAAGCAGTCATGATATTAACTTCTAATTCAAGAGAGCGATGAATTCTCTATTGAGTCAATACTATTCTCTCTATGCTTTGTCATACACACAACTATCGTATTAATCACAATCTAATTAAAGACTGCTTTTAATGACGTCAAAGTACATAACTCCATGTATAGAATAAATGAAGGTCCCAAGTCAAAAGATTAGTTATACTCGTTCATAAGAGGAATAATCAATGGTGCTTAATATGTGGTCTCTTCTTAAGCGGATCGTGTCTAGTGTACCTCTAAACTCAAGGCACTCTAAGTACAACTTGGATATCCATCCCTCGGTCTGTCTCGACCTAGTCTTATTTAGCATTGATCTAGATATTCATGTCCCCTCTAAATATCTATCCGATCAAGGATTATTTTCATATTGAGCGTAAGAGTGCTTGCACCAGGGACCCCCTTCTTGGTTCTCGCTCTAAGATTCCCGTTGGCTTTCTTTGTGACGTGTGCAGGTCCGAGGTTTTGTAGGCTCACGGTTTTACAAGTCCGAGATTTCTAGCTCAAGTCCTTCCTCCGTCAATATCCCTACCTTTTCACTGGCTCACTCGTTTACTCAGCTTCTAGACGGGATCCCAATTCATATAATGAAAATAGTTATAATTTTTTAATATAATTTAATAAATGCAATAATATTCTTTTTAATTTACAAATTTCTCTATCTTAAAACTAGTAATAATATCACATAAAAAATTATCACATATATTTTCGATTGTGTAAAATAAAATTCGTTCGATCTTATTAATGATGCATAATCATCGTTTGAATATACAAATTGAACAAAACTTCAAGTACTTCAATTGCTGTTTACGGTTTGTAATTTACTTTGTTTATTGTTTGGATTTAGTGTGCATCTCAAGGACCCCTAATTAAGAGTATTCACATTAGTTTTTTTTTACACAGAATGTACTGAAAAAAAATATCATCCTATTTATTCCCTAAATTTAAATTTTATAAAAAAATTATTCTTTAAATTTTGACAGGATAAATTATAAGAAAATTAATATATTGTACAGTAAAAAATAAATATTTAAATTTAATTAAGTAATTATCTATTTTTAAAATTTTAAATTTTAATAAAAAATCTAGTAGGGATGCTCTAACCATCTATATAATAAAAAGGGTGTCAGAACAACTAAAATAATCATAATTTATTTTAGAAAATCTTCGACCAAGAAGATCCCATAACATCATTCGGGACATTCCAACCCAGAGGATCCTTCTTGTAGTGTGTTCGTATTGCAGGAACATCCGACTGAAAGCATCTTATCGAGCCCGACTTCTCCAACCCCATAGCATGCTCGTGTTGCAAGTTGTGCTCGACTTGGAGCATCCCGTCGAGCCCGACTTCTCCGACCCAATAGCACACTAGTCGGAAGCATCCTATTGAGCCTGAACCCTCCTACTCATAGTATGATTGCGTCATCGGACCCAACTCCTCTGACCCAGATTACAGACCATCCGAATAATTGTGATCTTGACACACATCTACCAATAACCATCACTAGGCTCGAGGTGAGTACTTAGAGCATATCCCCAGAAGCTCCCACTGGGTGTGATGTGACATTGGGATGGAGCTCCCTCTTATACAGGGAGGGAGCTCCTTCACACTCGGAGGAAAATGTGTCCATAAAGAAGTTGGTGGGAGGTTTTTTTATAATAAAAAAGTTTTTTTACTTTTGACATGACGTTAATTTGGTAGTGAAATAGTTTTCGAAAGGGTTCTACGACTGTCACCACAACAAATTTTACAATATGGGACAAATTAAAAAAAATTGTGCAAAATTTTTTAGGACAAAATTTGGGATGAAAATATTTCTGTCCCAAAAGTCTAATCCCAAAAGTTTGCGACAAATTTAGTAACGAATCATATTTTTGTCGCTAAATTTGTTGCAAATTTTGCAACAAAAAAGAATTCATCGCAAAATATTTGCAACGAAAGATAGAATTTGTTGCAATATTTAACAACGAATCATCCTTTTGTTGCAAAATTTGCAGCAAAACGTAATTTGTTGCAAAATATTTGCAACGAAAACGGAATTTTTCGCACAATATTTGCAATGAAAACGGAATTCGTCGTAAAATATTTGCAACGAAATTTAGATTTCGTTGCAAAATTTAGCAACGATCCTTTTGTCGCTAAGTTTGTTACAAATTTGCAACAAAAATGGAATTTGTCACAAAATGTTTGCAATGAAAAATAGATTTCGTTGAAAATTTAGCAACGAATTATTCTTTTGTCACTAAATTTGTTGCAAATTTTGCAATAAAAACGAAATTTGTCGCAAACCTTTTGGAACGAGAGATATATTTCGTTGCAAAATTTAGCAATGAATAAGTTTTTTGTCACAAAATTTATTGCATCAACAAATTTGTCCCAAAATCTGGAACGAATTCTGGGACGAATTTTGGGACAAACTTAATGATTTGTCCCAAAATCTGGGATGAATATTGGGATAAAAATTTCAAAAAAAAATGGCGATGATTTTTTTTCATCACCAAATTCGTCCCCAAATATCAAAATTTCCTAAACACATATTTATTTCCATAATTATCATGTTAATACAATATATATTACCTGTTTACAACCAAAACATACTATTTAACATCCCATAACAGATTCAATTTAAAAGCACACATCCTAAATAACATTTCACACATCATTATACATTAATAATAGAAATCCAACTTGTCAAAGATATACAACAAAGTCAGTCTAAAGTTTTCACGCACATACAACAAGTTCAACAAGCATAGTCCAAAGTCACTCTAAAAAAGTTCATCAAGTTCAACAAGAAAATACACATCAACTCATCTTCAACTTCTCAATCCATTCTTCTTTTCCTACATCAAAATTTAAAAAATAATAATAAAACAGTTCATTTATAACAAGAAAATAATGAGGACTAAGAATCCTTTCAAGTTCTACAATAGACATTTTAGATTGCTAAATTAGAACCATAATGATGGATGCAAAGTTACAGTTGCATGTAGAAGCATAGTAGTGAATGTAATGTCCCTACAACACTCATTTTAGCTATGTACAAATCCGTTATCATGCAACATATGTTGGTATCATACTATATACTATGGAGATGCTAGACAATGCTCATAACAAGTTCGTAGATTATTTTCAGACAAGTTATTTCTCAAGACATTCAAAATTGTAGGAGACTAAATGCACAGAAAATCATAAACTTGTGCAGTAATACTAATTAAATACTAGATATAGTTTTAAGAGTCAAACTTGTTGGAGAGCTAATTTAATCAACAGAATTGATTAACCCAGAAATAAGCTAATTTGATCCATAATGCATTACTACTCCAACACGTGATTACCAACAAGCTAATTTGATGGTTTGCCTTAACATAATATTTCTAAAACGTCTACATCTTAAAAAAAGTGAAGATAATATATGTCTGAAATTAAGTTACGTAATCTTGGAACACTAGAGGTAGGTTATTGAATTATGTTAAAGCATGATATTTGTAAGTACCAAAAGGTTTAGTGTTTGTGTTCAAGTAAATAATGATTTCATATTATTAAGATGTGGTAGCTATAACTAGTTGCACTAAAGAATATTATCTACATCCACTATATAGTGTAACACATCTAATTAATTTAGAATTTGATCTTCAACTTAAAATTAAGATGGATGTAGTGCATCCAACTGGTATCTACATCAACTGGTTTAATACATAGTCTTAAAATTTAGAAACCAGTTGGATGTACCACAACTTGGTCGGGTGAGAAACATTCTACAAGATGCACTTACCACATTCCTTAACAAATGGAACCACATGGAATGCTTTTTATTGCTAGATTCAGCAAATATTCTTGAACTTGTAAATGCCCAGGTGACACCTTTCCCATTAGGAATGTCAAACGGCAAATGAGATACTCTGTCCCACTTTCTTTGTATACCCGTGTCTCATTCACTAATCGGATGGACCACATCAGATCATGTATCCTTGAGATGTGACATGATCTGATGTGCTTCATCAGATCAGTGAATGAGACACAGATATACAAAAGAAGTGGGACCGAGGATTCCATCTAGTCAAACGGGGCCTAGCCAGCAAGCTGGCCTGATGTAGCTCAGTGCACCCGATTAATCTTTTCTCATGCATGTGCAGGGTGGTCAGACATGGAGGAGATTAGTGCTGAGCACAGCCAAGTACTGGCCTGGAACTTTCCATTATTCTAAGCAGTTAAAAAAAATTAAATTAATATGCTATAACAAGTCATTTTGTTGGTAAGTTACCAAAAGAACCCTTTTTTTAAGAAAAAAATCTCTATGGAAATCTCCTATCCCCTCCCTCGATGCTTATCCCATAACCATTCTCTCTCCAATGTTAAACACATTCATAATTCATCT
>JBAMIE010000114.1:10903116-10916334 GCA_037177295.1 Kaempferia parviflora
AAACACTTTGCAACAACATGATTAATATCAAGAGGAAACATCCTATTTTTAGACATAGGAATATGAGCAATAAGTTTATTTTGCTTCCTCAAATAAAAACTACCATCTTTTAGTTGCATATCAAAACCTTTCTCAAGCAATTGTCCAAGGCTAATAATATTTGTTTTCATATCAGGCACATAGTAAACATTGGTGATGTATGTTTGAGCTCCATCTTTAAGATTGATGAGAATCTTACCAATGCCTCTTACTTGGATTTTGGAAGCGTCTCCAAATGACACTTGTCCATTCACCGATTCATCCAACTCGGCAAAAATATTTTTATGCCCGCACATATGATTGCTTGCACCAGAGTCTAAGTACCACAAGTTCTTGTTTGTGGAATCTCCATCCTTTCTTGCTAGCAAAACCACATCATTGTCATTGCCTTCTTTTGTTGCATAATTAGCATTTCCTTGCACATTGTTAGACCAACATTCTGATGCATAATGTCCAAATTTGTTGCAAGTATAACATTTTATATTTCTTTTGTCATACCTTTGACTTCTGCCTTGATTGTTATCATTACTTCTTCCTCGGCCTCGACCAAAGCTCCTGCCGCGGCCTCTACCACGACCACGTCCTCGGAAATCACCACGACCACCGCCGTTTTCTTGCGAACCTTCAAGCTTTGACTCTTCTTTCTTGTCAACAACTGTGAGCTTGCTTTGTAGAACTTGCTCCAAAGGTTCTTTGCGTCTTCTTTGTATTCTTGCTTCATGAGCTTGTAAGGAGCCTAATAGCTCTTGCACCTTCATTTCTTTCACATCTTTTGATTCTTCTATGGCCGCAACTACATAGTCATACTTTGGCTCCAACGAGCGTAGAATTTTCTCTACGACTCGACTATCTTCAATGCCGTCACCATTTCTTTTCAATTGGTTGACAATAACTAATACTCTTGTAAAGTAGTCTGATACACTTTCAGACTCTTTCATCTCCAAAGATTCAAATTCACCTCTCAAGATTTGAAGGCGAATACTTTTTGCTCTTTCATCACCTTTGTATGCTATTTGTAGGATCTCCCATGCTTCTTTGGAAGTTGTAGCTTCAGCAACTTTCTCAAAAGTAGCTTCATCAAGAGCTTTATAGATAATGAAAAGAGCTTTCTTATCTTTTCTCTTTTGTTCCGCCATAGCCGTCGTTTGTGCCTCCGTTTGGTTGACTCCTTCTTGTGGCACTTTATAGCCTCCTTCAACAACATCCCACAAGCCTTCGCTCTCAAGCAAGGCACTCATTTGGATACTCCAATTACTATACTTCAAGTCTGCAAGACGAGGGATAGGAAGCATCGACATGGCTCTGATACCACTTTGTTGGAAAAAAAAGAAGAAAAAAAATCTAAGAGAGAAAATATGCTCTACGTGGAAGAAGTGGAACAAGACAGAAGAGAATTACTCAAATTCAACTTCAACTTGTTTCATTCATAAGAAATGTTACATATTTATAGGCTTATTGGATAAGTATCACCCTTAAATACATTGAATCTAGACACTTTTATTTTTATCAAATCATCAAACTTTATCTCCACAAACTTTTATCCTTATCTATATCTGCCACTTCATCAACTCTATCTCCATCCACAAACTTTTATCCTCATCACTATCTGCCACCTCATCAAATTTAATTTCTATCACCATCTTTTAAAATTAAGTTTAATTTTCAACAAAAATAAACACAGTATGAAGTTGATTGCCAAGCTTAACGACACTTTAGTTGAAGTTTATTGCTTCATAGTTAGTTATTATACAGAGACAATCACTAATTCAGAACATTAGTGGTGGATACATGACCTGGGTATGGCCAGGGATTTTGACAATGTGCATATGCTTGCTGTTATTGGACAAAATTGATCTACAATCTAAAACATGCAAGGTATATGATTTAAACTGAGTGACGATCCAAATACCGCATGCTACTGCACTATAAATCTTAAAACTCATGATTTCTCTTAATTTAACTTGAAGTATTTTCAATTAATCTATTTCTCAAATTTGTTTACCTACTTATTGCTACAACTACTAATGTTTTCAGTAGTTGCATTTCATTCCCGGATAGAAAAATCATATATATATATTATGAACTAAGCCTTCTTTCCTTCATTTTTTGGATGGACACGTCATCCCGTGGGCCCGCCGACGACAACTGGTAGGACGACGTGGCGGTAACGGGCGAACAACGTGGCCCCAAGCCGACCGGATGATGCATCCATCCGGTCGGCCCGACGGAAGGAAGCAAACGTACAGGTAACCAGGTGGAGTTTCGTGTCGTTCGTCCGTCCGGTGCCGAGCATCCCCTGGATGACAAGAACATAATAACAACACGGACGGTCGTCAATAGCTGGACGCTTCGCCAGCATCTTTCCCAGCGTTCGTCTGTCCGGTCAACAGTCAGGCCGGGCGGACATGCTTTACTAGGAAGCACTAGCATCCGACGCACACGTGGACGGCGGCGGTCCTATTGTCAGACACGTGGCAGGGGCCCGTGAATATTCCCTGACAATAGTACATCGTTCAGGTGTCAGAGAATGCCAGGTGTCGTTAATCCGGACATGACAGCGCATCAACGCAAGCCTCGTGATTAACGTCATATACCCTGCTATAAATAGGGATCCCAGTTCCTAACGCAGGTACACTGTTCATTACGTCATCTACAGTACTTCCACTGTTCTCTTTTCTACTTTTCCAAGAGTTGCTGACTTGAACGTCGGAATACCAAACGCGGGGATCTCTTCCCTGATTTGGTGACTAACGCTCCGTTCGGTCTGTGAGTGTGCAGGGAAAGCAAGGAGACGTGCGTATAGCCATCCAACCAGCCAGTGCCCAATCATCCTGCCAGCTCCAGCACCGTGTCATCCAGTGTCCTTCACTCAATTTTGGACAGGATCACCTACTATTTTTATGATTTATTCTTCTCCTCCTCTTTAATGGGACATGACCTGAGCATCGAAAGGGTTTCGCCAAGATCCACCTTAGTCTTCCTTCTAACTCTTTTTTCGGTGCTCTCAGTTTTTTTTCATGTTCGTCATTTATGGAGATCTTCGTCATAGCCAAATTGACGTGTTCTTAATGGGTATTAGCCCACTTGTCACCGACCTGTCGATTGACCTGCCGAAAGTCAATCCAACAACGACCTGATAGAAAATTGACCCGAGAGGAGCCAACCTATACTGGCCCGATAGGAGCCGACCCAACTTATATCTGACCCACTGGAAGTGCTCTATAGCTCTACTTCGACGCACCAAAGAGTCATCCCATCTCCTAATCTCAACTATATGATTTTTAATGAATATTTTCAAGCTAATTATTAGTTTGACGCTATTCGATAACATAATTTTGCATCAAACTGAAATATTTTCTCTCCCAATTCAGTTGATACCTAAGTATAGCAATGTAAAGAAAAGTCTAGATATTAGACTTTATTTATTTATTTAGAAGAGAGTAATCATTACAATTGTACCTTTCTTAGAGAAAGAAGTCTCTATGGGTACTAGGTTAGCTAGTGAGCGGTAGATTTATTATAATAGGCTAGGGATCAATTTCCTACGGGCACATGCTCTTGGGGAAAGAACTCTTCTCGCCACCTAGTCATTTGACGGTCGGTTATAAGTTGATCTTGTGATTTACCTTCTTCATATAACTTTGAGACGAGCTGTGAAGAATACCTGGTACAAGCGTAATCATCTTTTACTACAATTAGAGAAAAATGAAAATTATCTTCATTAGAGAAAAGAAAAAACTCTAAAATTTAAGTTTAACAATCCTGGGGAACCATACAATCTATGAGTATAATCACAGATTAAGATAATTGACAAAGCCGACGATACTTCTATGTTTCGAAGGACAATAATCCAGTTTACATCAGCAGCTCGACGTAAACACCGTCTTACTGCTAGCGACGGAGTTACCATTAATTCTTAATGTAGAGGTTATCTAGTTCCAAATTGCTCTTCAGCTATGAAACCACATTCCCCATGGGCCATGGTTGGCCTTGCTTGGGGGTGCTCGTGTCAGGTATCCTAGTGCGGTATCGATACACTTCGTACAGAATTCACGTCATACTCCCTAGTACCTATGCAGTCTTGTATTGACAACGTTCTCTATGTATGTTTCCTCGGGTGAGCCTTTAGCGTATCTGAGCTGTAAAGCTAAGCCATGTTAAGATTTAGGGTGTTCAACTGAAGTTCAAATCCTCTGTCTTAAATTTTTCGTGTCTTTATGTCCCATTACTGATCGAACGGATCAGATCATATCTAAAGGGATACGGTGCACATCACGAGGATGCTGCACATATCTCGAGAATGCTGCACATATCTCGAGGATACCATGTATGTCCGATCGACAATGAGACATTGGAACAGAGGATTTAGCTTGGTTCAACTGATGCATGACAAATCTAACATGATCCTTTGAATTTTAAAGAGTCATAATTTTTAATTCGGGACTCAGAATCAAAATTCCACTGTTTTGTCTCTCGTTAGAGCTTCTAAAGATTTTATTTTTATTTTTAATAATTTTTATTTTATTGTATTTAAGGCAATTTCATTATTTCTGATATCTATGGTCATAATTTATCTATATCATAGTCCTATTATGTTTAATTTCTATCAAGAGATTTTCATTTCTAGAAAGTTTTCTTTTTTTCTCTACAAGATAGAAATTGAAGTCTATATATTATGATTTCTTTCCTTTCTTAATTTTAGAATCTAGAGTTTATATAAATACATGTTTAACTATATAAGTATTCAGCCTTTTATTATTAACAAAGTTTCTTTTTTTTTTGGTAACGATGAGATTTCTCTTTTTCTTCTTGGTTTCCTCTTATTGCCTTCTTCTCAATTTTGTCGTCTCTTTTTGCCTTCTTCTCAATTCCGTCATCTCATCTACCCGCAGGATAATCATTATCTTGTCCGGCATCATTTACTTTGTTTGATAAAGTAAGCGACACAAACCGAGCCAAGTCAAGCCTAAAATGATTGTTTAAACTTGGCTCAGTTTAATTTTTATGAACTTAGCTTGGTTTAATTTTTATTTAGGGTATGTAGATGCTTCTCTAACTCTTGATAAGTTTTCAAACGGATTTTCAATAACTCTTGGTAAGTTTCCAATGCAATTTTTCTTTTCTTTTCCCATACTTTGACCATGCAATTGTAGTCCTATTGCCCAAAAGCTTCATCATCAAGTTCCAGATTTCCAAAGAATACCAATTAATATTATTAAGTGTCAAACTTTTCAAGTGACCGAGATGTGCTAGCATGAACATATTCAAAGAATACAAGTTAGTTAAAGTTACAAACCTTTCAAATGATCTCGTAGAGTTCCTTGGGACATATACTCATATACAAGTCCCATATAGTTTCCATCCTTGCAGTAGCCAACCATAAAAACCAAATTTCTGTGGTGAACCCTCAACAGAACTGGGCCTATTAAAACATTAGGAAAAAGAAGAAAACAGGTCACGACATCCCTTAAATAAAAATGTTATAGTCTCTACCATCCGAAAGTTCAGAAGTTAAGAAAACAAGAGCATTTCAAGGTTTGGGTAGATTTACGATGTCGAGTTTTAAAATATATAATATCTAGCTAATATGAACAAAAACATTAAATTCTATTACCTCAGAAAGAAATTCATTGGGTCCTTGAGGTGCTGATTGAAATCTCATGTTCACTGCCACTTCAATACCATCTTCTAAGTACCCATAGTAGGCAGTCCCAAATCCACCTTCACCAAGGACTGTTGAAATTATTTGTCCTTCAACTCCAAGGAGATGGATTTAGGAAGCCATTTGATTTATAGGTGCCCCGGATAAAAACGTCGCGGGGGAATCGAATAGTCGTTACCTAACCCTAGGGCATACTTGACTCTTAACACTATGTCAAGTCACACTGTATCCAGGCGTTGATTGTCAGTAAATTTGTACGGGTAATCAGTAATTTTCTTTGTTGCATTTAACTCTGATAAATATTCAAGTAAATTTGTACAGGTCACCTACATTGTGAAAATACAATAGTTTTTGCCATAGAAAATAAAAGTATCATCTACACACCATCACCAAATACTATTTTCCTTCACACAAAGTAATAACATGTACAATGCTACATAAGAATGAATTTGAAGTGAATGAATCCTTAACTTATAACATCCATTATGACACAGTTTTAAGAGGAAAGAGTCGAGCATACTCTTGTTTATCTCAGCCCAAAATCTGCTATCTCAGCTTCCAGAGTTTCACTCAAAAGGATATTTTCTGACTTCACATCTCTAAGAACTAATGGTGGTTTGCATCCTTTGTGCAAATACTCTAGCCCTGCAATGCAACTTAATAATAAATGTAATAGATTGTCTCAGATGAATGGTCTGGAAATCAGGCAAGCAAGCGATATTAATACTTGACAGTTCACGTTATTCCAAACCTCGTACAGAGTCAATTGCCACCTGAAGACGTTGCCTCCAGCTTAAAGCCCTACCATGGCAAATTGACAAACCGTCGGCAATGAATTAAAGATTGCTTTGTATAAGTAATAACATTGTTACTATGTTGGTGACAGTGATTATCTTTCGGACTGACGAGGAGAAGAAATTGAGGAGAAGGCAAGAGGAGAGGAGTCGTTGTCTTATAGAATTTCTCAAAAAATGAAAAAAAAAAATTATGCAAATAGAGGATTATTCCTCTACATCTAAACAGGAGTTTTATATAGACCACGACCTAACACTTAAATAGAGGGAAAAAATTATAATTAAAAGATATTAAATCTAATATTACAAAAAAAAAAAAAAGAAATAGATCTTTACATGGAAAAGAAAATTTATAACTAATTGATATTAACTCAAAACACGACAATGATTAAGAAATCCTCTCCTATAATTATTAGAAATACCAATATTATCCTAATTACTCTAAAAAAACGAATGGTATAAAATATCTGTATTATTATTTTTAGACATCTTTCTTGGTTGTGGGATTTGTTTTATTTAAATATGCTTATAATACAAATTTTGTAAAAGTAATATTTTTTCATAAAATATCTTATTGCACATTTCGAAACACTTTATTAATTAAGTTATTTACCAGTTTTATTTTTTTGGGAAACATTCGTTGTAGTGTTTCAAAAATTTCTAAATCGCTCTAATTTAGCTACATTTTCATAAAACTAAAACAAATATATTGTTTGCTGCATTTAAACTCAGATAAATATTCAACGTTTTAAATCTATCAGAGGGTTACCGGTTGCTGAAAAACAAAAGTAAATCTTCCTGATTGAGTTATGAAGCAAACAGACTAGTTGATGATAAAGCTGAAGTTCACCCTCTCTGTTTAAATCCTGCTTGAGTTGATACTTGTGAAACACTTAAAACCGGTTCAGACTGAAAACATTTTTTTTCTGATCAGCTCGACTGCAAAAACCAGGACACGGAGGTTGCCCGGTTCAAATCCGAGATTTATATGTGAAAACACTGGCTTTTCACAAGTCTCAATATCAGCATTTGAATGATCTTAGATATCAAATATGCTAAAACAAAGTATTGATGAGTATCTGTTACACTGAACATTATTTGCCAAGGATTGAGGAACTTGCATCATAACACAAGGAACAAGAAAATAGGGAAATTTTTCTATAACAAAGAGATGACATTGTGAAAATACAAGATGCTTCAAGATGAAATAGGACATACAATAGATTTTGCCATAGAAAATAAAGTATCATCTACACTCCACCAAATGCTATTTTCCTTCACACAAATAATATGTAAACAGCTACACAATAATGAATTTGAAGCAAATGACATTACTGAACCTGAACATCCATTATGACAGTTTTAAGAGGAAAGAGTTGACCATACCCTTGTTTTTCTTGCCATTGGTCCGGAAATTTGTTTACCTTGCCGATGGTCCGGAAATCTCAGTCATTCTAGACACTCCAATCTCAGGAACACTATTCAGGCTCACATCACTTACTTCTGAGTATAGATTCTCACTGCGTGTAGCTGTGTTCCCAGTGTTATAACGAGAGTTCTCTAGTTCTAAGCTCTCTTTTAGCTGCATCAGAACTTCTGTCATAGTTGGCCGTTGTTGGGATCTTTGTGTCGTGCATTTCAACGCGATATCAGCGCATTTCCAGACACAGTTTATGTCATACTCCCCTTCGAGCTTGGGATCTACAACATCCTCAATGTTTCCTCTAGAAAGCCTTTGGAGTACCCACTGAGCAAGGAGTACATTTTCTGTACCTGGAACTATTGGAGGTAGCCCAGTGATCATTTCCAAAAGAACCACTCCGAAGCTATACACGTCACTTTTCTCGCTAAGCTGGGAGGCATTGTAATACCTGACAAGCGATACAGTGGATTTCCAATCATAAATTTTGCAAACAATAAACATTGTATGAAATTTTAACTGCACTTTAGTTGAAGTTGATTGATTCATTGTAGTCATTATATAGAGAGATAGTCACTAGTCAAGTAGATTAGTTGTGGCGACATGGCTTGATATGGCCTGGGATTTTCACAATGTGCATATGTTTGTTGTTATTCGACAAAATGCATCTATAGTCTAAAATATGCAAGATATATGATTTAAACTTTAAGTGATGATCCAAATACCGCATGTTACTGCCCTATAAATCTTAAAACACATGATTCCTCTTAACTTGATGTATTTTCTATTAATCTATTTCTTCAAGAAAAAAAATTCCTAGTTATTGCTACAACTACTAATGTTTTCAAGGGTTGCATTTCATTCCTAGATAGAAAAACATATATATTATGAGCCAAGCCTTCTTTCCTTTATTTTTTTTTTTTAAATACTAAAGTAAATAGTTCAAGCACACATAGAGATGGATAATATAGTTATATTAAAACATGAATATGAAAAATGAAAAGTTCCATGATGATGAATTTTCTTTTTTCTTTTTCGATTCATTGGTTACTATCTTTCTACTAGGTAGAGATGCTTGCTTGAAACAACTAAATAAATGAAAAACAGTGACATACTCAGGATCAAGGTATCCAGGAGTTCCCACCACTGCAGTGGATATATGACTGCTTGCCTCACTTAGAAAAGCTTTTGAAAGCCCAAAATCTGATATCTTAGCTTCCAGAGTTTCGCTCAAAAGGATATTTCCTGACTTCACATCTCTATGAACTAATGGTGGTTTGCATCCTTTTTGCAAATACTCTAGCCCTGCAATGCAATTTAATAGATGAACCAAGATGGTTTCAGATGAATGGTCTAGAAATCAGGCAAGGGGATATTGATACTTGACAGTTCACATTATTCCAAACCTTGTGCAGAATCAATTGCAATATGAAGACGTTGTCTCCAGCTTAAAGCTCTACCATTGTTTGCCCTGCCTACATCATGTCAAATTAACAAGTCATCAACATTCAGTACAGAAAGGTAATAACATAAATGAAGTAAAAGATTGCTTTGTATAGGTAATAGCACTGTTATTCTGTTGGTCAGTAGTGCCTGGCAAAACATTGCAAGATAAATAAAAGAATTTTTAAACATCATCAATCTCCCTTTAGTACTCTCAGTTGCATGCAACTTGCATAAAACTATAATTCAATTTTCTAATTAAAAATTTACTTGAACAGCAAAAAGCAAATAAGAATACACATATTAGATTCAGTTAACCATATGTTTGACAGGAGAATATATCTTTAAATAGTTAGATTGTAAGCTGAATCTAATTCTTATCACCTGATTGCCATGCATGCTATAAAGCAAGTCATATTAAGAAAGCAACCAGCTATTAGATCATGATATTAAATGTACTTCCTAACCTCGCAGATGATCTTGTAGTGTTCCTTGAGACATAAACTCGTAGACAAGTCCCAAATGATTTACTTCATTGCAGTAGCCAACCAAAGAAACTAAATTCCGATGATGAACCCTAGTCAAGTGTTGAACCTGGAAAAACGCAAATGTTTACAAACTAGAAACATCAATATCAAACTAAATCAAAGAAACAGAAGTGAAGGGGCAGTTAATGTTCTCTAGGGTTTAGCTAGTCATGGACAGGACAATTGTTTAAGAATACTGTCGCAAGAATTTTGAAAGTAGCACCATTTCATCAGCTCCAGAAAATGTTTTGTTAAATATTTAAGTTTATATGTTCGCTGTCCCTCCCCGTCTTTGGTTACGCAAAATCTCCCAATGGATACACAGTCAACAACCATCTCCAAACAAATAAATTCAGCCATCCACATATGTATAAGATTTATTTACCTCGGCAAAAAACTCTTTAATTCCTTGTGATGATGATTGTGATAGCATTTTGACCGCAACTTGAGTACCGTCTTCCAAATGTCCATGGAAAACAGACCCAAATCCTCCTTTGCCTAGGATCTTTTGAAAGTTATTAGTGATGTTCTGTAATTCCGTGTATGTGAATTGGCGATTTTCAAGCTGCAATGCATTATCTGTTTGCTTTAGCAAACCATTCTGTGGATCCTCTGAGCTGCCTCTTCTCAGACCTTTCAGGTTTCAAATGAAGAATAAGATTGTTAAATGCATGTCAGAAAATGGACGACGGTCTAACAACTGCAAGAGTATGTCACAGAAATCTCACCTTGTATTTTCCTCACTCTCCAAACTATGGCAATCAGCGCAAGTATTAACACTGAAAGTATACAAAGAATCACGATTATCGGTGTTGATATTTTCTTCTTTTTTGGCGTAGGCATCACATTGCATGATGTACCATCGTTACAAAGATGTGGATTCCCATCCAGTCTGCATGAGATTATAACTTGCATAATGGTTAAAGATATGTATGAAGTTATGAAGAATTTTTCAACAAAAAAGGAAAGAAGCAGCTGAGTTCGAGAATAAATTGAACAAACTTTAATGTCAAATTATTACCCTAATTTTAAACAGCTAAACTCCTAATATTTCTTGACTCCATGCCTAGATATCTTTAATAATCAAGCAAGCCCTTTCATATTATGAATCATTAAAGAAAAATGGAAGGACCTAAACTTAAATGTAACACAAACCTTAAGGTCAGAAATCCATTTTGTGACATTTCAAGGAGGTTCAAAGGAACAGATCCATTTAATTGGTTGCCTGTCAAATCACTGCAAGCAAACATGAAATGTTAATCTATTTTCTACCTTTTCCAAATAATGAAAGAAGGATTAATAACTATGCTTACAGTAGTCTGAGAGAACTTAAGTTTGCTAGATCATCAGGTATTGACCCTGTTAAATTATTGTAAGACAAGTCCCTGAAAAAAAAAAACGATTAAAGAACAATTGTTAGACGTTGATTCCTCCCATGACATTCCTTTGTACAAGGCTCTAAAATGTTGCATGGTTTCACAACAAATGCTTGCATGGCCTGGCATTGACCCCAATATTCCAAGATTGTTAATGCAACTTTTTGCCAATTCAATGAATACTAAAAGGAAAAAAGAAAACAAATAGCAAGCAATGAGTAGCCTTACAAATATTGAAGTGAACTAAGACCGGCAACATATTTGGTTATTTCCCCAGTCAGCCCACTTGATGACAAGTTCCTACAGATCAATAGTGACTAATAAGAATATTATAGAATTTCCATACGGTTGGTCCCGGTATTTCATGATCAATAGTTTGAGTTAGATGAACTTATAGAACTCACAAAGCAGTGACTCTTGGAGAATTTGAGAAGCTATAAGTACAATTTAGTCCGTCCCAAACAAAAGCATTAGGGGAACATGGATCTCCCATCCAATTCCTTTGGATCCGATACCACTCCTTGATCGCTGTCATGGCATCAACTGTAAAAAAAGAGAAAAATAATCAACAATATAGCAGTAGCATACCCAAAGCAAATATTAAGCAAATAATCAGCACTAAAATTCCCAACAATACCATATCATTAGTCCATTGAATAAAGATCAATCTGCTTAATATCATACGTACATTCCAATCCCAACAGCTGTTTCAATCTATGGTTTTCGAGCTAATGGTTTTTCTGTTTATACTGATTTGTTTTGATCCTTTTCCAATACTAATTATCATAATTAAGTTTTTTCCTGGCTGACAAATCAAATTTAGGAAAATTTGAACAATTTCATATAAAGCTTTGAGCTTGTCGCGGGCATCTAAAGCTACATTCTTCACGCTAATGTGCACTGTTCTGAAGGTGGAAACTTCTTTTTTCGTGCCCAATCTGGCTTAGCGCATTCTGGAACATTCCATCAAGCAATTGATGGGTAAGATATTCCTCCCTGTCACACTGCAACAAAGATAAAGGGAGTTGCTGAGAGTGGATACATACCATCTCCAGCATCCGAGGGCACGGAGCTGTTGCTCAAGGTCGTGTAGAGCTCAAAGGCATTGAGGATCGGCGGGAGAGTGGAGTTGCTGAGAGCCTCTAGGGAGATGTTATAGGTGGGGAACGAAGGGAGGGGCATGTCGCGGTAGATGGCGTTCGCGTAGAGGTAAGGGGGAGTCACTATATTCCCCAGAGAGAGCAATCCATTCATGTAGTAGTTAAACTGCCGCGATTGATTGGTTCCGGAAAGGTTAAAAATCTCGGATATGTGGAGGATGGGGAAGAACTGGTTGACGTCGCCGGGGGAGGGATCCCATGGGATGACGAGGTTGGAGGAGTTGATGGGGGTGACGGCCGTCTGCATGACGACGGAGGGAACGCCGAAGAAGTCCCGGGGGAAGTTCTCGACGGTGGAGTTGGTGGAGACGTCGTTCCAGTTCCGCTGCGAGGACAAGCTCCATGGCGACCACACCCTATCGATCGGGTCGGCCGGATACCTAGACAAGGAAGCGCGAAGCACATTTTACCATTTTAGTCCAAAAATAATAAATAAATTACTTAGAGATTTTATAAGGGCAAAAACAAAAGTACGCCTATCCTACAAAACGGTAGATGGACTTTTTTTTTTTTTTTCAATTAACGTTAAATGACATCCTAAATTAAAGTAAACTATCCGAAATACTAAATAGATTTTAAAATTAACATGGTAGTCGTGGGTATGATTATCTTGATTTTACTTATTAAAAAGTGAAAATATTATTAAAATAATATTTTAATGAGTAAATCAAATCAAGAGAAATTTATGACATCCAGTATTTGTAGCAACGAATTTTAAGATTTTATAAAAATATTATTATCTTATATTTTTTTTGTTTATTAGATTTAAAGAACATTTCAATAAATAAAATAAACTA
>JBAMIE010000114.1:10925494-10939756 GCA_037177295.1 Kaempferia parviflora
GCTCTTACATAAGTTATTATGCACTCGTTTTTTTTTTTTTTAATAATTTGCATGTTTTTTAACTAAAAATTTTTGGTTAACATTGATAAAATTTTAAAATTAAAATTGATAAAAAAGAGAACTTAGTTCTCCTGCCAATCTAAGATCTTTTATTATACATAGTAACTACATCTATCATTAAATAATAATTTTATTGTTCCGTTAAGACCTTCTTACATGGAAGTTATACATCAAAGTATAATTGATTGATATGTTTTTTAAAATAGAAATTAAAGTGTATATTAATAATATTAAAATAATTTATTATGTATTGTTAAATTAGTTAACATAAAATATTTTTTATTTTTAAAATTTAAATTTTAATAATAAAAAAGTTAAGTTTATCTTAAGATAAAGTCCTGCTACATGACCTAATTAGTTACAGCTTCCAATTATATAAATAACTATTGACAATGTATAAAATTATCCTTTTAAATTTTACTAATAAAATTAAAGATCATGAATAATATTTTTAGTATTTATTTTTTAAAATAAAATATTAAGACCTTAATTTTTTTTTTCACTAGACTCAGAATGATTAAAATGACACTTTCTACTTAGAAAGTCACTTAATATCTGATTTATTTTCCTTCATTTACAGTGGCAGACAACGAGAGGCATTTAGCTTGAGCATGATCATATGTTTTATCAATTAAAATATTATATTATAAATTTTGTCCATGGGTACTTTCGGCCGGGACCTTGTTTTTCATACAACAAGAGTTCGAATTTAACATTAGATATTTTTGAATATCCATTAAAGTTCGAATCACTAGTGATATTGAATTTACTATGTGGTGTATACTTTCGGAATTTATTTGTAGAGGTAATCGGATCATTTATTTTCAAAATTAATTGCATCGCAAGGAAGAAGTTGGATATCCGTATAGAAAAATATATCAGAACTTGATGTGCCATGTCAGTTTTAAAGGTTTTTTTTTTTTTTTTAAATTTTGTTTTTTAGGAGAGAGTTTAAAGGGCTGAGGGTGTTTTTAAAAAAAACAATCGCTAACTTAGCGTGACAATTTAATTATGATTTTCAAATTTCTGAAAATAATCAAAACTTATATAATAGTGAGTTTGATTTTTATTCCTATTTCTATTCCTCTTCACTGTTAATGATATTTGCCTAGATGACAATCTATTAATCAAATTAATCCAGAAATAATAGTTTATTAGTACAATATCCAGATAATTTATTAGAAGACCCCTCCTGTCTTCCTTCTCCGCCGCCGCCGCCGCCGCAGGGTTAGTCCGATCCCGCTTCTGTTCCGCCTTCCGCCTACGCCTTTAAGCTTGACGCATGCCAAATTTACCAAACCCTAGCCGTTGTTGCATCTCTCGGTCTCACGAGACGACTCGATCTTGCCTCCCCCTTCTCGCTAAACCCTCAAAGCGTCGACGGCAATTTCTCGCCTTTTCCGCCAATACATGATCCGGCTGCCGGAATAGTAGAGGAAGCCTTCTTATGGTCTAAATATTCCTTTATGTCCTCATTTAATCTCTTTTTCTTCTCGCCTTTGCCCTATTACGGACATGAGTCCAACTGTTAGATTGGTCAGTCGGTTGGCGTTGCCTGTCGCAATTTGACTTCCCCTATTTCGAACAAGTGCCGAAGTGAGAACAGAGACTACCGGACTCGGCTCAAGGTTGCCTGCTAAAATATCAAGCACCGGTAAGTGGTTTTCTGTTTTATTGTCTTTAAATTCGGATTTTAAGTTGCAATCTGGTAAGGAATGAATGGTAAGCTTGTAACTATGATTTAAAGTTTTCAGTTCCTCCTGCTCACTTGGCAGTAAATTTTAACTTTTGAAGTTTTTAAGTAGCGGCAGGTATAGTTTGATAATCTGTTGGTTAACTGTGTAGGTACAAGTGTGCAACTTTAATTTTAGGTGCCATTGTACTTGATTGTTTGGGTCAGAAAAATTGAAGAAGTTGGTGTCATTTTTGATTATGCAAACCATATGTTAGCATTTGACTTTGCTAAATTGGTTATCCTTGTGTTTGTCTGGCTAGTTTTTTATTTTTTATTTTTTTTCAATACTTATTCCCTCGGTCTTTGTAAATTGGTGTATTTTATACTAGTTATAATTGAATCCTATTTCGTACTGTGACAGTTGCTATTGCTGTTATGGTTACTATATACAATGTATAATGATGATTTTTCATTACTAAATTTTAGGATGGTTGTGAAAGATAAACAATTCAATTGGTTAATCTGGGTTGGTCCGACCAGTTAACTCTTCCAGGTTAATTCTTGGATCTATCTAAAATTTAACCAATTGACCAACTGGTTTAAACAATGAACCAATGACCTAGCTCTTCTAGTTTGTTTCCAGTTTGATTTTTTTTATAACTATGCTATGGTTATTTAAAACCTAGATCGGTGATCTGTTAATCAAACTGATCTTGATGTAACAATTTATGAATACAAAACCTAAAAATAGCACACCCCTTCAACCATTCTCATCCACTGCCCCCTGCAGCAATGTGATCCCCGCTTATGTTCCTCATCACTGCCATATGTAACTCTGGATACGTCTTTCCTGCATCCTCCTTCCACCGAAGTCTCTCGTTCACTCTTCATACCCTCATTTTCAGGTTCCCTATCCTCTCTTCTATGCTTCTAAGTTTTCTTCTAGTTATTCATGTTCAAATGCCCCAGTGAGAAGTCAATTCAAGCTCAATTACTAAGTTGCATTAAGTTTTTTCCTTCCTATTCAGTGCTTGTATAATGTAATAGTCTATTGAGCTGCCATTCTATGTTGTGTTTCAGATATTTTTGTACTCCGAGATTCAAATTTGATCTTCCGATAATTTTAGTAATTGATTAGATGCAATAAAGTCATGTTAATTTGTTTAGCATTCTGTTTATTTGCTATTTCTTAGGCATTATAACTTCTTCAATTTCTTGTAAGTCATTGGATGCTTGCTGGTGCATGCTGATTCTATCACAAGCTTGCTTTACCTGTGCACATCCAACTTTCAATTCATTTACTCATCTAATTTGTCTTCTGAACTCTATAATCAAGTGTAGATGGGATTATATAGTGAATTTTTTTATTACCTTAGTTCTGTTTTGCAGATTTTAGCAAGCTTATAATTTACGACAGTATAATTTAACTTCCTTTACATTGAAAGGTTCATAGATCATTCATGTGTAATGGTACACTGTTATCTTTATGAAATACCTAGAATTTTATTTTATGTATAAAAGAATTTGCAATTTTTATATATTTGTTTTGGAGAAATGAGTATAAGAATTAAGACACTGCTATTGTGTCCTATGGTCAAACATGGACTGATATATGCGTTTTCAATTTTCTATTTCATTCTCCTCATACCTCATGACTGTTTTTGTGGCATCAACAGTCAAGGCAAGATGGGGAAGAAGCAACACAGTAAAGATCGGATGTATATAACAAAAACTGAGTGGGCAACTGAGTGGGGTGGTGCCAAATCTAAAGATAACTCTGTGCCCTTCAAACAATTACCCTTTTACTGCTGCTCGTATGCTCCAACACCGAAGATTTCAATTTTATTTTCATGTTTACCTCAATTTTTTAGTATATTTATGGTCATTTACAGGCTTACTTTCTTACCATTTGAAGACCCAGTTTGTACTTCTGACGGCAGTATGTTCGATCTGATGTGAGTCATCTTGTAAAATAATGTTAGTTTTGTGTATCTTCTATTAGATTTATATTGAAAGAAATTATTATTATTTTTACATTGAATACAGGAGTATAGTCCCATATATCAAGAAATATGGTAAGCATCCTATTTCTGGAGCTGCTCTCAGAGAAGAAGATCTAATTCCTCTTACTTTCCACAAGAATTCTGATGGTAAGCTCATGATGATTTTAATCCTGTTATATAGTTTTTTTCAATTTCTTTCGTCTTCGTTACAATATTTTGGGTTTAGTAACAGGATATTCTCCATGACACACCAAAATACAAGTAAAATATGATCATATAATGAGTTCCTATATTACATTACTAATTTAAAGGCAGGATCATTTCACGGAACTATCTGAATGCATATTACTGCTAATAGATGAAGAAAAAGTTAGAGCGCTGATTTTCATAATAATAATATTAATACTACATGGAATGCAGTAGTGGATAAGATTAGGAATATTCCAAAATCAATTGTTTAGATGGTGCATTAGTAGAAAAATTGGAAAAAATGAAGAAATTGAGTAACTGTAAAGTAGCTAATATTGGATTTCAAGAAATTGTTATTTCAATAAAGTTCAAAATTTTGGATAGCATTTTTAATAAGTTAGTAACTAAATACATGAAAGATGGGTATTGTCAGGGAAAGGAAATGTAAAACCATTGGTGATTTTGAACGAAGAAAAAATAAAAAAAAATAAATAAATAAAAGTTCGTGTTGACGATAAAGAAATTATGGTAAGATAGAAAAATATTTCTGCATAATATTTAATAAACTTACAAAAGAATATACTTTGATAGTAAAACTTGTGATAATCATAATTCTGTTCATAAGTGAAACCAAAGTAGAGCAGCTTATAAAGAAAACAAAACTAGCTAAGAACATTTTTTATGATAGTTCCCTGTTGAATTTTGAAAGAATTTAGAACTGTCAGGCATAGGAATTGAATGTTAGAATTCTTACAGCAGTGAGTAATATATTGGGCTGAATGATTTTATCTATCACAGTAGTTTCAGTTGATCGTACGTTTCTCGAGAAAATCTCTTAGAAATTTCAAAAGATGGAGACACATTTGCTGTAGTCTTCATCCAGCAATCCACTTCCTTATGGTTCTTTAGTTGACTCTCTTATTGCCCCGGGCTACGGTGTAGCGAAAGTGCGCCAAGTCGTTACTCTGTCACCAGCGGTTTGATCCCTAGCCACGACGCATTTGCAGGGATTTTTCCTCCAAATGAGGCTCGTATGGGATGCTAGGCTTCTGTTCTGCCCGCTGTAAGCGCTTCCCAATTTACCTTGGTAGCGGATGGGAAACTTCCGTGGGGCCTAACTGTTGCCTCGGGTTCGGTATTACCTGGTTCATCATTTTTTTTAGTTGATTCTCTTATTCTACATAACAGTATAAGAACAATGTATGTTGATATTAGACTACAATATTGGTTAAGTTATTATATGAGGAAAAGAAGAATACATAAACACAAGTAATTCATGTCAGCACTTATATCCTAATATCAACAATTAGCTCTATTTCTTGTTTTAGTTACAAGAATTTTCAAAAAACAGTTTTTTTTTTTTACCTTTCACTGGTTATAGAGCATATTGTTTGTATACTGTACCTATTGCAAAAGTCAAGGTTGGGCGATTGTGAAACTACATGCTTGACTTCCTCAATTATGCTATCCTTAGTTTTCACATTTGAGTTGTTTTTGGCTGTACTTTCAAATCTTCTGTATTTGCAATTTGTGTCTTTTAAAGGTTTCTAGTATAAACCATTAACAGATTGGTTGCTTTCTTAATACAGGGGAGTACCAGTGCCCAGTTCTTAACAAAGTTTTTACAGAATTTACACATATAATCGCTGTTAAAACTACAGGAAATGTTTTCTGTTATGAGGTATGTTGGTGCAGGTGTCTCATTCCTCTGACACTTCCCCATTTTTTTATATTACGTGTTTGATTCCTCATTTTGGTTTGTTCATGTAGGCGATTAAAGAATTAAACCTCAAAACAAAAAACTGGAAAGAGTTGCTTACAGATGAGCCGTTTACTAAGGATGATTTAATAACAATCCAGGTATGCCATTCAAAAGAATGCTTCTGCATTTTTGGGTCTTCTGTTAGATAAACTGATATAGTTTCCTGATGCTATTGCAGAATCCCAATGCACTCGATAGCAAGGTTCTGTCTGATTTTGATCATGTTAGAAATAATCTGGCAGTTGATAATGAAGGTAAATAATTTAGTTTCTATCATAATATAACTCTTGATAGATGGGAATTAAGTGCTTCCGTAATTCTTGTTTTCATAGATTTGAAGAAAATGAGTGAAGATCCAACCTACAACATTAACGTATCTGGTGATATTAAGCAAATGCTTCAAGAACTAGGAACTGAAAAGGGGAAGTTGGTTGCACTGCATGGCGGAGGTGGAGAAAAGGCAAAAAAAGAAAGAGCTGCTGCACTATCTGCTATTCTAGAATCAAGATCACGTATGAAAGAAGATTCACAATCTGCTGCAAATGGAGACTCCAAACCTGTTCAGTCCTTCAGCATTGTAGATGTTGCATCTGCTTCTGTTCATGGGAGAAGTGCAGCTGCAGCAAAGTCAGCTTCTAGTGATAAGATAACTGCTCGAGTTGCTTTGCACATGGCAGGTGAACGGGTGCCTGTAAATGCCAAGCTTGTATGCCCACTTTTGCTATGGTTATTTAATTTTTATTTATTTTTACAATATTTATCTGCACATGTACCATAGACTTCTGGCATGTTTCTGGCTTCATTTGTAATGTGGATAGGTCCTCATTCGTGTATTATTTTAACAAATAATGGGAGATGTTGACAATTTCAGGTCAAAAGCCGTTTTACCACTGGTGCTGCTTCACGTTCATTCACCTCTACTGCTTATGATCCAGTTACTCAAAATGAATTCGAATATGTCAAAGTTGAAAAAAATCCAAACAAGAAAGGATATGTTCAGTTGCGCACAACACATGGAGACTTAAATCTAGAACTACATTGTGACATAACTCCCAGGGCATGTGAAAACTTTATTACACATTGTGAAAACGGTTATTATAATGGTGTAGCTTTCCACCGCAACATTAGGTGAGTGTCTTGGTGCAACACATTCTCAGCTTCTATTTCCTTAATGAATTCAGAAAATTTACAAATTCATGTTTTGTAGGAATTTCATGATTCAAGGAGGTGATCCCACAGGTACTGGAAGGGGAGGACAGTCCATCTGGGGTAAGCCTTTCAAAGATGAGTTGAATTCAAAATTACTACACTCAGGAAGGGGTATTCTCAGCATGGCCAACAGTGGACCCCATACCAATGGTTCCCAGTTCTTCATTCTTTACAAGTCAGCCAGCCATTTGAATTTTAAGCACACAGTGTTTGGTTCTGTTGTTGGTGGTTTGAGCACGCTTACTGCAATGGAAAAGGTTCCTGTTGATGATGATGATAGGCCTATGGTGAGCAATCATTTTTCCTGGTTTTTTATTTTAGTTTGTGTGATGCTTTACTAAATCAACTTTTCCCAGTTGACCATCCTTAGTTTAGTTTTGAAGTACATGTTTAATCTTTTGACTAGTATCTGATCTGTTCTTCAAGCTTTTTTGTTTTATTGCTTGATGGCAAAGAAGTTTATATGACAATTTTTAGATTTTTTTGTCTTAGATGTTTATAGTTGATTGAATTCTTTTGTATGACACATCCTCCATAAATTTGTTTTGTGATTACCATAAAATCTGTATCACGTCAATCTACAACCTATCTTCATAGTGTTTTGTTACTGAGAATATAGAATACAACCTGAACCCATGTCTCACGTCTGTGTTTTGATGCCATGGATAACTTTAAAATCATTTCTATATAAAAGGGTCTATTGCTAAAGTGGAATGTTTGTAATGGGATATCTGTAGATTTTGTACTTGTCCTAATATGCAATCACTTAGGCCTCATCAATTCCTGTTAACATATTATTCACGCTTATCCTGTCATCACTTGATCTTATCATTTAACACTGTTTTTGGCCTAAAAAATTTATTCGTTTCCATTCTATTATGTCCAGTGTGAAAAAACAATTCTTTGTAGATATGATTTGGAGATTTACAATTCCAGAAAGCCTTTTAAGAATGAGTTCATCCAGTAGTGACTGGCTTAATTTTCTTTTCATATTTGCTATAAGGAATCAGTGTAATTTAGCTTGTTATATATTTATGTTTCTCTGGTGCACATATTGGTTATAAGGTGGACTTGCAAGTCAAACCCACTGCCACTTCGACATGATTGACACCCATGGCCTCATTTTGAAATGGCAATTGACAGCAAACCAATGAAGTCCAATAAAAGAAAGCCATCCAAAGTATTCCAAGAACCATGAATACTATTTTAGCATACTGCAGGAATTTGTTATCATCCACTAGGGTTGTTCTGAATAATGTTTCTCCAGAAAGCTGGCAACAAGTAGAGTAAGGAAGTCTGCCATGTTTAACTTGGGAAAGTCAAAGTTCCTATAACTCTTGTATCTAGATTTGAGGCAAATCTACTTATTGTCCCTGGATGTTGTTCCACCTTACAAGTATATTCTCTAGTATCCTATGTTTAAGAGTTTATATTGAACTCAAAGGGTCCTCAAGTCTTGAAATCACTCACCAAATACCCAAGATTTATATATACACAAAGTAAAATTTTTTGTTTTGTGCCACTTGAAATAGGCACCGTGTGTATTTCCAGTGAAGAGTCTAGACACGAAACACCATCAAGATGACGACTCCAGCTCCGAGTTCTACTCGTAAGCTGAAGTCCATTGAAGGGTAATCAGCTTCTGGATGAGGGCCACTTCTTTATGGCTTCAACAATGGAACCCTACATTGTAGTACTTAAACCCTGAAATACATTGAAGGTTGTTCAACTTCGGCATGAAGTTTACATGATTTCAATGATGAAATCCTACTTGGTACTTTTATTTATAACCCTGAAGTAGATTGAAGGGTGATTGGCTTCAGCGTCAAGATCACTTCTTGATGATTTCAACTGTGTAGCCCTACTTTGCTTCCGCAATTGCACTATTCTAGCTTAGTCACTAATTCCTGACAGATAAATAACATTTAAATTTTGTTTGTCAGTTCATACTTTTATAGAAATTAGTTTCAAGTTTGAACTTGCCAATGCTGTTCTCAGCTTCCTAAAGAGCTATTGACTTCATTTTGCAACAGTAGGAATGGACAATGCATCTATGCTTGGTTTGGACTATTCTGACATCAAATCTTGTGGGAAACCTTACGTCCCAGCCAACTCCAGAATGAACTTCTGTGGTTGCAGATACTGGTGATGCTGTTGGTTGGCATTATAATTGAACCACAGAATAGAATTTTCTACATTTTCAACCATCATTAACTTTCATGCACAGTTCACTCACTATCCCATGTCTTTTTTTCTCAACTTCTCTTCCTTCATCGTGTAAAGTCTGTTCTACATAATCACAATATCATAGTAAGATGTAGACCATATCTATTATTTAATTAATGTAATTAAAGCGATCCCCTTCCTGTTGCTTAAAACTGCCATCATTGGCTTTCCATACCATTGGAAACTAAAGTAGCCATACATCTAAGCTGCATTTTATCTTAAACAGTGGAATTTCTGAGTTAATAAGAGGTGGAATCGATTGAGAAAATTCTGATTGATTTTCTAATTTGTGAGGATGCATTTATTATTTGTTTCGAATTTTCTACCTTGTCACATTTTGTCTCTCCCTTTTTCCCCCCTTTCACTAGTGTTCATCCAAAGAGATAATCCTTTCTGCACATCTTCAGCAACTTGCTGAATGAACTGGACAATAGATGTCTTTTCCTGTAAAAGTGAAACATGTTTATGGCAATAACTTGCGCTAAATATTGTTAACAAAATCTTTAATTATCTGTTTGTTTTTTTAGCTGTTTTGCATTAAAGCATGGTGATTCTTCCTTTTCCCTCTCCATATTATATCTGATCTTTTAACCTATAATAGTTGGTGCTGCAAGGGATCTTCATTTCATTTCTTAGATTTTGACAATAATTGTTCCTTTATCTGGTTCCTTCTGTATCAGGAGGAGATAAAGATAACAAGTGTCACAATTTTTGTAAATCCTTATACTGAGCCAGACGAAGAGGAAGTGAAGGCCGAAGAGGAAAAACACGACAAAGAAAAAGTAAAAATTTCTATCATTTACTATAATTGTATATTGACGTTTTTTTTCCTCTTTGCACAATTTTGCAAATCTTCAAGACAGTATTATTGTACCCTACTTTTCTGAAAATTTCCAGGATAAGGTAGGTTCATTGAACAGTAAGCCAGGCGACGGAGTGGCTGGTTCTATGGGTGTTCCTGGTGGTGTCGGTAAGTACCTCAAAACAAAGACCTCTACATCCACTGATTCTTCAGCTGCCAATGCTGCAAGATCAGATG
Organism: Kaempferia parviflora; assembly: GCA_037177295.1. NCBI lineage: Eukaryota > Viridiplantae > Streptophyta > Magnoliopsida > Zingiberales > Zingiberaceae > Kaempferia > Kaempferia parviflora. Next base: position 10,935,658 of record JBAMIE010000114.1, read on the forward strand.
ACTCAGCCAAGAAGAGAAAAGTAGAGGTCTCAAATGTAGAGTATAAGAACTTCTCTAACTGGTAAAGATATGCATTTACCAGATTGACGACAAGGCTTGTGCTGCACTTGCATAGTATTCCTCGATTGATTTTTCATGTCAACGTGAGAGCTTCACCTAGTATGTATTAGTAGTTATATGTTTGTATGACAAATGAAATTTCCCCTTAGTTCTCACCTGTATTTCATAAAATATTTCCACAAGGCTATATTGGACCATGCTAGGACTTCCTCGTGACCTTTTATGACTTTCTCGTTCCTAGCATTCGGTTAACTTTGACCTACTAGATTTTTGTCACCAAGTGTCTCGTCAAATTTTTGACCCACTTAGACTTTTTTTACGTGTCAAGTGTTAGGTTAATCTTAACCCATTTGGACTTTTCGGTTATCAGATCCCGTCAATCCTTTTATCCATCTTGATTTTCACTTGTGCTGAGTGTCTGGTCCTCTATGATCCACTTGGACTTCTAATGCCTGACTTTATTTACCAGGACTATCTCATTGCTCAGCTTCACCCACTAAGACTTTCACCAGGCTTCACTTACATGAATTTCTAACTGTCTAGCTTCACTCACCAGAGCTTTTACCAGACTTCACTCACCTGAATTTCCATCGCCTAGCTTCACTCACTATGATTTCCAACTGTCTGAATTTACTCAGTAGGTCTTTCATTTGCCCGATTTCACTTATTAGGACTTTCATCTGACTGATTTACTTACTGGGACTTCTCATCTGTCTGACTTTACTCACTAGGACTTTCCACACCAAGTGTTCGGTCAACATTGACCAACTTAGATTTTCATATTTTGTCAACTTTTTTATTGTACTTGTCCTTGCTTAATCTCCGGTTAGGACTTTCCCAGTTAAGTATCTGGTTAATCTTGACCTACTTGACTTCTGTTCGATAATTTTCCAAATGGACAGTTGTACATGCAATCTTCATTTATTGTCAAACATCGAAACTCAAGCTTAGTCAAGTGAGGCAACTTGACCCGGGGACAGTTGCTTCAACAATCTCTCTATACATTGTCAAATATCGAAACTTAAATATCATGACTTAAGCTTGAGCCAATTCTAGCATAGTCAACCTGGTCAATCTTGACCAGGAGAAATTGCACTAACATAAAAGAGCATGTAGAAGTGAAAAATGAGGAATATGATAGAGTACATTAGTTATGAGTTTGAAACAAGAAATGAAGAAAGAAAATCTATATTGGATTTTATGATAGTATATGACCTTATTAGCTAATATGTTTTATATAAAAAAAAGTTCATTTGACTACGTTCAAAAGTGGGAATAATAAATTACAAATTAACTTTCTTATGATTAAGAAGAATGATAGAAAGATTTATAAAGGTTGTATGGTCATTTCTGGAGAAATTTAACTATCCAATATAAGTTAGTAGTGTTGGATATACGCCTCTAGTATAACATCAATAGAAAGAAAATATGTACGACTCTTAAATTAAATGGTGGAAGTTAAATAATGAGAAGCAAAACATATTTAAGGAAATGATAGAAGTACAAGTATTAGGAGAAATATATAGCGACTTAAATACGATATGGGATAGGAGAGTATCAAAGTTGAAAATATTAGCTAAGAGTATACTCGGTGAGTCAAAGGGACGTGTACTACCAAGTAAAGAATTTTGTTAGTCGAATGAGAAAATAGAGGAGAAAGTGAAGAAAAAATGAATAGCATGTTAGGACTTATTTACTTATAGGAATGAAGAAAACTTAAAAAAATATACAATAGCAAAGGAAGAGGCTAAGAAAATAGTGAATGAAGCTAGAAATGAAACTTTGGAACATTTATATCGAAAGTGAGATACAAACGAAGGGGAAAGAGACATTTACAAAATAACTAAAGTGTGAGAGAGGAATACAAGATATTTTATCTAAATAAGATATATTAAAGATGAATACAATAAGGTACTAGCAAATGATAAAAAAATAAAAATAAAAAAGTGATGGAAGGAGTATTTATGTTGGGACTTTGATCATGGGCTAAAATGGGGGTAGGTGAATAGATGGTCCACCCCAATTGTTCACTTCCAGCACTTGTTAACACAACAAAATAGAAAAACAATATAAGTAATATGAAAGCTAACTAATAAAGACAAAAAGGAACACAAACAAACCCTAACATGTCGATGTACCGTGGTTCGAAGATGATGCTCATACTCCACGGCTATCCGTAAGGTGGACGATCCCTGTGATCCTTCAGTGGATCAATCCTCAAAACTCCGGTTAGCACAATCCTCCTTATTGTTGGAGAAACCTCACCACAACCTTGATCAAGATGCTTGGATTGCTCTGAACTTTGGAAACTCTAATAGACTTTAACAAAGTCTATTTTTGTTACCCAAGCCAACCACCCCGAGTTCTATTATATAGAGATCGGAAGGAAATACCTAAGCTATGTTTTCGCCACAAGTTGACTGCCATACTTACCAGTCGGTTGGCCTCCGTGGAATCAATCGTGACAATCCAATGGCTTGAAACTAGTCTACTGCCCAAACATGGACCAGTTGGCTGCTCCACACCAGTCGACTGGTCTTCATAGGCTGAGTCAACAGAACCCTCTGTTTGCTCTTGAGTCTACTGCCCAGTCAACTAGTAACCTTAGAACAACAAATCTCATAATTTCATTTCGTGTTTGCTGGTTCTCAACTACCAGTCGACTGTGATATATACCAGTTGACTGATAAAACCTAATTTAGGATTTTACCCCGAGTACAATTCTCTCTGCACTTGTCCTCGCCCTTACAACATTGACCTTGCATTTTAGCTATCTTCTATCAGTCTTCCGTCCCTCAGATGCTTCCCCATTCTTCACGTCTTAACTTCAAGATGCTTCCTTCGGCCTTGTCCTTGTTGTCGGGTCTTCCCACAATCTTAACCTTGTCTTCTAGTCTTCTTCATCAGTCTTGCGTCCGACTGATGCTTTCTCATCCTTCACGCCTTGCCTTCAAGAGATTCCTTCAGCCTTGGTCTTCATGCTTGCCAAGTCACACTTGGACTTACACGGCCAAACCTTACGCTTGGACTTACAACGCCAAGACTACCATGCTTGGGCTTTCACTTTGCCAAAATCATACTTAGATTTTCCTTTGCACTTGTCACATGCACACTCAATTGCACATATCAAACATAGATGCAAGCCTTAACTTAAACCATTTGCTCAAACATCAAAACTTAAGGGTACATCGATTGCTCTAACATTTTCATCAACTTTTAATAAAGGTTTAGATGACCAATAATGGGTGAAAACTGTAAGTGCATGACTGTCATCAAGCAATAAAAAATCTATTCCACTGGGACTATAAAATTGAGTACCAATCAAAATCACAAAGTGGGTTATCTAGAAAATTACAAATTGCAAGAGTTGAGAAAGAAAGAAAGAAAATGATTCAAGAACACATGAGAAGTCAAAGAAGAAATTTGGATTTGGGAAATAATTCTAAGATGTAGGTTGTCTATTCTGACACCCTAAGTACTATTTACTTTTCTATCCCAATGTTTGTTCACATGCATGTGGTCTATCCTGAGATATCGATATAAACTTTTGGAATTATACTACAAACCTATCCAAATGCGATGTCTACTTTCAAGGTAATCTTACTAAATCGACCGTTTTCTTAGGGAGATTCCTATCACGATGTCTCACGATTCTCTAGGTGCTATCCTCTACTTCGTGATGCTGAATTGGGGCAAACCTATTAAGCTCCATGATAGTTAGTGGTATTCTCGTAAGGTTGGATATTTGGGTTAGATATTTGACTACTTTCATGACTAACCTCTCACATCTTGGTCTTTATGGGTTAGATATTTGGGCTCACCTTTTGGTTGTTTCCTGCATCCCGTGGGTATGGAGATGCACAGATAGTGTTATAATCATGTATGCGTAATAAAGCAAGATCATGCAACAAACATAATGGAATAAAGAAAGATAAATGGACATAGAAATTGAATGTCAATAATTTATTGGATTCCTCCATTGTCCTAGAATATAGAGTACTTCTCCATATAAATGGAGTTACAACAAAGAAGACATCCT
>JBAMIE010000114.1:10950256-10966605 GCA_037177295.1 Kaempferia parviflora
GGTCTGGTCCCACGGAAGTTTTCCACCGGCCAGCAGGATAAATCGGGAAGTACTCGCGGTTGACAGTCAAGAAGCCCAACGCCCCCTAGTTGCAAGTCTCATTTGGAGGAAAAATCTCTGCAAATACGTCGTAGTTAGAAATCGAACCGTAAATGTCTAGGAGACAACTGAACGCCCTTACCGCTGCACCATAGCGCCGGGAGCTCACCAACTCCTAACTCCTTACAGGAGCAACAACAGGTGGGGAGAGACCTTCATGCTTGGAGGCTACATAAGTGCTTAATTTAGAGCAAGCTGCAGAAAGTTGAGGTTCGACGAATCTATGAAAGCGATCAATAGCATCTGTAGGCAGCTAAGCAATGCAACCTTAGAATCATTTGAGAAGGTTAGATGAGATATCCATCTCATTCAGAGAAGAGGCAAATATCTACCAATTCAGTAAACCCCTCTAGGTGAGGTTATTGTTATTGGTGATACCACTTTGTTGTGCCGAAGCTCACATGACCGTAGAAGATCAGGGTCACATGGGTCGGAAGCACATGATGAGTGGGCCTTCTTGGTGGTAAAAGACGAATCGTTCACCTCCAGCGCCTCCGTCAATCTGTCTCAGGGTTAACACGAAGGAGGTAAATTACGGAGACTACTAGCCCAAACAGTGACTAGTGCATAAGCGAGGGCAGGCACCTAGCTTTGCCAGGATTTGACCCTAACTTCATTGATGGTAATACCTCATATACTAGTCATCAGTCTCTCCCATGGGAACGATGAGTTGGCCTTCTTGAATGAGAGCATAGTAAGAGAAGTTGATCTAGTCATAGGTTGGTGCAATTAGTACCGGACAATTTGTTGAGAAGTGAGAACAATACTAATGCATGTCTTATCCATTCACCTACGTTCATATTGAACACATTGATTTGCTTACATGCTTTTTTACCACTTGCCTTTCTGACAAAGCTACATTGCATCTTCCCACTGAAAAGCTACATTTTTTCTGACTTTCTTTTCTGCTGTGCTTCTTAGGAATGGAAGCGATTGCACAAGGAGGGTTTTCTGTCGATGACATTGGGGTTTATGCATGAAATTGAGCAACCCGATTCAAAGACTAGGGTTGATACATATGAATCATACTTTCAAAGTTGAAATGCCCCAACTATTACTTCGAACGATGCTGGCTGGGCTGTTTGCTTCTGTATCTAGTCATTCCTATTCAAACAGTTACAGTTAAATTGCAGAAATAAATTAACAAACTAGTTCTGCATGGGGAACTAATTGATGATATTACATCAACTATGTAGACATAATTGGGATGCCATGCAAATGCTTGTCTATTGGTACCACAGCAGTGTTTTCATGCAATATTGAACATTTTGCTAGAGCGATTACTTGTTTCAAGAAAGACTGCTGAATAGTACATTGTCATATCGAATAGACATCCTACATGATGAAATTTGGGTTTGGATGGTGACACAAGATTTAGAAGTTTTTTGTAGGTTATACCTCCTCAAGCTGGACGTTCAAATCACCATGATTTCTCAAGGGTCTAAGTATTCTTTCTTCCTATCCACTAGATAGCTCTTAGGGCCATGTGTAATCAACAGATGGGCACAATAAGTTACAATTAGATTGAAAACATAAGCAGTATCAATACAGTAAATTAGCTTGTTTCTCCAGTTTTCTAAGGAGATGCTACACATTTACAAACTTGAAAACTCTGGAAACTTGTCCCCATTCTATGAGTGGGACTGGAATTTAACTACTTAACATACCTGAATCATCAGAAGACTGAGGCTTCTGATAGAATCTTAGCAATTGCCGCCTCTTCAAGTTCTAGTCTTCATCACAAGAAAAAAAGGATGGATGGTGTTGTCCATGTGGCTACCTGTGCTTTTCATGAATCAGCCTTGCAAACCAATGGCTTAGAAAGGATTTCAGTAGTATGAGATCATCCATCACGATTTTTTCTTAGACAATTTTCATTGTGGGAAAGGGAAATGGTTTTGGATTATGGGTGCTCAAATCTGGCTCACTGCATGACCATCTGTCGCTCAAAATGTTCATATGACCCGGCAGACGGATTGCCTGAGTTCTGATCACATTGGCCCCTCCAGGCATTTCCACCATCTGAACTGCTGCATGCTTGATTTGGGAGGTTGTTTCCCAAATCAACATCCAGGCTCATTTGTTGGACTTCTTGTGGAGACAGTATTTTGATGTGCCGAACACAGTTCACAAACTCCCTGCACATTTGTAGTAAAGCTTGGATAATAAGGAAACTAAACATATTTACAAACCATCCCCATTAAATCAATATTCATTTGAATTTGCTATTTTTTTCCTTTTAATTTTATTTTGCTCTCCAGAGGTACAGACTAGATCAGCAGATCAGCTTTTGTACAAAACAGTCTTGAAGTTTTTTTTAAATGCTTTAATACTTACCAACATGAGAAAAACATTGCAAATTTCAGTAAAGATTTTGTAGCAATTAACTCATTATTGTTACTTCCAGAAAAATATAAATATTATCTTTAGTAATCCTATATCATAAAATTTCTAGATCCTGTATTTGGTTTTCAATATTATGATATTCTAAAGAATACAGGAAATATTCCTCATGTCTAAAAGTCATATGTAAAGTGTTTAAGTCATGTTATAACTTACTCCCATGGATCATCCCCAACAAGTAGAACATCGTTCTCATGATCTACATAAACAAGTTTCCAGCCAATTCTCTGACGATCTTCAAGCTGTCCCTCAATGCTGAACATCCGCGCAAGATCATGTTTTAGCTCATCATATCCTGAATAACGTGTGATATCTATTGATCTGCCAACAGCTCCTCGCTTGTAGACCTACAAACAATATCACACGTGTTAGAAAAACAGTACAGCTGATGCATAAACTAGCAGTTTAGAAGTAGATTCAACATGGTAGATTGTTTCAGCTAATATAAAAAAATTGGGCCATTCATCCATCAGCAGACAAGTTTCAGCACAAATGCTAAACCCATCTAAACTACCATTTGCATTAAATTTCCATGCTACTACAGTATATACAATGAGCTTCCTGTAAAAGGTTTGAACTAAGCAACTTTCACCTTCCCTTCATGGTGATCAAACCAAAATTAAGTTCAGATAAGATTTTGCATTTAGAAAAGCAATCCAGTTCATCTTTCATGCGTATTTTCACAAAGTGATGTTTGAAGAAGTCGAAAGACCATACCTTGGTGTATGTGCGCTTGCGTTGAAGTTGTGGTGGCGGCGGTGGAGCCCAGGAGTTTAAGAACCCATTTTCACTAATAGTTGAATCAATTGAATTAAATGCCACGTCTGGAACTCCAAACGATTGTGAAACCATCGATGATGACAGCTCTTGTTGAGCATCTTTTGTGGTGTTGTAACTGGCAACTATATTGCTAGGGATGTGATTCTGATACTTTTCAGAGTCAATGCTGTTAACGATCAAAGCATCAGATGTGAAAGGTATTCCCAACGTGCCATCAATGTTAACTCCAAAAAGTACATTGTTCCTGGGGTCTGTATTAGGAGCATCACTCTCTGGTGGTGCATCTCTGAGCACTGGCGATTGATTAAAATTTGAGAGAGGGAAGATTTGATTTAAGGATCCATTAGTCTGAGATAGGCATACAGAAGTTGCTGAGGAGGTTGTGTCTAAGTAATCCATTTGTGCTGTGTTGCTTACATATGTTTGAGGTGCTACAACACCCTGATGTTGCACCTTGGAAATTGGGATTGACGGCTTTACATTATGCACAATTTTTGGAAGCTCCTTGGGCATATTTGTATTTGCTGCTGGAGCTGAGTTTTGATTAAGCAATGTAGCAAGTGTCTGAGATGCCTTCTCTGTTGACAATTGATTGCATTGTTCATGTTTATTTAGAGCTAAATGGGGAAGAATAGCTCCATTGTTTGTTGATGGTGATGTGGAGCATGATGGGACATCATCTGTAAGCCCTGATTGTGCCCCACCAGCACCCATCAAAGAATTTCCAACTGCCGGGATAAGATTTGTGGCTTGGTTAGCAGGAAGGATTGCTGCAGGTAATTCGCCCAGTAGAACTTCCTGCTGCTGAGATTTTTGCTGCGGCTGGTCTTTGGATGACTGTGGCAGCCTCACAGACTGTGAAGCAACCTTGGGACATTGTTCAGAGTTGATTGATTGCTGAAATAGAGAATTGAGATTTGATAACTGCTGTGATACATCTGGGAGAGTTTTCTGGTAGTCCTGACTTTGGGGGAGTTGAGATGATTGTATTCTCGGCTGTGAAAAATGTGGATGCTGCTGCTGTTGGAGTTTCTGTAGCAACTGCAACTGAATCTGTTGGTCAGATAATTGATGATTTACATGGCTGGGGAGTTTAACAGGCATCATGCCTTGTGACTGCTGGTATTGCTGCTGAAGTAGTAATTGCTGCTGTTGTTGTTGTTGTTGCTGCTGCAGCTGAAGCTGATGCTGTTGTTGCTGCTGCTGTTGCTGGTGGTGGTGGTGGAGCAATTTCTGAGTATTTGGCTGTTGATTTTGTGGCAGACTGGCCTGTAATAGCTGATTGTTACGAATTATCGCTTGCTGTCGTTGCTGTTGCTGCTGCTGCACTTGAGACTGGACCAGTATTTGTGTCTGTATGACATTGTTCTGAGTCTGGTTCAGCGGTAATGCTTGGTTGACTATCTGCTGCTTCTGCTGCATTGCTAAATCTTGCAATTGCTGTGGAGATCTACTAGCAGCACCGGCTTGGCTTACTGGAATTGAGACCTTAGCAAGTTCATCAACTTGCTGGGATGGTTGAGATAATCTACTAGGATGAAACTGTATGTTATTTTGCTGCAACATTTGAGCTTGCAATCCCAACTGCCTAGAGAGATCAGCTGCGCCAAGGTTTTGCATAGGTCCAGATAGAGAACGCAAATGTTCAGTCTGTAAAGTTTGGTTAGCTAATGAAGGATTCTGTTGCATGCTCATCCACTGAGCCAAACTTAAACCTGGCATTACAGTGCTCTGAGTTTGAGAATCCTGTATGCAGATTTCCTCTCCAAGCCAAGGCATTGCCCTCTTAAAAAGATTTTCCATTTCTGATGATTCATCATCTGCAACATCAACATAACCAATTCAGAAAAGATACAATTTCCCAATTAAAATGTTGCTTGCACAATACAACCATTTCCTAGTTAAATTATTAAATTCATCTGTGACTATCGCCATAGCGCTACCCTCTATTTAGGCAACCTGAGTTTCAAATTACAGTTATAGCTGGTTCTTGGGTAGTTACTGATGAAATCTAGATTCATCAAGTTACAAGTTTAGATTCTAAAAATTCTTAGTTAACAACATCCAGCTGGTTTTAAGTTAATTTGGACAAGCAGTGTGAGAGAAGCAACAGCATAAGATAAGAATATCCGTCACACAAGGATCTAAAATTCTAAATCCACTCTAAGTATGCATTGTGTAAGATAATGCAATAAGTACCTGGCATTCCTGGTTGCCTAGGTCGTTTTCTGAAAAATGGAGGAGGACAGATGAAGAATGGTGCTATAACAGGCTCAATTTCCCATATTGAGACTCGGTTTCGCCTCTCACCAGCTGCAGACTCATCCCACCCGACCTGTCAAGAAAGAAAAACAATATTAACGAAAAGGAAATCATAAACCAGAAAATATTAAATTATGAACTGGGCAAGCGTACAATTTAACAGATCACTATGGCTCATTGATAGAAGACCAACCTGCAGATTGCGCCATTGTGAGTTTTTCCATCTCACAGGATCCAAATCACTAATACCAGTAATTGTGCCCATGTACCTGCAGAATTCTCAGCAAGTTTAACTTTCTCATAAGGTCTTCAAAGAACAAATTAAACTTCTCATGACACTTGGAAACACAAATGCTACAAATTTCAGGAATTTAATTTCAATAAGAAATCAGTTATTTAGTCTGGTGCATAGTGGAAAAACACAAGGTCTCAACTAGACTTAATACTTTGGGTTGCACATGGCATACTTTTAGGGTGCGTTTGGTTTAGGGGTTGTTCGGTACAGTATTCCGATACCAAAATCATATCGTATATTGTATACCATACCAAAAAAATTCGGTATAAGAAAATTCATACCGATACTGTACCAAAATTTCAATATGATATTAATTTCATACCGTTTATCTTAAAACTTTAGTATGGTATACGGTATCAAAATACTAAAATTTCAATATACCAAAATTTCAATATGGTATTAATTTCATACTGTTTATCTTAAAACTTCAGTATCGATACGGTATATACAGTACCAAAATACTAAATCCCATACCGATACTAAAAAATTTATATGATATAATATCGTACTGAAATTTCTAGTACACCGATAATATCGGTATATTTCAGTATATTCCAGTATGGTAAGTGCAGTATACCGAAAATTCAATATTTTTCCCCACCCTTAGTTTGATTCAAGGTTATCATGCATAATCTTGATTATGTGATTACCAAATAATCACACAATTAGGTTATGGGGAATAAAATAATCTAATGTTGTTTGGTTCAATCTTAGCTAATGCAATAAAAATTTATTTGTTTGGAGGTTTTAGTTTATAACTTTGTTTAATATTTTATTTTAAAAATAGTAATAACATAATTGATAATTACTAAGGAAATAAAGTTATATGAATATATAGAATGTATTAGACTTTTTAGAATTTTTAAGGAATTTTAAAATATTTTAATGGGATAAATCAGTTAGGATTTAGAAAAGCATATTTGGCTATCCTATTTAAATCGGGGGTTGATTGGAACTTAACCTAAGTTTAGAAAATTAAAACCTAAGTTTTAATTAAACTATATATATAGTTGTAACATAACATTTATCTTTCTAGAATTTTTTCATATTATTGTATGTCAGAAGTATGAACATTTATCTCTATTGCCTTACCTCCATGGAGTACTGAAAAAGAATTTACCTAATTAAAGGCAAAAACAAACTAAATTACTATCTTGAAACCCTTTTGAAGATAAAAACCATGCTTTTGAAGTTAATAATTAATCAATATCTTATATTCATCTATGGATATTTTTAAACAAGACGGATCTTCTTACATTGGTGAACTTGGGTATAATAACAACATAGCCAACCCAAAGTTTACATTTAGAAAATTATTAGAAAGTACTTTGTAAAGGTTGGAGTTCGAGATTAAATGATCCTCGGCCTCATTCCTAAGGTGAGACTCAATGCAAAAGTTTCAATGACATGTGACTCTACATCGCTTAAAGGTTCTCCTATATACCTGTTGATAACTATGACTAGGAGCTAGATACTCCCAAGTGTGATCACAAAAATCAAGGCATAAGAACACAACCGTCAATGCGCCAACATACATTATATATTCTTGTATGTATACTTTAGCTAAAGTCAGATCAAAAATATTATGTATCTTTTATTAGAAGGTTTCTGCTAGAAGGTGTAGTACTAAATGAAAGTTTAACCTCACCCGAACCACTTTAGATCACATTGTATACAATTGGGCAACATTTTATTTATTAATCTATTAATTTTGAATTCTTTTGTGGATAACTATTGATGTCAAAAGTTTAAAAAAAAAAAAATTATAACAATATATAATAATTATTTATAATATCAAACTTTTATTATTAAAGGAGCATATTTCTTGATGAGGACATAATCATACTTAATGGGTGTGAAAGAGACACTTATATAAAAGAGGAGTTATTCCAACGGCACCCATCAAGGATAATCCTAATCAAGTGCTCTCTAGTGGTTACTCCAATCTGTCTTCTTAAAATTTTTAAGTAATATATATATATATATGTTGTTTAACATTGGAAGAGTCTAACAACAGGAGAAGAAATAACACCAGCCATATCTTTGAGGCATTAGAGGATCAATTAAACCCGCATGACGATCAAACCTTTGCCTTAGAAACATTAAACTTTGGCTTGTCCTGGGATTTTATTTCTACAAACTTGTTATTATTGGGCTTCTTATTATTATTGGTAGCAAAAATGTAGAATCCGCCGATCCAGTAGCGGTCCCACATGGTCAGCCTCACGACCATATGTGAGGAGGTAAATCGGAAAGTTGTAGTTGACTAGTGCGGGGAGGGCTTTTTTGACTTTTTTCATCAACTTTGCCAAGATTCGAACCCTTGTCCTATGATAGCAGCTCTACCCGCACTAGCCAACTCAACCATACCTGAGGGCTTCTTATTATTATTGGTAGCAAAAGGTGGAATCTCACCCCAGCAGCCACACACGATCGGCCCCGTGACCATCTGTGAGGAAGTAAATCGGTAAGTTGTAGTTGGTGCAAGGGACTTCTTATTATTATTGAAAAAAAACGATAAACCTGCTTATTACAGTTGTTGATTAGATTCATTTGACATCTATTAATCAGAATTAGTCTATTGCAAAATTATCCTTATAATTAAGAAATTTTATTTTATATTATACGACACCAACAGTATCTAGGTGTGACTGAGCTTGGTATTATTGGATGCTTTATGTCCTCTGAGATTATGAAACTCGAACAAGATTGAGAAAGCTGGTCAGAATTGAGAGCCTACCTAGGTATGGGTCAGGTTTAGATCTAAAGATTATACAATTTAATAAAAATATTTTAAAACTATATTAGACATTAGAATTTATCAAATGCGTTGACTTTTTATGTATATAATAAATTGTTAAGGTAATCCATCTTTATATATCAAGTAAGAACTTTTATAAGACGAATGATAATCCTAAGATGAAAATAGCAATAATAAGAATAAGAATAAGAATTTTCTACTTGGAAGTAAAAAAACTATATAATTGAATTTTTTTTTTTCAAATTATATGGAATGAAAAAAATTGTGCTATAGCAAATGTCGTCATTATTAAATGCTACATAGGAATGGTAAATAGGAATAGGGTTGGATTGTAGGTTCGTAAGACATTAGCCAATTCAAGTTCTACTTGGGATCTTAATCATTTAGATCAATTTTAGATTGTAGGATTGATAGATCTAAGGTCTGGATCGCAGCAAAATTGACTACCACGAGTGCAAAGTATCATTGTTTAACTTTAATGATAGAAATTCACCTAAAGCACTAACGAACTCTCTGTGCACAACCTGTCTGACTACGACATCCTTATGAAGCATCATTGCACAACAGTTATATGATTATACAATAAGTTCTTACCTTCTTGTTCCTAATTCTTCAGTTTCGAACATCATACGGAAGCGCATACCAAGGGATATTTGGTTGCTGTATACTGCCTTCTGGTATTTTGCAAAAGGAACAACAAACTCTGAAGGACTGGCCCTGCAAATCAACACCAATTTTGTTACAGTTGCATATGATAAAACCATCAAATAAAGTCAATGCATGAACAATCAATTATCATTTTCAGATGGATATGCATTTGTATCTTGAGTAGACAAAATAATGTACCTTGGATTGTAGAATACAGTGAATGGACTGTGGTTTGCAGCAGCATGGGCAGCCGCTGCAAGAATACCAATGTGCATGCTGTCAGTTGAAAGAACTGATGAAGATATGTTAGTAGGTTGCCTGTTAGCACGCCTAATTCCTAAAAGAAGTTGTTGCTTTTGATCCCTGCTCATGAGAACAATGAAGGAGATAAAAATTAGTTTTGTCTACAATATAAATCCTTCAGTATGCATTTATTGTCAACTACATGAAAGGATGGTAGTCTTGGTATCATGTAGTGGAAAAACATGAAAGAAACAAATATTGTTCATGAGACAATGGAGATGCAATACTTTATCTACACTATAAACCTTTTGGCATATATCCATCGTTATTAAAGAGAAGGATTCAATAGAGTCAGTATCATATAGTGGAAAAACATGAACGAAACATACACAAGATTCTAGATAAAAGAAGAGCCAACATGAGCATGCATTACATATAAACCACAACAATTTTCTGCTCCTTTATGTGATGATACTAAATTAATGGAAAATCTGAATCTCTAAATTGGTATTACCTAATAAATAAAACAGAATCACCAGCAAACAGCCTCTTCCCACTCACAAATAAGCTCCAACCAGTGGTGAGCAAGTGTCTTTTGGGTTGACCTAGATTTTAGAGAAAGAAAATCAATCTTTTGAGAATGACAAGTTCAATAAGACGCATGCCATGAATATTGACCTAGTAGAACATGCAACATTTTTGCTTTTTATGTGGCTTACCTCGATAAATATGACGGAACGTCCACTGATTATCATGCAAGTCTTTTGCTTGTAATTCTTGAGCAGGTGGCTGCATTGAGAAATCCTATGCACAAGAGCAAAGATTGATCATCAGGAAAACACCAGCATCACTTTCAAAGATTAAACACAGCTGTGTAATTCACTCACAAGCGGGGGGAAAATTTTCTCTGCAGCACGCCGAGGCACAGAGAAACCTCCATGAGTGCTTGTGTCACTTGCAGTAAGTGTTTTGCAAAAGAATTCTGTCGGGGGTTTGGTCTGTTTTAATGCAAGCTCTGATGCCTGTAATGCCTCCTTATCATACTGCATCGATGAAACAATTGAATTAGAACTTCACACAAGTATTGGAACTAATTCACGGAGGTAACTAAAGCCCATGTCAGTAGCCAAATTGTTCTTTATAATCCATCAATAGAATAATTATAATATGTATTCCAATGTTTAAATTGCACTACCACACAACCTCAGGATAAGGCAAAAGCATTATTTATAGAGCATATGCTAACAATGAAATTTTTTAGCAAACAAAGAAAAAAGTGACTTTTATGAAACAACACTATTAAGTAAAGTTATGTATGCTAAGGCAAGAATTTTAGTTAAAAAAAAAACATATTAAACTCCTTTCAAACTTTAGTCAGAGAATTTTTTTTTTTTTTTTTGAAGAAGAAGAAGAAGAAAGGATAGAACAGTATATGCCAAGCACCTCATCAGCAACTTTTAAGCTTGCTATTAGTACAAGCTTGGAACAACATCAGTAGGATAACATAGACTCACAGAGTTGACTGGTTGAAGAGTCATCTGTGCATAAACTTCATCAGTTTCTGGATCAGCCTAAAGCAACATTAATAACCCAGAAAGTCAAACACCATGACAGAATACAAGAGTAATCAATTTGTACAAGAAGAAAAGACTTTACATGTAATGTAACATTATGAAGAAGACATATCAGCTTTGAGGGCAGATTAGGATAGTTTGGAACATGAGCATCAATATCCTTCTGCATAGAAGCTGCAACCTGAAAGAAGGCACAAATCATTAACTTAGAACATGTAACTGCAAACATTAAACTCTTGATCATAAAATATTATGAGTCTATCAACTTTGTTGTAGGAGATAAAATAATGCTATCAATTATTTGAATCAACTCATACTATAAGTCCAAGCCACTCAAAGTTAAAGAAGTGAGATTGAAAAGGCATCATATCTCTTGAGCCCTCTTAAATTTAAAAATATGGAAGCAGAGACATCTTAGAAACTAAGAGGCCCATCCACTGGCAAACTGAAACAAGACAACAGGGACTGCTATTTCAGTGATTTAATTCCTTGGTGTATCTGGTCTTTGATAGTTAATTTGATCTATATGTGAGGGGCAAAGGAGCCATAACCAATCAACATGCTATGTAAAGCAAGTCTCAAAATAAATTTTAAATTCAACCCCAAAATGAGAACCAAGTCAACAAAAAATTTTAATGCAACCTTGAGTTAATGGCAAAAGTTATGTTCAATAATTAGACATGAAATTTCACACAACTAATTATATAGTGGATAAGATATCTGCAGATTGGATAATCAAATTATTAATAATTCCTTTACTGAATTAGTAAAAATGAAATTGCAGAAAGCGATAAGACACTTTCCATTTGAAGTTAAATTTAACTCAAAGTGAATGCTTTTGCAAGATTCTTATATCAACGGCGATAGTGAATTGAATGGCACTTGAAGATCGGCAAGAGTAAAACAGACTCGTTTAACTACATCAGAAGCAGTAATAAAACCAATTATAAGCTCTTAAATAACTAATTGAAAAATGGAAGGGCAAATATGGAATTCACAAACGGCAAACAGAAAAAAGGGGGAAAGATGTAGCGATAATTGCAACCAGAAAATAGGAAAAGATTCACACAAAGGGATATGGTTTAGCATAAAGTTTAGCTAAAGCTTCCGTCCCTGAAAAGGAGGAGGCTTTCCAAATCCACAGGATATGACCAGGCGCAAGTTAGCAGATGGAAAGCCAAAAGCGCACATAGCGCATCGCAGGCGCTAGAAGGCGAGTGCGAGAAATTAGCAAGATCTCCTAGCCTTTCCTCATCTCCTTACCTGCTCGCTGTGCCCTTGAGGGAAGTAGACGACGAGGCTCCCCACCGGAGGCAGAGATACAAGCGGTCCCGCGCAGGCGTACCACAGCTCGGGGTTTATCGTCTTCCTCTCCCCTGCTGCCGCCAACGTCAATCGCCACAAGAGTCAAGTTAAACTCAGCTACCGCTGGCACCGTTGCTTAAAGCAACTACAGATAGCTCGAAGCCTCGAAACCCAACTCACCTTCGCAGGGGGTGGGAGCCGGAGCTCCGTTGGCGGCCGCCTTCATGTTTCAAGCCTCGGTGATTTCCACGACCACTCCACCGTAGCTACCGGCGCTCATCCACGGGCCGCCGAAGCGGCTAAGTTCTCCATGGGGAACAGATCGGGTGGAAGAGGAATAGCCAAAGGCCAGGGAATCTCGAATCGGATGGCAGGGCTCCCTGTTTCCGGCGTGCTTGTCCGGTGACAAGGCGGAAGGGGGACGAGGAGGGAGGAGGGAGGAGGGAGGAGGGAGGAGGGATCCCTGCGAGGGGAGCCGAGCTGAGAGGGTCGCGGGCACTTGAAGGGTTCGTCTCCCGACAAGGAAGAAGAAGAAGAAGAAGAAGAAGACGACGAGGAGACAGAGAGAGCAATTTAGAGTACAGGTATACCTTCCTGGTCCAAAGCTCACCTCGCCTATCTATTTCTTCTCTCGCATCTCCACTTGCTAATAGACATTTTAGTCCTCCATTTATCCATTTCCATTTTCACCCATTGGAACGCTTTTGGCCGCCTTCGAAAACGACAGCGGAAGGATCGAGGAGTATTTCTCTCGTACAGGGACTTTTTTGAAAAAATCTCCGCACAGCCACCGACGGGTAAACGAACGACCCGGTTCCCGTCGCGGCGCAAATCAGTAAACCAACCTCCCTACGTATCGCCTACAGATATAAATGGCAGGTGATTGGACGTCTGCATGGGACCCACCTCCGCATCCAATACCAAGAAGGTAACGCAGAGCGGCAGAAAAAGTAACAGACGGGCGGCTCGAGTAACCCGGTTGGGAAACGATCCCTCCTCATCTGAGATGGACCGTGGGCAGAAATCCACGTGGCAGGTAGGAACAATCACCAGCCAGTGTTTGGCATTACACGTGTCGACGGGCGATTGGAGATGCAAGCAAAGCATACGAACTTTCCTTCACGTAGGAGAGAGAGGTGAGGGCACTGACTGTCTGTGGATCGAATTAACCTTTCTTTTGCTAGGTCGCCGTTGCTCGGAGAATTAGCATTAGCTCAACTTCGTTAGCAGTTTCTTAATCATGTTCAGTAAATTCAAATCATTTGTCATTAATTTGGAATATCTGGTTTTAGGTCACGTAAATGTAACCACTAGACGCAACGCATTAAAATGCCTACCATCCTAATTCTAGCTAATGATTGCTTGTCCGCTTGTCGCTCCGGAAGGCTGTGGCAAGTGCGTAATTATATACAAACCGGAGGGTAAATCCAGCACAGGAATAAAGTGAAGCGAAACCCCGCACACCGACGTCCGCGGCCGCCATCACGTGGAATACGAATTATACTTTTAATCCTCGAATTAAACCATAATTAACTGTGTTTTTTTTTTTTGCCTAATGATGCAACAGCGGGGCGAGATAGATTAAATCGGTGCTGATCTGACGTGGCGCGTATTTTTCGGCGCGTGCTTTCCTCCCCGTGCGACAGCGACGGTACTGCCGACGCTTAGACAACAGCACCACACAAATCGCCCCGTGTTTCTACTCGCGGTACGATTGGGTGAGAGAGGTTAGATGGGAGGTAAATTATTGAGTGATTTAAATGGGGTGCGTATTTTGTAATTGTATCCGAAGTTTTAGTTTTGGTTAAGCAAATTAATACCCATGGGAAGGAAGGGCCGCACGAGGTGGGACCGGGCCGCCATGTTTCGCGGGATGGCGAGGAGGGTCCCACGCGTACGGCACCGCGGTCGGTCTTGTCTGCGGCCGGGTGGTCCAGGAGCTCGCCCGGACATGGAGCGAATTGGACCGGAGCGAATGCGAGTGAAAAGGGCATACGATTAGTTTGACCAGGAAACAGGGCAATACGGCCTATTGTGTTACGCTTGAAATGATAATTATTGTATCGTATGTAATTAAAATGATTTTAAAATACATAATATAAAAACACTAAAAAGTTTTATGGGGCAAACAAAAATAACAAAATTTAATAAATTTAAAATATTATAAGAAAATAAAGAGCTTTACGGATGAATTACAGATACTTCATAACTGATATTCAACTCCCAATGGTTGAATAGAAATTAGTTTAGTTAACATTATAGTTTCAACTAATTTGATGATTTAATATGAAGGCCATGTTATCACATAATTTACATAAGAAATATAAGACATGTTTAAAAAAAAATGATGTAAATATCAAATTATATGTATCCATTTATAAGTTCATATTATAATCGAAGATTAATTTTAAAAGAGGCATGACTTGTCAAACAAAGATGTAGGTTGAAGATATTTTGATTAAATTAAGAGAGCCAGGTATTGATATAAATGTCAAAATTTGTGTCACCACCTAAAAGGGATGGGAAGGCAACAAATATACACCATATGTTGGGATAAGAAAAAATATGTTATAACTAATTGTGTTATGAGAGTGATAATGACATTCTTCTTGGTAAATTGTACATAATTCTATATGAATGCAAAATGTACAAGCACAAATGTTTAAACTTATATTGGAAACAATTTAGATCGCAAATTGTAGTTAGTGTTAGGATTGTTGAAACTAAAAGGAGGGGTGAATAAAACTCTTTCTTCTTTGAGTGTTTGGTTCTACAAAGACAACGAAATACAATAAAAATACAATGAAAAGTCAATAAACATTATAGTCGAGCATATAGTTTATGACTTGTTATCTTAGTCGACATTATGAAAATAACAAACAAGAAGAAACATGGAGGGTTCTTTTCATTATACCATAAGACAATCCTCCTCAGGTTTCTTCTTGTTTGTTCTTTGTGAAAACTGTCATCTTAACACTCCATTTTATTGTTAATATAAGGTTGTTTTCACTAATGATAAAGAAAAACATGAGTTTGATAAATATGCTTTTCTGTTAATGCAGCTTGATGAGCATTTCTCTCGACCTATGAAAGAATTTGTATCTTTATGTCTAAAAAAAAATTCCACTGAGGTCAGTTCTTCCATGACCAGTTATAATTATAGTTGTTAGTAATTACATAAGAGAAAAAAGAGAAAAAGCAAAGTTCTAGTTTGTATTTGCTTAAAATCTATAGCTCTGTAAGATGTATAATGTTTTCAAATGCATTAGCCAACATTCTATGTTCTTGTTTAATTCCATATACCGAGGAACTTAATCATTGCACTTCGCTTGTCAACTGACCATGAAGTGCCTGCTATGATAATGACTGGAACTCATTTCTCAGCATTTTCTTGTTTAAGTAGGTGTTGCAGAAAATTTATTACTCAACCATATACGTTTTCTACCAATAAGAGGAACTTTTCTGTCTTTTAACAACCAAATCAGAAGCATGTCAGTTCTACTACAGATTTATTCCCATTTTTCAGATTTTCTTATATTTCATAGATGTTATATGATGCACAATTTTTACTCTTTCTACCAATGCCAAGAATCAAGTCATTTTTCCGCAAAAGATTTAGCATTTACATGTTTATGAATTTGGGAAAAATTGCTCATGAGTTGCGTGACTTAATTGTTTCATAATGTAATTTTTCTACTCCTTTTTATCTTTTATCCTTTACTCTGACTACATTGTATTTGTTTTTTCCTTCTTTTCTTTTTGCCTCCTAACCTTTCATTCCAGAAATTTTATCTCAAATGTTATAATAAAGGATTGTACTTTGAATAGGTTATCATATGCACTGGTTGAGTCTATAATGTTAACTCGTAACTAACAAAATTAGCATCTTACTTCAGAGGCCTAGTGATGAATGAGATTCATGGTTCTTCATGGATGGGCAATTGAGACCTTATGCTATTGCAATCTCTCCTATATTCCA
>JBAMIE010000114.1:10966705-10977268 GCA_037177295.1 Kaempferia parviflora
GGAGGGGCCGAAGTTGTGTGTGTGGCAGTGGCATGGTGGAAGAGATCTATTTATCTACATCTAAAATGAACTATGAAATTGATAATGTTTTAGCTTCCATTGTTTATGTTTTAGCTTCCGTTGTTTACTTTGTTTATGTTAAACCTTAGGTTAAATACTATCTAGATTTTTATGTTGCATTAAGTAAATATGAATATATACTCACATGTTTAAGGAAAATATCATGTTTTAACAAGTTTCACTTATTGTAAATAGTATGTATGTATGTTCAAGTAACGCTGCCCCGAGCGTAGATAAGGGTGGGTGTTACACGCATGAACTGGAAATCTGTGGCTCGCGGATGAACAGTGCGTGGTCACTGTTCATCCGCGAAGAGAGGTGTTTTTATACCCGGTTCAATTGAACCGGGTTTATTTCAAAATCATGCAGTTCAACTCTAATTTGGGTCTGGTTCAGTGGGAATTAGGGTTGTGGTGAAAGTGGTTAAGCTCGAGTTGAATCCCTTGAGTTTATTTGGAGTCGTGTTAAGTTGGTTCAGGTTCAACCCTCCTCCAATTGATGAAATAAGCCCAATCTTCACTTGGTTTGGTTGGCTTGACTTGAGTCAACTTGTGAGCCCATCATCGTACAAGGCCACATCCAAATAATGAATGATTAATCATAAAATACAAGGAAAAATTAGCATTAGGCCCAAATAAATTCTAAAATCACAAATATGACCAAGTGCATCATTATCCAAATAAATTAACTCAATAATCAATCAAAAATCAACCAAAATCACATGCTAAATAAATGAGTCATCACAAGTGCGAGAGCTTTGAAGTAGAAGCTTTGGAATTTAGTTTTTTTTAATCAAGAAGCAGTCGAATGCTGCCTTTTATAGGCCGAAAAAATGCTCTGAAGGGTGCCCTCAAGCCCTCGAGGGCACCTCCAGCTGGTCATGGATCAGCGCCGAAATAGTCAAGTCCTATCCGCGCAAGGTCAAATTTCATCTGCTCGAGGGTGCCCTCAAGCCCTTGAGGGCGCCTCCCAGCTTCTACGTGGCAGCCAACAGATTAAACTTCATCCATGAAGTTTATCTGTACGAGGTCACCTTCAAGCCTCCAAGGGAGCTTTCCCGCCTGTGTCGAAGGCGCCTTCCCACACTGAAGGTGCCTTCGCGCCCTTCTGCTCGTGGGCTGGGCCGAAAGCTTCAATTACCTCTTTTATTTCCTGTAAAAGATTAATTCTAAACAATATGCAAAGTAAAATAAGAATAACAGCCATTTGCTATCTTAGTCCTGACTTTCAGGTTTCACTAGAAACCCTAGGTTGGACTGATGTCTACTGTTCCCTCTTCGGGGAATGTGTCCTCACCTATTCCACTCAGGAGAAATTACCTTTGCCAATCGACACCTCCTGTTGGACTTTTGCTTGGCCTCCGAAGACCCAAAACTCTATGACGTCCGATACTCGACTCGTCTCGACTCCTGTCCGTTGTCCTTGCTTGGCAAAGACTTCTGCACGATCCCCCGGACCAAGACTTCGTTGCTCGGCTTCACTCGCCAAGACTTCTTGCTCGACTTCACTCACCAAGACTTCGTTGCTCAACCCTGCAGGCCAAGACTTCGTGCCTAGATTACCTAGGACTTTCCACCTACCTAAGAACACTTAGGACTTTCTTATACACTTCATTCAACTTGTTAGATCAACAATAAGCCTTAACTTTGAACCCTTTACCATTATCAAAACTTAGGTTCAATTATTGATGCAACCTGCACCACACTTTATACTTTCAAGTTCTGTACTGCAACGCTGTGTATGAGGCTTCTCCGCCTCTAAGGAAGGAGAATTCGAATAGTGCCTTATTTATCTTGGAGTAGCGATCCTCTATTCGCAAACTAAGTAAATTTCTTTTGTCTCGTATTCTTTCTGTTTTCATTTATAATTATCTATTAGTGTTTGGTTTGAGTTATAAATGTGTCGAGTTGGGTATAGTTTATATTTTACAGAATTGATGACTTCCGCACCTAACTGACCCGTAACGGTCCTTCAACTGGTACTTATGGTGGTGAGTAATGAAGAACGATGACTCAAAGCATCTGTGACGTGATTCAGACTCCAGCAAGGTGTCTCAGTGTGAAGGTAAACTCTTCTAAGTAAATCATTTACTTAGCATGCCACCTGCTCAGCTTGTGTTGACCATTGATATATTTTAATGCTTCATGATCAGTAAATAGGATGAATTTCTTCTATACTAAGTAGTGATGTCAATACTTTAAGGACTGAACAATGACACATAACTCCAAGTTGAAAACTAGATAGTGCACTCGGTGATGGGAGCAATCAGAGTACTAAAATTTTTTATGAATTGGCAGTAGAAAGAAGCCAAGTAGTGGAAACTTCTGATGTCGTACAATGTCCTTGACTAAAGCCACTCCAAGACTGTGACTATCTTCATTTGATTTGCATGCACACTATCAAAAGAAACAATAAAGTCAAGGAAGGTTACTGATTTAGTAAAGATAGAACATTTCTTCTTTTTGACAAATAAGCACTCCATCTCAGTTTTTCAAAAATAGCGCTGAGGTGATCAAAGTGTGATTCCCATGTTAGATTGCAGACGAGAATGTCATCGAAGTAAACCACTACAAACTTTCCTATAAAAGGCTGAAAATTCTGATGGATAAACCTCATGAAGGTGTTGGCCGTATTGGACAATCCAAAAGGCATGATGATTCACTCATATAGCCCATGTTGCATCTTGAATGCGGTTTTCCATTCATCTCTAGGCCTTATTTTGATCTTATGGTATCTGCTTTTAAGGTCAATTTGTTAGAAGACCTTAGAATCAGATAGCTAATCCAATATGTTGTCTGAGCAAGGAATTGAGAATTTGTATTTCATCATGATATTGTTGATGGCTCGACTGTCAACATACATACACCACGAACCATCTTTCTTTGGCACTAGTGGGGCTAGAACTGCAAATAAGCTCATACTCTTATGGATGTAACCCATTTCCAGCAACTCCACCACCTTGTATTGTAATTCCTTAGCTTCCTTAGGACTGAAGCGATACGCTGGTCAATTTGGCAAATTCTACACTAGAACAAGATAAATCTAATGTTGGATATCTCGCATAGGTGGTAGCTTAGAAAGAAGGTTCTCTGGTATCAACTAATTAAAATGTATGAGGCTTCTCCGCTTTCGACGATTAGTTCGAGAAGGAGATTCTACTAGTGCTTCAACTTCCTTAGATTAACAACCTCCCCAGTCGTAACCAAGTAACAGCTTATGTCTCATACAACTTTCTTAGTGTGCATTCTTTAATTCTTTTTAAGTGTGCAAAAAATATATTGTTAAAATAAAATTTCTAGGTTCAAATTTAGCTTTGGGTTCAAGAAGTAGTCATTTTTTGAATAAATTTCTAGGTTGTGTTGAGTCACCTGGACACATTAGAAGTAACCACGTGCTTCAAAATCTTTCAAATAGTCCAACCCACAGAACTTATGCAAAACTTTGGTCTAACCAGTTTATATTGGAAAAGGGTAGCTTCAGTTAGTTCCGCTAAGTTATCTACACCAGGTCGAAGTCATATCTTCCTAGACATGCATAGACAAAGCTTTCCTAACTTACTATCATCCCAATTGTCTCTAGTATTGTTTATCAAGTTAAATTTATTCCTAGTTAATCTAGTCCTAATTACCCTTATGGGTATGGTTTAGGTTCTTGAGGTGCCAACTAACTTGGAGCCTCCTCCTGAATTGGTGGGTTTGGGTTTTGTTTTGGGTTTGTGTCGATTTATTTTATAGTTAAAGTATACTTCATTGTAGGATTGATTATTTGTTGTATACTTTTGTTTTGACTTAGGTTTGTGGCCTAAGTTTGGATTTAATTTTGGTTTGTTTGATTTTGAATTTGGGTTTGGTTTAGTTTTTATGTAGCCAATTTGGTTCTTAGGAATGTAAAATTGGTTCGGTCCTACTTGCGTTGTTAAGTATGCTTTTGGAACCCATGTTTTGATTTGCTTTTTATTTTGAGTTAGAGTTAAGAATAATTTGAAAGTTTAGTTAGACTTGTATCCGAGTGCGGACTTATTGTTCACAGCTCTTTAGGATCCAAGTATCGTGTTTAGTTACTTGGTTCCTGAGGTAAACTTTTTTAACTGTTCTTTTAGTTCTTCAACTTAATTTTTCAAGACAGAGTTTTCATCCTCAAGTCTTGCAACTTGAGTTGGATCTCCTGTTTTGAACTTGATCAGTTAAAGAGGTTAAGCTCAGTTATTCCTTAAGAGTGTTATTTTCTTTAAGGAGGTGTTTAGCGTGTTCCCCAGTTTTTTTATTAATTTTTTATTTAAACAAGAGATAATTTTAAAAAATTTATGGTAAAATTAAAGTTTACCCCATTTCCGAACCAGATGTGGATTCGTGGCTCGACTCATATTCAAACTCATTTTCTTGATATGATTCACCTCCGGTTGCCATCAACTCAAGGTAACTTTCTTGCTTTGGTTCGTCAGCTTCTGATCCATCCGAGGAAGACTCATCCCATGTCACGTAAAGTTCCTTCTTCTGCTTTGTTTTCTTCATCTTGTCTTCATTCGGGCATTCGTGTTTGAAGTGCCCTTTCTTGTTGCAGCCGTAACACATTATGTTCACCTTCGGGTTATTCGATGTGGACTTGGACATCTTCTTCATGTCATGTTTGAAGAAGTTTCTCTTGTGTCTAGTGAGAATTTTCCTTACCATGTTCACTAGCTGCTGTTCTTCATCAGACTCCGAGTCAAACTCCATTTCCAGCTTGAGTTTGGCTCGGGTTCGTGCTTTAGCTTCCCTTAAAGTACTTACAAGAAAAGCAATACGTTTCTCAGACTATTTGGAATTAATATGCTCATGCAACTCTAGTTCACAAAATAATTCATCTAATTTTAATTCTAAAAGATTCCTCAAAACTTTATAGGCATCTACGATCGATGCCCACACTGTGTTTCATGAAAATGAGTTGAGAGTGTACTTGATAATGTTACGGTTCTCCAGTTGATGTCCGATCATGTATAGTCCATTAAGGATGTCTTTGATCCTTGCGTGCAATTGGATCAAAGTTTCTTCGTCCTGCATTGTGATATTAAATAGAGAATTTAATAACAGGTCACATTTCGTTACTCTTGAATCGGTCGTTTCCTCATGTAGTTCAACTAGTTTATCTCATAACTCCTTTGCGTTGTCAAACGGTCTGACTCGGTTGAGTTCCTCCTTGGTCAGTCCACACTGAAGAGTATTCAAAGCTTTGTTGTCAATTTGTACTCTCTTCTTTTCTTCTTGGTTCCAATCTTATAGTTTACTTGGTGTCTTTGTTAGTGGATCCATAGGAATCTTGTATCCTTGCCGGACAGAAAATCATTGTTCAATGTCAGTCTTCAAATAGACTTTCATCCTCCTCTTCCAGCAGGGGAAGTCATCTCCGTTGAAGAGCGGGGGACGAGCTATACTGTAACGTTCACTTTGTGTCATTTTGCAGAAACAGAGAATTTAAAACTTTTCCAAGAATTGGTCTTGGAGTGAGCAATGTGGGAAAAAAAAGAGTAACTTTTCACCAATTTTTTTAAGAAAATAATAAAATAATAATAATAAATTATTAAAAAAATTAATGATAAATTTTGTCAAAATAGATTTTGCACCAAATCTGACTGATGGTGAAAAAAATAAAAATGCAAAACCAAAAATGATATATATTTTGTTTTTTTAGAACTAAAAAAGTAAGTGAAAACCCCCAGCTTGTTTGGTGGTTTCACCAATTCAGAGCAACTAGGCTCTAATACCACTTGTAGGATCGGTACGTTCGATAGAGAGGGGGCGAATATCGATCGTTCAAAAATATTGAAGAATGATGCAGCGGAAAAAGAAAACATCACACAGACTCGGTCAACTTACTTGGTTTGGAGCCTTCGGTGACTCCTACTCCAAAACTCACGGTTCTCTCGACCGTATCAATGGCCAATTAACTAAAAACCTCTTTCGGTAATGCTAGATGAGTGAGTCAAATACGATGATAATAAATGGACAGGTGTAATAGACTACACCTTCTTTAATGCAGTAATTAAATGCACAAATAAAATTTCGTCACCCAACACATGTAGATTAAACGAGTCGAGCTAGGTGTCGGTCAGCTTCTCAGTAATAGCGGGGTATAGCAGCATCATAGCACAGCGAAAGGACAAAGTTGGAGTAGCCAGAATGTCAAGAGATCACGTGTATGAGTTATGTCAGTTGTACTGGTCGAACATGCCTTATAAAGGCTACTGAAGGCACCTTCAGCGCTTCCCAAGGTGCTTCTAAAGCCAAATTCTGTCCATCTTCGAGCGGGGTTGATAAACTCCATAACCTACAAATTTTATCACTGGGAAGGCGCCTTCAGCACCATGAAGGTGCCTTTAGTAGGCGTCTTCAGCTCCTGTGTAGCGAAGGGTTGCTGCCTTGTGCTTGGAGGCGCCTGCAGCCTCAGAGAGGCCTCGAGCATTTTTCACCCAGGGCATCACTCGTCTTAGCACCTACAACACATGTTAGTCTAAACAAAAAGTACTAATCTATAAAATAAGTTAGCACAATTATAATAAGCATTAATTAGATCATGTCCCTCTAGGACCAAGATTTAGTCAAGGTCTTAACTTAGGTTTCCAAAATGGACCTAAACTGGACCGACCCCTGATGTTCCCTTCAACAGGAATGTGTTCTCACTAAGTCACTCTCCTCCAGTGACTTACCTTACTTACCTGGCAAAATCGCATAGTCAAACATTGACCATTTGGGAATCGAACATCCCGACCTCTTGCCTGAATCACATATCCAGACTTCAACTCATCGGGAATCAAACATCTTGACCTCTTGTTGGAATTGTATATCCAAACTTTAACTCATTAGGAATCGAACATCTCGATCTAGACTTCAAACAATTTAGTCAAACCTACATTCTTGGTAGAAGGGTTAGATCACACAACGTTTAACTTTAATCCACTTGTCATTTATCAAAATTGAGTTTGATCATTAGTGCAAATTGCACCAACAATCTCCTCCCTATAAGACCCACTTAGACTTAGCCACGGGGGATCCCTGTTGAGCAATAATCTCAATGAAGCATGTGATTTGATTAACCGCTTGGTGGACAACCTGAATGGGTGCTTAGGAAAGAATTTGATCATTCTTGCACTGAGAATCGCCAAGCTAAAGTAAGGGAGCAAACTCGAACATGGAAGAGAAACTTTACTTGGATAACCATGGAGTTGCAGCCTAAGAGCCACAGGAAATCAAAGAAGAGGCATTACCACCATAGTGTAGTGAATTTTTGAAAGAAATGTTACACAAATCTACCTCCTCGAATGAGGTAGTTCCTAATGAGCACTGTAGCAAAGAGGACCCCTTTGTGATAATGTGGAATTGTAGAATGTTGGGAATTCAAGATGATGATGGGTAAGACATCATGCCGGGATTGGATGGAATCACAAATGCAACTTTGGAGGATGAGCAAATTTTGACTATAGACCTAAATTCAATAACACTGGAGATTGTAACCCCCAAAGTAGAACTCAAACCTCTTCCTTCAAATCTTAGGTATGAATTTCTTGGACCAAATTCTACACTTCCAGTGATCGTTAGTGCAGATTTGAGCTCATTAGAGACAAAGAAATTACTCGAAGTACTAAGCCGTCATAGGAAGGTAGTGGGGTACACTATTGATGATATCAAAGGAATTAGTCCAGCACTATTTATGCATAGAATTCTGTTGGAAGATGACTATAAGAGCTTGGTTGAACACCAAAGGTGGTTAAATCCTAAGATGAAAGAAGTGGTTAAGGGAAAAGGTACTGAAACTCCTTGATGCAGGAATCATATATCGTATTTCTGATAGTCCGTGAGTGAGTCATATACATGTTGTCTCAAAGAAAGGGGTGACAGTTATAAAAAATGAGAACAACAAATTGATCCCGGCTAGGACAGTTACAGGTGTTGGTGTCGTAAGCTGGTTTTAATGTGATCAGCCAGGATTTGGTTAGATCCTATGTTTTCTAATTTTGTGTTTAAGTGTGCAAGAATTTAAGAATACAAGATGTTGAGCAGAAGATGCAGCGACTGAGAAGGACGGCACAGGAAGCAAGTCGATGGGCTCGGTGCGTCCGAGGGATGAGAACCAGTGGAAGAGTACACCGGCGGACGAGAAGGATACACATGATAGTCTGAGGGACGAGAAGCCGGGGAGGAAGTCTGCTCGAGGAGAAGAATGGAAAATGAGTTCGGATGAGCTCTATTCTGAATGTCCGAGATCACCTAAGCGACTGAAAGTGATCGGAAGCAATCGGAGCCGACCGGAGATAAAATCGGTGCTGCCAGCAGTGGAGAAGGCGCCTCCAAGCGCTTTGGAGGCGTTTTAGAGGCGCCTTGGAGGCAAAAGAGGCGCCCTCACCCCTCATGCAGGGAGAAGGCACCTTCAGCAAGCTGAAAGCGCTTTCTGCCTCCTGAAGGCGCTTTCAGCCTGCTGAAGGCTCCCTAAGGCCAGTCAGCGGTCATTTAGATTAAATGATAAAGTTTTATCTTATTCGATAAAATTTTATCACCTTGAAGACGCCTTGGGCAACCTTGGAGGTGCCATTAACCTTTGAGATCAGATTTCCAGGAGCTATAAAAAGGCCCCTAAAGCTAGGAAATAGAACAAAACTTGTACACAACTTCTACTGTGCTTTCCTAGTCTTTTTTTGAGCATTCATACTTTGTAAGAGGCTTCTCCACCCAACAGAAGGAGATTTTCTTAGTGAGCTTTTCAACCGCATTAGATTAACAACCACCTAAGTTGTAACCAAGTGAAAGATCGAGCCTCTTCTTTTATGTTTCTTTTATATAGTAGTTGTGTTTACTAACTTGAATCCCTGCTTAAGATAGCTTAAGATTTTAATTTAGAATTGCAGGATAGTCAACTCCTCCATCCAACCCACAAGGGACCAACAAGTGGTATCAGAGCCTAACCGCCTCAAAAGGACTAATCTCCAACTGAAGCAAAAGATCAAATGGCCGCAGCGAACATCCATCCACCAAAGTTTGAGTGGGAGTTCAACATCTGGAAGCGCAAGATAGAGGTATTTTTCAGAACTAACTTTGAAGTTCTACTAACAATTAAATATGATTATATAACCCCCAGAGATCAGAACGAAATCAAAATTGAGCATCTTTGGATGAAGAAAGAACAATCCGACGCCGTAGCAAATAACAAGGCCGAATTTTGCTTCATGAATGTACTTCCATCTTAGGAAGTCAATAAGATCGGCACCTACACTTCTGCAAAAGATCTCTAGGAGAAATTCATGGAGATACATGAAGGCACTTCGGAGGCAAAACTTACAAGGCAAGATCTGCTACGAAACCAACTCCTCAATCTCCAAATGGAAAAAGATGAGTCTATCTCTCACCTGCACTCTCAACTAAAAGAGCTGATCACCGGACTCACGAATCTCGGAGAAATGATAACTAACCGAGATTCTCTAAGGTATGTATTAAACGCCTTTCCAAGAACTCCAGATTGGTCAACAATAATTGATTCCTACTACATTTCAAAGGATCTAGACGTAAGTAATTTGAAAAGTTTATTTTCTACTCTGGAGCTTCACGAAACTCGATATGTAGAATTAAGAAAAGAACCGCAGCAGAACATTGCCTTAAAGGCAAAGATGGACAATCAAGAGTCTCATTCTTCCATGGACGAACACGAAGCAACATTGATGGTAAGAAAGGACAATAAATTTTGTAAAACTAATAAATTTTATAAGTCTTAGGGAAGGAAGAACAATCAAAGGAAGAGAAAAGTCAGATGTTATAACTGCCACGAGAAAGGGCACATCAAGGACAACTGCTCCAAACTCGAGAAAAGCAAGGACAAAGGCAAAAGACAGCTCAACCCGAAATATAAGAACCTGAAAACAACTTCGGATGAATCCAGCTCCGAATCCGAAGTCGAAGCATACGTCGGACTTGCTGATGAGCGTAGATTATACCTATTAGAATGCATCATATTTGCTCATCACTGTGATTTACTTGTATATGATTTACGCTATTTCACTCCCTTTTATATTGTTTTCAGCATAATTACGTCCATTTGTTCAAAGATATGCTCTTTTATTATTTTTATATGTAGGTGCATGTTTTGGAGCATTTTCGATCATTTTGGAGCAGAACCGGAAGAGTTCGGAGTGATGGAATTGATTTGGAATCATCACCGTACAGAATGTGACCTTGCACGACCGTGTGACTCTCACACCGCCGTGTGGTTGGAACAGAAGGTCACCTTGCACGGTCGTGTGTCCCTCACACGGCCGTGTGACTTTCTTTCCGAGAGTCACCTTGCACGACCGTGTGACTTTCATGTTGGGTCTAAAAGAATTAAGATATCTCCACAATGGCATGATATTGTCCACTTTGGGCCTAAGCCCTCATGATTTTGCTCTTAGGCTCTACCCAAAAGGCCGCATACCAATGGAGATATCTTTCTCTTATAAACCCATGATTTTTTCCATGTCTTTCCAATGTGGGACTTTGTTTGCAA
>JBAMIE010000114.1:10989318-11005935 GCA_037177295.1 Kaempferia parviflora
AAATGACAATGATAAATCCATGGTCAGAGGATGAACAATGAAGTTTTCATGGCCACAAGTCTTTGAACTTCAAAGAAGTGGATAAATGGTTGAATCACAGAAAAAAGCCGAGAGCTGCAATGATCAAGAAGTATGCTGAAGAACTCCCAGCCAGAACTAGTCTGATCTGGAGCTTCAAACCAGGGCTTCAGCAGCAAGGGAGTAGTCTCAACACCTGAGTGACCTCGGTTGGTCACATAAAGGTGCCAGATCTAGTCGTTAGACCTCGAGGTGCATTATGCTGTAAGTGCGGTTAGACCCGATGCATATGTTCGGAGGACCAGTGACTCCTCTTTTCGTCTCCTAAACTCTTCGAATGAGCTTCAGAGTAACAGTTTCTAGCTAGACACAAGTAGAGAGAAAGCATCAAATTTTGGCCATCCAGTTCATGCTTGCACTTGTGATTCAACAAAGACGATGTAGTCATGTAGATTGCTGTCATAATGGAAAGAGATAAATTTTCATAGTTTAAACTTCTATAACACACCGCTATTAGATTGTTCTTTTTATTTATTTTTCTATTATCTTTTTGATTGTTGATTATTATTTAGCTAATATGTTAGAATTTTATTTGGAAGGCTTCAAATTGTACATTGATGAACTTTTTTAATGAATTATTCAGAGATAAATAAAAATTACAAAAATCTCTTTTCCATAAAAATTATAGTAAAATTTATCTAAATTATACCAAATTAAAAAAATGAATTTTATATGTAGGTTAAAAGAACTTATAAAAATTGTCAGTTGATATGCGACTGTATTGATAACAAAACCTCGATATTAATTATCTATGATAAGAAGTAAAGTTAGTTGCGTAAGTTATATTGAATTCAGAGGTTTGGTTAATTTAGAAATTTAATCTTAAAAAAAAAAATATCAAAATTTCCAATTAGTTTTCGATTTTAAATTTCACAAGTCGATTAAATTGAAACATCGTCTATCAATTACACCGTAAGCCGTCTCATATCAATCGGATAACAATTATGTAATTCAATTGTTAAATTAAATTGATTCGATTATCTAATATGATTGTAAGCCGTTTCATATCAATCAGATAATAATTACGTAATTCAATTGTTAAATTAAATTGATTCGATTATCTAATATGATTGCTGATGTTATCAGTTGATTATGAGAAAAATCAATTTTATATTGATTTGAATGGTTGCTAGTTAGATCATCTCCCATCTATAATATTATATGTTTGGTGTAATTTTAACATGAGATCTAGAATTTGAATATCGATATATCCGAGCATATATTTCTATCATGTCTTGACCATTTGTACTTATGGCTAGTAGCCATCCCTGATTTACCTCCTCCGTGTTGGCCCTAGGACGGGTTGGCGGGACGCTGGGACGAGCATATTCGTCTTTTGCCACATATTTAATGTAATTTTCATATTAAAATGGTATAAATTCAACACTAAATATTATTTCACCTCCAACTTATCCACACCATATCATACTAAAAAAAAATATTTTTTAGAATATATTTTTTTTTTATTTATAATGAAATTAAAAAAATTAAAACTCTCTCACACATCGTATTTGGTATGAAATTTGATGTATGGATTGTAATATTTTGATGCTAATTTGGTATATTAAATTTGGTATTTTTGTGATGAATAAGAGATGCTCCATCTTTGGTAACAAAAATAAAAAATACCTTTATTATTATTTTTTTTCATTTTTACTGTATTTTTTCTCATAAAACAATATTGAATGCTTCGATACTCCGATATTAATTGAATATATTCTACTATTTTTAAAACTCAAACATACCATAATATTAATTAGTATAATATTTTTTTAATCATAGTTAAATAATTTTAAGAAATATTAAAGTAATTTTATTTAATAGTAAAAAAAATTAGATTTAAGCAATTGTAATCATATTATTTAAGAAATTTTGATGTTTGCCTTTCCTTTATTATATTTTTGCGGACGTGAAGGGGAATGAAATCGAGTTAAATGGCTGGCGGAGTCACGTTGAAGTCCAGGCTTTTGGGCTCCCTTTTTATGGGTTCAGTTTTCGCATCTCTTCTTCTCTTGTTCTTCTCTCCGCAGCGTGGCGCGGCGTCCGGCTTTTCTACCGGTGATAGGCAGGACTCGGGCCACCGGCGACGACCATCGGAGAAAGCAAACAGTGAGTTGCTTCCGCTGTTCCTTACGTCGGTGTTCGCCGAAGGCTCGTTCATTGGGTTGTTTCGGGTTGCGGAAGGAATAGGTGAGGAAAAAGATATCTTTTTGCTTACTTTTTTGTCGTTCTTCGACGACAGGAGGAGAAACCCTAGAAAAAAAAAGCGTTCTTAGTGTGCGTTTGGTTGCGATTTATTGGATCTGCACGCCGGCAGAGACGTCAGGGATCGGTGTGTATCTGGGGACGGCCGCAGGGCCTTTGGTTAGAGGAGGGTTACTAGGGTTTGCTTTATTTACATAGTCGTGGGATTTTTGAGCTCGATGCTCGTTGGAACTGAGTAAGTTGATCATTGATGCCTCCCGAACCATTGCCACGGGAGCGGAAGGAGTACGCGTTCAAGGATCACCGGAGACACGACCGTGGGGAGGCCTTTGGTGGAAGTGGCGGCGGTTCCTCATCTTCCTCGAGGTGGCGGGAGTCCTACCACGGTTCCTGTGACTTTTCCCGTGCCTCCCCCCGCCGACATCTTTCAGGTAAAGTAGCTCACTCTAGTGTCTTTCCAGATCCGTGCTATCTATATAAAATCTTGCGGTCTTTCTTGCTGTTTTCTTTTGTGTTCTTCCGTCTCCGTTCTAATTTGTAGAGGTTTTCTCTATATGAAGTTCATTATCGGCAGGGCGGAGGTTACCATCAGGTGTATCCGGAGGACTCTGCTGGACGTGTGTTCGCACCATCTCGTTCTGACAGATTTTGGATGGAAGATGATGATTTAAGGTTGCCTTCTACCAGTTGCTTCAGTGGCTGCCACAGCAGCGGCATATACAGTAGGGAGAATCGAGGATCTCTTCGTCAATCCCCTGGCCTGGATGTCAGAGACCTCCCCAGACAGAAACACCATCAGAAAACCAATGCGACTGACTTTCCCAGACGGCAACAAAATGTGACTGACTTTTCCAGAGGGCAACACCGGGAAACCAATGCAACTGACTTCCCCAGACTGCAACACGATCAGGAAATCAATGTGACCGCTCACAGGTCTGTCACTGCTGTCGTTTCTTCAACATCTCAGACCTCACCGAACAACAACGATAAAATTGATGTTGTTGATGATGGTTTGGGCTCAGGCCAAATATTTGATCATCGGGACTATTCATTGGGTTCAATGCCCTGGAAGAAATGGAGCCGTTCATCCTCAGCTAAGAAGGGTAGAACTGAGATTGAGGACGCTGGAACTAAGCTGTGGTCACCTGTGGAGAAGGAAACTTTTGTCCAGGCTCCAGCAGCTTCTTCTTTTGCTTCAACTGAAAGTGCTTTTAAGAAACCACGACTTGGATGGGGGCAAGGGCTTGCTAAGTATGAGAAGCAAAAGGTGGAAGGATCTACAGAACCTTCTGTTGGTGCATGCTTGTCACCATCAACTACATGTTCCACTACATGCAGCTCATCACCAGGTGAGTTGATGTTTCTTATTGTTGGTTCTTCATTTTCTATCTTGAATAGGTTACTGATTTCTCAGATTAATTTAGGCATAAATTTATCCTCATCAGTTTCTGCTTTAGATTTCTCAGATATGTTCAGATCTTCCTAATCTGATTAGTTGTTCATTAATGACCTAGACTTTGATCATATATAAATACTTAGATTGGATTATCGAAAATATTGGTATGGCATATTTTTATGGACAAGTCATTTGGTATTTTGCTAGCCTTATGCGATTTCATGACAACTGATAAGGAATGTAAGTTTTATTGTTCATGTATTGCTTAGTTTGACTCTGGTTCCTCGGATGTCATCGTTTTTGGTAAGTAACCTTCTATTTTTAGTTGATCCCTTGTTCATTCATGTGGCTTGGTGTTAGTAATTATATATAAAACTGTCATAGTATTACTATGCATTCGAACTTTGGCTGAGTTTATTTACATATCTTTCAGCTAGTCCTAAATCACTCAATCCTTGTTGCTGTGCATTCAATTATTCTATTTAGCATGAATTAGTGCATGCAAAATTGATCTACTTGCATGACTATTTCGACAATCTGGGCAGAATAATCAACCTAAATTAATGGTAGTATACTATGTACAATACAACATCTAGGAGTTTCTATTTTGTGATAGGGGACTATGGTATCAAAACTTAGATTGGTTATGTGCCAGCATTCTTTTCCATGATATAATTTATTGCAACTGGTCCAATCACATGGTCTCCAACAAAAGCCTTTTTTATAGGAAGATTAATTGGGGTCAAAACTTTTGGCATTCTGAGTCAGTGTAATCGATTCCCTATATTTTTTAGGAAGCTGTAACTCATAGTTACAGACATACAGGGACGACAACATATTGTATTAAACTTTTTTACAGCAATCATAAAACTTGCGCTTGGAACAAAATTTTCCAAAACTATTGTACCTGTTGTGTGTATATATTGTCCACAACCCTTTGTTTCTATTAGTTTTTATTATTGTGAAGTGAGTAATCTTCTCTTTTACTTGACTATCTAGTTTTATGGATTTCGTCGGTAGCTTATTGTTCTTCCATGAAATAACTGCATGTTCCGTCATTTTTCACTTTTATCTTTGAAGAATTCCAAGCCTGTAATTTCTAAGCCGAATATCCATGTGCTTAAGGACTTAATCATTTTTCACTTAGAAATTTGTATGGTTTCATTTTGGTGACACAACAGGCACTGAAGATAAGTGTTGCAGCAGGGTCAGGAATAATGACACTAGTCTGAGTCAAGATAGTGATTTGCCTGGATCCACATTTCCCTCTTCCTACGAGGAAGTCCTCACTAATCTGGATTGTTTGCAAGCCAATTCTATCAGTTTGCTTGATTCGCTGCTTGCTGATTTGGTTCAACCTGAGGATGCTTTTAGTGCCGATTCCAATTTAATGAGGCTTTCTATGAACAAACTATTGGAATTAAAGCTGCAGGCTTCAAATGAATATGAAAAGATAGAGAATAAAATTGATTTACTAGAAAAGGAGCTCAAGGCAATGATATGTGATACCAAAGCCGATGCTTGTGTAGACTCTTTGAAATCAGCAGATGCTGCTGCTTCTGAGCTGAGTAAAGGGCCATTGGATGATTTATCAATTGAACATAATCATTTGAAAGATCAGCAGATGGAGTGTGTGGAGTTGTTATCCCTTGAAGACAATGAGTACAGATCTTCAAGAATATTTGTTGAGCATGAAACTGCGGCTCAAGAAACAGTTTCATCTGCTTTCGAAAAGGATCTCCTTGGTAGCGGGTTGGAGAAATCAGCTGCAAGTGCTTCATTAATTGAAGGTGAAAGGTTGAAGGCTACTGAACTATCAGATATGGTTGAAGGGAGGCTGATGGTTCCCAGTGAAGTTGATAGAGGAAGTTATGCGAATGACAGCATCTGTGTAGGTGCTGATGGTACTGTGCAGGGGATGCCAGATTCTAATTTAGTAAACTTAATAAATAAATCCAACAAGGGTGCTTCAAAGCTTTCCTGGGAGGAATTTGATATGGCACTCTCAAAAAATATGCCTCAGTCAGATATTTGGGGACTTGTTAATTTTACATCACTCTGTAAGCATGGAAAGCAAATCAAAGAGAAGCTTTCGATAATAAAACATCAACAGAAATTCAAACAACGTGTTCTTGCTCTTAAATTTAGGGTGCTACATCAGTCATGGAAGAATAAAAAACTTCGCACTAAATTAAACAGGCGGTCTGAACTTAGCAATCCTTCATTTCAAAATAGTTCTCAAAAGCAACGTTCTTCAAACCGATCACGATCTGCCTCAACTGGTTAGTCATAAATATAGTCTTTTACTTTTGTTTTTTTAAGAAAATATTTTGCAATATATATTTAATCAGCCAACGTCCCTTTTTATGTGGTTTAATCAAGCCGGTATACAATATTATGGTATTTAAATATGCATCCCTCTAGTCATCTGGAAAAATGCTAACAATTTGTAGTGGAATAGCGTTTGTATTTTATGCCATCCCTGTTTGCACGTTTCATGATCCTACTTAGTTCGACATTGTCTTTCTCAAGAGTTATTAGCTATTTTATATATTTATTCACTACGTAATTATACTTACACCTCATTTATAACTGTTATGATTTTTAATTAAATTTTATTTATCAATAATTCTTAATTCAAAATTACAGTATTAGCATGGCAATCAGTTGCTCTTACACAATTAGCATCAAAATAGCTGGATACATTAAATAATCACAAGCCAATGATTTTAAAGGGACTAAGCACAACTAGGTCCTGAGGGGTGGATGGTGTAGGACAAGGCAAAAGATCCTGGTGCATGCTGGCAAAAGTGAAGCATGCTTCTTTTGCACATTATCTTAAGTGACATTGAGCACAGGTGTTTAAGTTGCTATCAATTCTGCCATTCTTGTCATTGTTGATATACCAGATATATTCTTCTCAATTGTTATTTGATGGAAAATTCATATTGGCTATCATCAACTTTGTTTCTTCGTTTGACAAAATTTATCTTCTAAGTTATTGTTAACTTCGAGATTTCACAGCTTCTTTTAGTTGAATTCTGCAAAATGTTCTGTCTCAGGATGAAATTGTCTAGTTTTTGCCTATCTCAATTTAAGTTGGCTTTAGTTGAAGATCCTCCCTGTACTAAGCTGAAATTTACCAACAT
This sequence comes from Kaempferia parviflora, assembly GCA_037177295.1. NCBI lineage: Eukaryota > Viridiplantae > Streptophyta > Magnoliopsida > Zingiberales > Zingiberaceae > Kaempferia > Kaempferia parviflora. The sequence goes on from JBAMIE010000114.1 coordinate 10,996,147, forward strand.
ATCAAACTGTTAGTTGTATGTGTAGCTGTCAGTTTTTGCTACTGTAATTTAAAGTATAATTGTTTATGGCTTCATGGATTTTCTAAAGAAATTGCATATATATATATACAATTCCTAAAGAAATATATAACATGCAAAGGATTTAGGCTTGCCTCTGCAAATTACTATATATATTTGCAGATGAAACTCTAATTCTAATTTGTTATTTCAGATTTATTTAGTCTGTAGCTTTTGTTCTTGTTATGGTAGTTTAATCAAGATTTTGTTCCTTCTCGTTTTTTTTTTCATTTGGATGTTGACTAAGTACGCATTTTGATAAGCTAATATTTTTTTAGATTTTTTTTTAATAATGTCTTACAGGTCATACATCGTTTTCTTTTCATGTGTACTTAGCATTTCAATATATCCTGCATTTTTCTTAAAAATGTTATTATATTCTATTGTCTAGTTTTTTCTAGCTAATATTGGTTTTATTATACTCATAGCAGGTAAATTATCCTTCGGTCCCACAACAAAAATAATGCACAGTTCAAGTAAATTGCTCTCAGATTTACATATCAAGCCTTTTAGAAATCATTTGAAGATGCCATCACTATTAAATGATAAGAGCCAGAGGTACGATAGGTTTGTTAACTATAATGGATTAATAGAAGATCCTCTGAGTTTTGAGAATGAAAGAGCAATGATAAACCCATGGACGCAAGAAGAGAAAGAAGTTTTCATGAAGATGCTTGCCAGATATGGTAAGATTTTATTAAGATCTCTTCCTTTCTAGAGCATAAAAGCACCGCAGATTGCGTTGAATTTTATTACAAAAACCACAAATCAGAAAGCTTCAAAAATGTGAAGAAACAGTTGAATCTTAGAAAGCAACAACAGTCTTTACCAGCCAATACCTACCTTGTATCATCACAAAAGAATTGGAATCACAGAAAAAATGTTGAATCTCTTGATTTGTTGGGTGCAGCAACAGATATGGTGGCACGAAATGAGTATACTGAAAAGATTAGAAAGCATGCTGGAAATATTTCATCTAGAAATTCTGTTTATTTATTTGGAACAGATAAAGTTAACAAATCTTCTCAAGAAAGAGAATCTATGGCAGCTAATGTATTAGCAGGGATTTGTAGCACTCGATCCTCAGAGACTATCAGCTCACGTGAGACTAGTTCTATTGATCCCGCTAAGAAGATCAAGGATGAGACAAACCTGGACATGGATGCTACCTGTTTTTCGGATGAAGGTTGTGGAGAAATGGAATCAGCTGATTGGATTGATGAAGAAAAGACTATGTTTATCCAAGCTTTAAGCATGTATGGAAAGAATTTCACGAGGATTGCAGATTACGTGAAGACAAAATCAAAAGAACAATGTAAGATTTTCTTTAGCAAGGCTCGAAAGTGCCTTTCTCTTGATGCAATTAATCAAGGTTGTGCTACTGAGGTTAAGCCAGTAAACCCAACAAACAGAGGAAGAAGTGACACAGATGATATCTGTTGTATTGAGATGAATTCTGCAGCCTGCAGCACACAATCTTGTTCCAAAATTGATGATGATGTCTCCCAGCCTGTGGCGACCAATGGTTATGAGGGGATCGCCCATTGTGCAAGCACTGATTTTCATGTTGAAACCGAGAGATCACATGAACAGGATAGCAATGTAGTAGATAAAGGCAATCTGGAGGGAGAGGATAAAGTTGATAAGCGGGTGTCCATTTCTCATGATGTTAAGCAGACACTCAGTGTGGACAATCTTCAATCTGATGTGCCACTAAAGGAAAATATTGTTACTCCATCAGGATGTGAAGCTGTAAAATGTGAGGCTGCAGATTCTGCAGGAGAAGCAGATTTTGATGAAACTAGAAATATTATTTCTCTTCCGGTGTCTGCTGTCTTAATCAGAAAAAGTGAGCCAGTTGTAGAATGTCTCAAACCGAAGCCAGAACAAATAATTGCTAGTATTTACCCTGTTAGAGGGACTGTTGGATGTTCTCCTGTCGAAAGTACGAAGACGGAAATAGATTCGAAGTCACCATTTGCTGCTGAGGTTGGGCTGTCAAACAAAAACTCAACCAACATCAGCTCCATTGCCAATGAAAATGGCCTGCCTTTGTGTGCAAAAGCTTCAGTTCAAAATGGATCTTCAATAATCTCAGCAAATACATGCCCATCTACTGCAAAGAATCTGCAGTCCATCTTATTGGAGCAGGAAAATAAGCACTCTGTACCATTGAATTCATTTCTATCAGATCCATCTAATATATGTTATGGGGGATCTCCTCGCATATTATCCAAAGCTACTTTTAAGTTCAAGGATCATAGGATTAAGGATCAAAAATTGATTAAAATGGATCTCGACCAACAATATATGCTCACAAACTTACCGCTCACCCAAGTTGATCAAAATATGGACATTATGAAAAGCTTTCTGCTACAGTCACTCAAACAAGAAACCAACGGGGAAACTAACCCTCCTGCACTTGAGCAGCTTAGTCAGCATCATGCAGAAAACCGAAACGAGAGTCTCTCCCAACCAAATCATTTTTTTGCATCAGAAAAGCACCAGCATGAAAGCAACGTCTCCACTCCACACTCAGTAACTACTGTGATATCTCCAAGAGAAAAACAATCAGAGGCCAAACTCAGAACTTGTTTCAAGAATGTTGGTGTTGATGAAGAGAAACCCAGACCTGGAGATCTGAAACTTTTTGGTAAAATCCTTAACACATCCACACTGAAATCTGGTTCATCATCCCATGGATATAATCAAAGATCTTTATTGTCGAAGATGGACGGTGCTTCAAAAATGACCAATTCCAGTAAGGTTAAAGGTGCTAGTCAACCAGTAAATGCTGGTTCAGGCCAAGTAAACCTAGAAACAACTTATGGTTTCTGGGATGGGAAGAGAATACAGACTGGGTTTTCATCATTGCCAGAGACAGCTTCGATTTTTTACAAGTATCAAGGGACACCAACCAGTACATCTCATTATCTGGCCAAGGACAACATTCTAGGTTGTAATGGAATAATTCTCACAGACTACCAGCAGCCCTATATGCAGCCATTGCCATCTAATTTGAAGCAGATAGAGACCATTCCCAGGCTTCAGAAAAGAACTCTATTCAACATGAGCCCAGTGTTTCAGCAGCAAGTGCGGGTAACACCTGAGTACCAACATGATGGGAGGTAGAATGTTGGTTAGTGGAGCAGTGTCGAATTCAGTTGCGTCACTCAACATGCATTTTTCTCCAAGGGTCAAGGTTTTAGGCAGTGACATGGAGCTGTGGGGAGGAGACATGGGAGGCAGGCTTGTTCAAGACATCAAGTAGGTACTAGATGGTTATGTAGGTTTAATTTTTTTTAGGCATTTTCTCTTTGCCTGCTTGTATCATATTTACCCTTTGTTATTTGCATCAAATTAAACATGGTTGTGGGATTCCCATTCCTGACCATGCGAACAGAGGTTTTGTTTTCCTTCTTTTTGCTAGATTAGCTTGAGATTTTGTATATTCTTTATTACATATACAAAATCAGCTGCCACGGGAATGAGCTACTGCATAATAGTTCCAAGCTTGTGGCTAGTGGAAAATAGCCCGAATGGTTGGAAAATTGTTATTATTGTTCTTGTGATGAGACCCTTGGTGACACAATTTCTTTTTATTTTCAATTCAGTCATAATGGTTAGAATCCAGTGACTTTTGACTACTTTGATTTACCTTGAAGTCACGTTGAAATGGTGATGTCCTTTATATTTGTATTACTTTGAATGAGATCTTTTTAATTGTATCAGTTAGACTTATTTTACTGAGAACTGTTGAAATGATGATATTCTATACAATTGTACCACTTTGATTTACCTTGTGAAGAAATATTGAAATATTGTGGTTCTTTACAATTGTATTAATTCAATTTGTTCTTCGGAAGAGATGTTGTAATGGTGATGTTCTTGACAATTGTATCACTTTGATTTACCTCTTGAAGAGCTGGTTGAAATACAATTTGTCCTACATTGATTTACATTGTGAAGAGATGTTGAAATGTTGATGTTCTTCTATAATTGCATTACTTTGATTTACTTTATTTAAAGATGTTTATATGGTGATGTTCTTTATAAAATGCAAAGAAACTGAGAGTATGTTCAATCGACTATCATGTGATTGCTTGATGTGGTTGAATTTCGTCACCTTTGTTCTTCACTGATGTTATCTATGAAATTATGAGCATGTCTAAAGTGATTTAAAAATTTAAATATCACTAATGTCTCATATATAAGATTAATTTAGTCAATTTTGAATAAGTAACACAATTGTGAGCATATTTAGATTGTTAAACCTTAGAGAATATGTTTTCATGAATTTGGATTTCTCCTTTCAACTTTATATAAATTATATTTGGATTTTTTTTAATGATATTTTAGCACAAGGCCAACACACATGCGCAATAAATAAATAAGTATGATATATGTAATGATTAATTAGGTCAGTAGAATCTAGAGAAATTTTCATCAACCATTTAGGTAAATCAAGAAAGTACATATGAATCATCTTTATAGCTAGCATTTTTAGATCCTATTAATGTGAGACTGTTTTTGCAATTTTACCTATGATCATTAAATCATATAGTAATAATTTTACTATTGTATCAATATTCTTTTCACAATAATAATAATAATAATAATAATTTACAAACTCATAGTATAAACACACATTAAAAAATCAAATGTATTAAAAAAGAAAATATTATGTGAAGAGAAATAAAGAAATCTAGTTATGCAAACATTGTATTTCTTCTTCAATATCTCAACCAATATGGTGTTGCTTAACATGATCAAGCATTCGATTGATAGTACACATGCTCAAATAACCCTAGTAAATCAATAATGCCCCCTTGAGAAAACAAGAATCATTAAAATCACAGCCAATACCTCTGCACACCAGAATTGCAACGAAAAGCTTGTTCAACTGTAAAAATAACCTGATGTCAACTTAAAAAAACTATAATAACAGAATAGATTGTGATGTCGCAATAAGAATCTTGATCAAGATATCTTTTGCAGTAAAAGGGGATAATTCTCACACCGGGGTCCTCCAGGACTGGCCTATGCAATCTGAATAAGAGATAAATCACCGGAGTTTCGCTTTGCATGGGGGATCAAGAAATCTTTGATGAAGTTCATGCTTGCTTCCTGCTACAGAAAAGTTATGTCCAGGCAAGACATTAAACAAAAGGTTGATATGACAAAAGAGAAGTTTAACAGATGTCTTAATGCAAATAATTAGAAGCAAAGCACCAGATTTGTCCCTTTTGCTTTCCTTTTCACACGGTTTCATTTATAGAAACACAAAACAGGTGAACAAAGCATGCAAATTTTCATTTAATCAACTTAATTGCAATAAAAAAAATTAGGAATTTAACAACACAAGCAACTACATTTTCCTTTTTCTTGATACTAGATCGGATAGTTAACCTCAACCATTGTTTTCTTCCTATATGTTCCGTATCTCTTTGATTTGGCTCTGAATAACAGGTTTTAGAATATGACTAATTAAGTTGTTTGAATTTGGAGGAAAAAATGCCATCTGACCTGAATTGAGGAAATAAGGATCTTGTTTTCGGTCATTTGTTGACTTTTGTTATTTTCCAATGCTATAAACTTGTTCTTCTTTTAAGAAGAGCCAAGCTTGATTTGACCAAATTTTTTATGAGACATTATTTCATGGATAATATCTCGGCATTGTCTTATTCATGTAACTTTCTATTTTTATAGAATTATTCTATACTGCTCCATTATGTTTCACCAAGCATCATCTATTGGAGTACAAGGTGACAACGCTCATCCAGTATCGCCGGCCCCCAACTAGATACAGCCAGGGGACATGCTACCCTAGCACAACAGATCTTTGCATGAGGTAGGTTAGTTGTACATAAATCTGGTTAGTTGTTATCAAATTCTTAAACCTTCATTTCTATCATTACATTAACATCATGCTAATGAAGCAATGAGCATAATCAGATCTAATTTGGATAATAAGTTTCTAAAAAGCTGAAAGAATTGAGACAATTACATAAAACAGGAAATTTTTACCTCTCAACTACTGACAGAAATTGGCTTACTAGTATTTTGCTCAAGCATTTGAAAGTATCTTGGTTTTAGATGATATTAATATGACAAAATGATGTAAATAAAGAAATGAAGCATGTGAATCCTTTAATAAAATGAAAAAAAAAAATTGCTTACTTGGTAATGGATGTGTTATTTCTTTCTTCTTTGCTGCCTGTGATCTGAGCACCTCTCTTTTTCCTGCTGCCATCGTTGCTTTTCACCGAATTGTTGGCTCTGTTTCCACTAATATTCTCCTTTCCCTTACTAGCAGAAGGGCGAGATGTTGGTGTCTTGATTGGTTGGGAAGAACTATTTGAACAAATTCCGGATTTTTTCTTTAGATTTTCTACAGATGTTTTCTTCTCTGAGCTTTTGCTGCTGGGAACTCTATTAGCGACATTAGATATGCTGGCAAGAACACAACATTCATTCGCTGTTAAATTGTCGACCGACATACTCTTGGATTCTTCCATTTTGTATTCATGTTCATCATTATGATCAACTTTGACCTCTGCCAGTTCCTGAAACCTCTTGTCTTCATGCTTTGAGCATTCACCTTCGAGAGCATCACGATATAGCATTCCAGAACTGAGTTCTCGATCATCCTTTTCAGATAAGGAATCATGATGAAACTGGCCACCATTACGTAATTCGGCATCAGGATTAGCAATCAAATTGTTCATTTCAGACAAAAGACAACTACTTCGAGTAAGATCGCATGAATCATAAACTAACTTCTCCTTCGTGAGACCATAAGCCAGAGACAGATTGGTCCAAATCGACTCCACAGAACTGACTCGATGCCGCTTCACATAATGCCTGAGCTCATTTCGGAGTTTATAGAACGGCTAGAAAGAAGAAAAGGAAAAAAAAGAGATTTTTTTGAGATAAAAGTCTAAATTTTCTAGGCTTTCAAGTGAAGATCATGAAAAATTCGACAAACCTGGGCATGGCATTCTAGAGCAAGGTTGAAGAAAGCCGCAGCCACGAAATGCTTTCCTGTGGATTCAGCCAATCTTATCTGCCCGAGCCAGTACGTCGAAGACTCGAGCTTGTCGAGCCTGCACTTGCTGCAGTTCTGAGCGCTAAGGTAAGGCGTGCCCGACGCAGCAGCAGGCTTGATCGATAGCGTCGGGGTGCGGACCGTCTCTTCGGGTTCATCGTCTTCGCCTCCTTCAGCTACTGCCTCCTTCGATTCTTGTAAAGTGACTTGGGGTTTCTTCTTACCGACAATTGCCGCAGGATCTGGATTCGAAGGCTTCTTCGCTGCAGTTGGAACTTTCCGCGTCTTGGAAATCAAGAGAGGTTTTTCGTCCGGAACGTTCGTGCATCGGGGGACGCCAAAAGCACGCTTCGATCTGAGAGAAAGAAAAAAAAAAAATCGAAGAATTGCGTGATTACAACCACATCATGATCAAGACGATCTTTTTCGTACTTGATTCGAGGTTGAGCAGCAGTTACACTCTGAAATGGGGGTTTATTTGTCGGCATAGGGCCTCCGCCATTTCCCCCAGAGGATTTCGTCCCCGTCCTGCGTTTGCCTGCCAAATTAGATGCATCGCAAAATGAATGCGAAACCGATAGCCATTAACTCGATCAGTGTGAGTCGAATAGCGACAGGATCGGGCGAGAGAGGAGGCGAGATTACCTGGGAAGCGGGCGGGATGAGAATCCATGGCGAAGGTCAGAGCGAATTAGGGTTCGAATATGGGGGAAGATACGGAAATGGGCGGAATTTTGAAATCTTTTGAACGAGAGAACGGAAGAATGAAGTCTCTGTTGAAAATTTTATTTTACCCTCCCGTGTTATATATTTTTTCAAAACAGTCTTAATGTATTGAAATTGTCAAAATGCTGCTCATAATTTAAAATTTTGTGCGAAAATTAAAACAACGCCTTACATTTTCGTTATTCTTTCCTCCTTTTTATTAATGAACCTACCGTCAGTCCATTCAAACAAAAGGTTAAAGGTGCGTTTAATTGGGGTAATTATTAATAACTTGGGTTATTGAATTAAGGTTATATTGTTTAACCCAATTTGGTTTAGGAGACTGGATCCTCTAGTTCACAATGTAATTGCGACTGGATCGTGGTTGCAATTCGGGCGCAATTGGTTGCGATCCCTCTTTAGGTTCACATTCTCATCCAGGTTATAGTTTGGGTCGATATAAGCGGCCAGAGACCGCCCGAAGGTCCCCAGTGGTAGTCGGGTGACTAGGCTACCGCGGGCCGAGAGGGGGGCTTCGGATGACCTCCGACCATTTGCTCCGGCCCAAACTACAACCTAGATGGGAAGGTGGACTTAGGGAGGGATCACAACCAATTGCGGGCGAATCGCGGCCATGATCCAACCACAATTGTATTGTGGACCATCCCCTAGTCTAAAAAAATGGACCAGAGAATCATGACTCTTGGTTTAGGTAATAAATAATTCCCAAATAATCAATCATTCTCGCCACATCAACAAATATCATCAAACTCGGAATGAGATTACCCTCGAAAAGGATGATTTTTGACGATTCTAGGGTTAAGAGAAAAATGTTCCTAAAATTATCTGCGACTCATTCTTCTCACAGAGGAAGGAGCGGACGCAGGTGTCTAGGGCGAGGGGTGGATGTTCCTGCGTTGGGACCTGGGAAGGAAGAAACACCGGTGAGTGGGACATTGCATTGACCGAGCCACTGATTGAGTTTCCTAGTGGCTAGGGTACGTTGGGTTGCTCTCCGAATCTCCTTCCTACTGTACACTTCCGCCTATATAGATATGCTTCAGGGGGAGGTACAACCGCCATTAAGGTGAGTATGATTTAGAGCGTGGGGGTGTCTTTGTAGTACGGGCGTCACTATCCTTTGTGGTATTAGTACTGCGAAGGTGGGGGGCGTAGCTATACTGTGGACGTGCGATGTGCCGGAGGAGTGATGGGTGGTACGAATCACTCGGTTAGGGTCTCCGGCCGACCGGGGGAAGGGAATTTCTTCTGCTCGTGCTCTGTCGACGGCCGACGGCTGAACGGGTGCCTCCTTTAATCGGAGGCCTCCTTTAATCGGAGGCATTAGCGCTGGGACCTTCACGACTGAATGCCTCAGCGCTGGGACCTTCACGACTGAATGCTCCCGGTCCAGGCCGGTCGTGAGTTCCATGCGGGGTGTCTCACGGTCTAGGTCGGTCGAGAGTTCCCAGCCGAGTGGCTCACGGTCCAAGCCAGTCCCAAGTTCCCTGCCAGATAAATCGAAGCCTAACTTTGTGGGTTCCCGCCAGCCTTCTTTCCATGCGACCCCACTTCGTTCTCTGACAAAGGGCATCTAGGGAGAGGAAGGAGGCGAGGGTCTGGGGCATGACCAATAGGCGTCTGAGAGCAGAGGTACGACCATCGTTGATCTGTATGTTTAAAAGGTTCTCTTCGCACCGCTTTGGTTTGTTGTGTTTTGCTTGAGTTGTCAAGTTCAAAAGTCTCTCTTTCTGTTCCTTTTTTCCTCTCCGGGTACACTATTTCAACTTTGGTCGCCGGTGGAGCTCCGTCGCTATCTCTCAGAAGCAGTATCGATTCGAGCAGGCGGAATCAGGCTGGTGGAGCGGCGATGATGATGAGGTGGGTGGCGACGTCACTGGTGCCACCGTAGCTGGAGCCCCCGCTCTCCATGAATTTCTTTGCCGCTTGTGCTCGATCTACACCCAGAGGCGCCCCTG
>JBAMIE010000114.1:11024625-11035734 GCA_037177295.1 Kaempferia parviflora
TACCTTCTAGAAGCTTCCATCGGCCTCGGTCCTTGTTGTCGGGTCTTCCAATGCCAAGTTCCACTTGGGCTTACGCCTCCAAGGCTCCTCCTTGGATTTACACAACCAAGCCTCCTACTTGGACTTTCCTCCTATTGTACTAATCTCCTACACACTTAATCATGCATATTAGATATAACAATAACTTAACTTAAACCGTTGCCCAAACATCAAAACCCCAGGGCACTAGATTGCTCCAACATATGTTTCTTTCACTCAATAACAAAATTTTGACAAGGAGTATAGGGAGTTCTTGTTTCATGTCTGATCCCATGTTCCACACTCAACTAAGTGAATGGTGATACATATGCACACCTATGTTACTTCGAACCACCGTAATCCTTTTATTAAGTTGGTTTTCAACCACATTCTTATAGATAATAAATTTCTCTATAATTTCATCCATACTTTTGAAAAAATACACATACCCATATTTTGTATTATCATTTATAAAAGTGATGAAGTATTTTGTTTCCACCACATGTTGGTATGCCATATAGGTTGCATACATTTGTGTGGATTCAACTGAGTGGTTCATTGCTTCTTTCAATATGTTGAAAGGATAATCTTATCATTTTTACTTTAATACAAGTCTCACACTTGTGTTTTGTGTCAAGGTGAAATATAGGTATTCTTTGTTTGTTAATTAGTCTATGCAACACATCGTAGTTAACATGTTTTAATCTACCATGTCAAAAAAATGAAAACTCAAGCGTATAAATGGAAAAACTTTCATTCTTATTAATTTTCGGCCTAATGGCTATTATACTGAACTTAAATAGTCCATCAGTTATATAACCCTTTCCAACAAATATTCTATTTTTCGACAAAAGAACTATGTCTGATTTTAAAACAATACAAAACTTATGCCGGCTCAGAAGTGATCCGAATATTAGATTCTTTCAAATCATCGAAATATACAACATATTGTTTAGAGTCAACTCATTGCCTGAGATCATCTTCAGGATGACTTTTCCATAGACCTTGATTCAAAGTTGTTGAATTACCCAAGAATAGCTTTTCGACATCTTTCAATTCTATAAAGTTGTGGAATAGATCTTTGTTGGACCACACATGTCGAGTGACACCGGTATCAATCTACTACTATCTCGGGTTTGAACCCACTAGTTTCACTTCAAAAATCACAATGCAAAGGTTCATATTTGACCCTTTGGTTTTATCAACTAGATTGGCCTCGTGCTTCTTCCTCGGCCTCTTGCATTCTGAGGACGTGCAATCAACTCGATCACAATTATATCATTTCATAGAGAATTTCTTCTTGATGCTTCTAGGTCGCACTTTGGAAGATCTAGGGTTCTTCCATTTTGAGTTTTGACCGTGTTTGATCATGTTGGCTTTCACAATAGATTGAGAGAATAGTTTCTTCTCTAAACTTTTGTAATCTTCCTCAATACGAAGTCTATAATGAGTTGCTTGATATTCATTACTTTCTTCTTATGTTTCAGGTAGTTCTTGAAGTTCTTCTAGCCAGAAGGTAATTTTTCAATGATAGCTGCTACTTGAAAGGTTTCACTCAGTACCATGCATTCTAAGTGAATAATGTACAGGATCACTTGAATCTCCTGCATTGAGTTGATCACTATCTTGGAGTAAACTATTTTATCCTCCATCCCATATTTCTTGTCTGGAGACTCCTACAGTCCTTTACCATTCTCTTCATGTTATACACAGAGTATAGTGAATTGACAAGGCAAATGAGGATGTATCTGTTAGTATTAGCCCTACGAGCTAATTATGAGATGATTGACAAGGGACCTATTATATCATATTTGATTAATAAAAGGCAAAGTTAATGGTTATTATATTTACTTCATATAATTGCCAAATGATTATGTATAATAATGTCCTAGGGTTGTAGGCCATAGTCTACAATATATCAGTTGATTGAATTGATAGTGAGAAATTGTAGAGGACACTACTCTTTACTATTCCTAGTCAAGCATTAACATACAAGGGAAATATCAATGCATTGAGACAAGCATGTAGGTCAATTGATGACTTAATCTTACAAGACATGGATATGAGATATCAAGTTGACACATGAGTATATATTAGAGAATATGTATTAAATTGACCCGCTATGAGAATGTTTCATGGATTATTATATGAGTGTTATAAATATTCTCATAGTGACTATTGGTATAAACAGTCTTTTGACCTAGAGTCACTACTGATCCTTTCATAAGGAGTTGTGTCCTTTAGTATCGGCAAACATCACCTATAACAAGGTGGACTATAAAGTTGATCACTAGTATGTAATAAGCTATGCAGAGAGATGTAAGTGATGTAAATGAGATCTATCCCTTCCATATGATAGAAGTGATATCTATGGGTGCCTTGATTAAGTAGGACACAAGAATGCATGGTCATGCTCAAATTAGTCAATATAAGATATTGAGCTTATTTGATTAAGTGTGTCTACTTAGGGATTAAGATACACAAAGATTGATAAAAAGATCACATGATCTATACATCCTTGATCAATCTAGATATCAAGGATAGAAGCACCAAGTCTTATAAGACAATAGACATAGAAAGGTTAGGTCGGATATCGACATTCTCGTCACTTGGGTAGCAATGATGCATTGTTAGATGTCATTCATTGCTTATCTATCTAAAATATTGATTTAGATACATTGTCAACGTTACGAGAGCCTATTGGGTCATACACAAAGAACATGTTAGTTTAGAGATTAAGTATAAACCGAATTAGAATCATTGAGCTAGACTCAAATGAATTTGAAATAGGTTCATGGGTTAGACTCATTGGCTTATTGGGTTAATGGTTAATCTAATAATTATCATCCAACCCACTAAAGAATATTATTTCCCATTAATAGAGATTAATTGAACATTGATGAGAGGGGAGACTAAAAGGCAAAACCTCTTGATATTCATTAGATGAATATAAAAGGTTGAGTGAATGTTCGAAAATTGCTTTCTTCTAGTCTTCCTCTTCTTTTCTCTTGGCCGAACACCTCTAAGAGGCTAGCACCTTAAAGGTTGTTCTTCTCCAAATTTTGTGTTCATGAGATACTGTAAATATGAATGCTCTGATCGCATTGAGATCTATCGAAGAAATCAAAGATGCTATCGGGAGTACCGGTTTATGCAACAAACATAACACACTATTAGATAGAGTAGAAAGAATAATGTTTTATGTATTTATATGGATCTCTGGAGGGATCAATTTTCCACTGTACATTTTATGTTTTTGTCACAAGATCCCTACAGTATCTTCGCTATATGAACTTTGAATGGTTCCATGCTTCCACTATATTAATGGTCTGGACATCGGTTGCATTCTCAGTCGACTTGGGAGGTCCTTCATCAAGAACTGAGCCAAGTTCAGAGTGTTCAGGTAGAAGAGCATCTTCTATTGTCACTGCTTGAGGTTTAATCCAATGAACTTCTCTGATTTCCCCAATGATTAATTAGAATATTTCTAATTAGGATGGAGGGGGCCTTCACATATTGAACCTCTTGCTTCTCAATACTTTCTATGACCATCTCAAAAGAACATAATCTATTTTAATACTGTTCAAAAAATATTCCACAATCTTGTTGGAGATATTCACAAAAGTTACAAGAAAATAGTCTAGATTGAAATTACAATTGAAATCAGACTTATCTGTCAAGATGACTTGAGCTGATAATCCTAAACTACCAAGCATGGAAGAATGAACTATCCGGTAGGAGCTGCATTGTATGACTGAGCTAAGCCGAGATGAGTTGTCAAGTGCTGATTGGTTGAGTGTTAAGCTTATTCGAATCTCAAACTACCATGTTGCCGAGCTGGTTGAGTACCGACTTGGCTGAGTTGCTTAGTGCCAAGCTGGTCAGGTAGCGAGATCTGACTTGGTTGAGTCAACGAGTGCCAAGTCGGCCAAGTTGTCGAGCTCCCATGTGTCGAGTCCGTGGAGCTACTTAATCCAAGTAGGAAAGAGAAACTTTGAGGTCTATGTTTCATCCCCTCTAGTAGTGGTTTGAGTTCACAATGGATGTATTTTTCCCATAATACAATGACACATCCACACACACAACTAAGCACTAGCTGCTTGTTGCGAACTGAGCTTGTACGCAAACGATATCACAAGAAGACTGTCAAGTGAAATGCATGGTAAAGAGAAAGAAGATGGGGGAACGAAGGAGCTCTGACCCTTGGTAGTAGTAAATAACATTAAATGATCAAACAAAGGTCATTTACTACCTTTGCCTGCTTGACATGAAATGTTAGTCACTGACCGCGTCCATTATGCACAAAACATGATCTGTTTCACTTGGACAAATTTTGCCTCAACCAATCCGACATTTGAAGCGCACAAGTCATGGTCACACACAAGTCATCTTGGTTCAGTGCAATCCGGGACCCTATATTTACACTCCTCTGCGGGATCTTGTGTGAGAGAGAGTCTCTCCCCATATATGTTCACAACTTCAATGGTTTTGATACATTATAAACCAACCACAAACTAACTCATTCCCTAATGTGGGATTAAACTCTCATGCACTCGATAGACTTTTCCATCCACCTCTCTTATCTCCATTCAAATTTCCAAGACTTGATTCTCTTCATTAGGAGCAAGGCTTGCACTCTATGTTTTAGCTTTAATTTGATGGCTTGGTTTCAACTTTAATTTCTTTAAGTACACAATTTTATGAGTACAAACTACCTCTTACTGAAAGTAGCCCTAATTTGTTCGATGGTTTCAACTGTTTAGGCACTTTTTTTATCGACTTCTCCAAATAGTATTTATTATGAGATATGAAGTCCCACTTGGAAATTAAAATAGACAGTTATAGATTAATATAATTGTTATTATTCATAACCAAATATCTTCGTGGTAATACTTCTTTATCCAATTCGCTGATAATATAATTGTTACAAATTATATAAATAAATAATATAGAAATACAATTTTCTTTATTATACATATTTGATTAAGTCTAGATACTCTCTGTGTAGGTATAAGATTGACGAATAATTTTTTTAAAATTTCTTTAAATTTTTTTAATATAGTATTATAGTAAATCCTAACTGTGTTTCCAAATCCTAGGAGTAATTTCAAACCCTAGCCTCCTCTTTTCTTTAATTTATTATTGATCAATGCTGATATTTGCCAATGTTGGCCTAGAAGGAACCATCGATCTTTAATTACTCAATTCTGAAACATGAGCCACACACGTCGTTAGATTTTTTTTGGTATAATCCCACACACTAGCATGTGAAATCATCATTATTTTGTTCACCCTACACCATAGAATATCTTCATGTGCTTGGTTGAGTTAGCATCTATTCAAGTGTGAGACATTTTTGTGTAACAAGTTTAGAGATTCTTTGGGATTCAAATTTAGTTCTTTGTTTTCTTTTATTCTTTCTTCTCTTTGGTAATATGCATGGGAAGAAATTTTTCATGATCTCTGCTGATAAATATGTCAAATTCTCTTAGTACTAAGAATCATTAAAATCTTCATCCATACTAGTTACTGTCATCACTGAGTTAAGTAAACCAAATACATGTCTTATTTCCTTATCCTCCAAATGGGTCATTGATTATAGTGTCATAGATCCTATGATAGGTAATTCTAATATGTTTCTATTTTTCAGTCGCATACCTCTACTATTACTTTAGCAAATGGATCAACCTCTTATGTTTTTGGGTCCGGCACAATTACTCCAAATTCTTCAATTCTATTACACTCTTTCTTAAGCTTACCTTCGTTGTTTTTTAATTTAATTTTTGTAAGAAAAATCACTAGTACTCTTAACTATTGTGCCTCATTCTTTTCTGATTATTATTTTTTCAAGATCAAACCACAGAGACTATTATTGAGAAAGGGGAGCTTCTACATCCTTGATGAACAGGTACCAAAGTCTATTGTCTGTTCCAGAATAATCACCCCATTCAAAGTACATTGTTGGGTCATTATTCTTTTCTAATATAGAATAAACTTTGTCCCCAATTTTATAGTTTATCCCTATTAGATTATGAGCTATGATTGTTTGCTAAACACCATCATCTTAGTTTAAGTCCAATAGTCAATAAACAAGCTAGTACTTCTTTTGAATTAGTACATTTAGATGTTTGAGGACCTTGTCCTATTATGTCTCAAACTAGGTTTAAGTATATTGTTACTTGTTGATGATTATTTGTCTATTATATTTGATGAAAAGTTATTTTGAATTACTTTTTCATTTCTAAGGAATAATTATCGAAATATTTTCAAAGTATATCACTCAACATGACATTCTCCATCAAACCTCTTGTATATACACACCATCTCAAAATAGAGTTGCTGAAAGAAAGAATTGACATCTTAAAACTACAAGAGCTTTATTATTTCTAATATAAGTTACTAAACAGTTTTGGGTTGAAATAGTTTCCACTACTTGCTTTCTAATTAATTATATGTCATCGTCCATTCTTCATGGTGAGACCCTTTATGAAGTTCTTTTTTCAAAGAAGTCATTATTTCCTATTGAACCTATAACATCTGGTTGCACCAAGATGTTTATCCTCAGGTGATAAAACATGATCCAAAATATCTGAAGTGTATTTTTCTTGGATATTCTTGTATTCAAAAAGGATATAGATGTTACTCTCCTAATCATAGCAAGTAATTGGTGTCGATTGATGTCACTTTTCTTGAAACTACACCTTTCTTTCCTTCATTGATCACCCTATTTAGAGGAAGGATGATGATTTGTTATTCTATATCATCAGATCCTCTATTTTTGATCTTACTGAATCATTTCTTGTTAAGCCTCCCATACAATAAGTTTATTCTTAGTGAGTACATATTCATCTTGATCAATGTCCTAGCTATGCCAACTTCTTTGTCAGCAGATTCTATTTCAAGTGATGATCTACCAATTGCACTTTGTAAAGATAAATGTCAATGTACTTATCCAATGTCTTCTTTTATGTCTTATAATCACTTATCATCATCTTCCTATTCCTTTATTCATCTCCCAATTCTATATCCCTTCATAAAACTATTCATGAAGCTCTATCTCATCCTAGTTGGCATAATACTATGATCAAAGAGATGAATGCTCTAGATGACAATGGTACTTGGCATCTAAGTATTTTGTTATTTTTGTTGATGATTATTCTTGTATGACATGATTATATTTGATGAAAAGTCATTTTGAATTATTCTTTCATTTCTAAAGAATACTTATCAAATTTTTTTCAAACTTTTATGACTCAACGTGACATTCTCCATTAAACCTCTTGTATATACACACCGTCTAAATGAGGTTGATGAAAGAAAGAATTGACTCCTTAAAACTACAAGAACTTTGCTATTTCAAATATAAGTTACTAAATAGTTTGGGTTGACGTAGTTTCCATTGCTTGCTTTCTAATTAATCATATGTCATCGTCCATTCTTCACGATGAGACTCTATATCAAGTTATGTTTTTCAAATAAATCATTATATCCTATTGAACCTAACACATATTGTTGTACTTGTTTATTCAAGATTTTTATCCTCGGGTGATAAAACATGATCCAAAATATTTTAAGTGTATTTTTCTTGGATATTCTCACGTTAAAAAATGATATAGATGTTATTGTCCTAATCTTACCAAGTAATTGCTGTCCACTGATATCACTTTTCTTAAAACTACACCTTTCTTTCCCTCCATTGATTGCCCTAGTTAGAGGAAGGATGATGATTTGTTATTCTATATCATCACATCCTCTTTTTTGACCTTATTGAATAGTTCTTGTTAAGCCTCCCATACAATAGGTTTATTCTTAGTGACATATTCCTCCTTATCAATGTACTATGTCAACTTCTTCATCAGCAGATCCAATTTCATGTGATGATTTACTAATTGCTCTTTGTAAAGGTAAATGTCAATGTACTTACCTAATGTCTTCTTTTATGTCTTATAATCACTTATTGTCATCTTCCTATTCCTTTATTGCATCTCCCGATTCTACATCCCTTCCTAAAACTATTCATAAAGCTCCATCTCATCCTGGTTGGCATAATACTATGATCAAAGAGATGAATACTCTAGATGACTATGGTGCTTGTACCCTAATCAAATTACATGCAAGGTAAAAAGGTAATTGAATGCAAATGGGTGTTTACAATTAAAGTCAATCTTGATGGGTCTATTACTCCTAAAAATCCATTTTGTTGCTAAAGACTATGCCCAAAACTTATGGAGTGGATTATCCTAATTAATACTTTTTCTTACATCTCTAAACTTTCTTCCATCTGGTTATTTATTTCCAAGATGTCCACTCATAATTGGCCTTTACATCAGTTAGACTTCAAAAATATTATTCTCCAAGTGACCTTCAAGAGGAAGCCAATACGAAGAAATTGCTAGGCTTATTGCTCAGGTGGAGTATGGGAAAGTTTGTCATATGTGTAAATACTTATATAGTTTAAAACAAAGTTTTCATTATTGGTTTGCCAAATTTGGCCATATGATTGAACATTTTGGAATGAAGGAATGTTAGTTTAATCATTCTGTGTTCTACATATAGTCTGTAGTGGGTATAATCTTATTGGTTGTATATGTGGACAATATTATCATTATTGTAAATGATATTGTAGGTATTTAATCTTTTAAATCTTTGTTCATAGTCAGTTTTATATAAAGAATTTATGGATTTTAATATACTTTTTGGGTGTTGAGGTAACAAGAAGTAAGAAAGGAATCTTCTTATATTATGGGCTAAACCATATAGTGCTCTAGTGACTCCTAATCTGTAATTTACAAAGATAGTGAATTATTTGAGAATTTTGAGAGGTATAGAAGATCGTTTGGAAAGTTAAATTATCTTACTATGACTGTTCAGATATTGCATATTTTGTGAGCTAGTACGTATATGACTTCTCCAATAGTTAATCATTGAGCAGGTACAGAACAAATTTTATATTATTTGAAAGGAGCACTTGGATAGAGTATCTTGTATACCAATCATGGTCATACTAAGGTTGACTATTTTTTTAGATGCTGAACGGCTAGGATCAAAGGATGATCTAAGATCCACGTCTGGTTGTTGTGTACGTCATTGTTTGAAAAAATGTAATTTTATTAAAAAAACGTAATATGGAAAATATTGTCACACATTTGAGTGTACAATTAGAATATAGAGTTATGGGTGTAGCCGACTTGGAACTTGGGCAAGACTTGCTAACAGAGAAGCAAGGTTCAATTCTCTAGACAGGTGCAAATGCAACTTCGGGTTATCTCTTGCCCGCTGTTTAGAAATGCCACTCGGCTAAGGTTGAATAAGTTCCCATTATTTATCTCTTTCCAGAATGTGCGATGCTGCTTTGGAGGACCTACTAAGGTGACAACTTTATCTTTTGCCAACAGAATATAGAGTATTGACACTAGTTGTGTGTGAGATAATATAGATATATCAGCTTCTAACTAAAGTATGCCTTAAAATTTCAATACTAACCAATTATGGTGTGATAATCAAGCAGCTCTACATATTTCGTTTAATACCATATTTTTATATGCAAACTAGACATATTAAAGTTGATTGTCAGTTTATCCATAAAAATATTCAAAAATGTATGATCTTTATAGGGTATGTGAAGGCAGGAGAATAACTATGATATATTTACATAAAAGTTTTAAATGGTATTTGAGTCAATTATCTTTGTATCAAGTTGGACATGATTAATATCCATGCTTTATCTTTAGAGGAAGTGTTATAAATTATATAAATAATAATAAGAAATATAGAGCTATGATTTACTTTAATTTAATTGTAGAAATTTGATTAAATCTTGATTTTCTATATATATATATATATGTAATTTACTATTTTTAATTCTTCTAAAATTTCTTAACAATAACTACGTTAACTTTTGGAGTAGTTAATATGCAATCCACGGAAAAGAGTGAAACAAGTCTGTACAATCTTCAAGTTTCTGACATTGCAAGCTTCAGCTTTAATAGTTATCCAAGTATCATCTGCATATTGACTGATGATGGAGTTCTATGAAGGATCTAGTGTAGTCTCATATATCTAGCCTCATAATCTAGTATATATACATGACCTAGAATTAAAAATGGTTGGGAGCCATCTCTACAATTAAGAAGTTTCATTAAATTTTTGAGCATGTGATTACTTTATGTCTAACCTAGCCATCCCTCCTCTCCCACCACTCTTGGCTCTATTGACCTCTTGGGTGTTTTAGTCCTCATCATTTGGCACAACATTGGGCTCTACTTGATCTCCTTCCTTGAATACTAGCACTTTCATGCTACGATGAGACGAGCTATGTAAATGAAATAAGGATCATAAATATCTATTGTGCAACTTTTATGACGGTATAATGATAAACAATATTTATTTTATGCATTTTCCTAATTTATTTAATCACATGAAAATTGAATAGCTAAAAATTAAATATATTTATTATCATTATATAGTTGCAATGATCCCGATAGTGGTATCAGAGTGGAGTTTGATGAGACAAGACCTAACTTTGATGTACGACCAATGGTAGAGCCAGGAATTTTAGAACCTCCAGGCTGATTGGAAAAAAAACCTCTGAGCTATGTACTTTATTTTCTTCTCATTTCTAGTGAACCCTAGAAAAAGGTATTCATGAAGGATTTAAGTATGGTTCTTTGTTGCCAATTCTTATGCTCTCAGAGACAATTGTTACTGCACTTTGCACTTTCTAGGCATCAAGAGACATTTTTCAAGTAAGAAGAAAGTCAGCTAAGTATAATTTTCATTTGTATTTGCTTCTTTTCTTCTTAGTGTATTCTTGTATTTGTGCTTGCATGATGCTTCTCCGCTTCCAGGAAAGAAGTATTCATAGAGGAACTATATGTGTAAGGAGTGGACCCTTAGATTAGTCACCTTAAGGAGGTGGATACCTAATAAAATGAATGTGTTAGTATTGCTTCAAATTTTCCGCTGCAGCATCAACAAAATGAAGTGATCGGAGCTATTATCCCTTCCTCTTACTCTCATGTGTTCTAACAAGATGGATCATGATTCAAAAGGTACACTAGTGGACTCTAAGTGTTGGAAAATATAATTTTG
>JBAMIE010000114.1:11038370-11048487 GCA_037177295.1 Kaempferia parviflora
TGTCAGAAGGTTAAAATGGGAAAAACAATTGAAAAGGTGCGCCATTTCGTAAATTTTAAAGTAGCATACGCCTTTTGATAATTACAGAAACCTACGTGCGCTGTTTGGTAAAAAGCTGAATTATAAATGTTGCCGTATAGAACGGACAGGTCCGTATAAACAGGTACGCTGAGACTGCGTCCATCTCTATACGACATCATTTGTCTTGTCAATTGTTAGCAGGTCTTTGTACGGACAAATTTACACCAAAGGCAAAAGTAAAAAAGTTTAGGGTTAAAAAAAAAGGAAAAAGGTTTACTGGAATCGTGAAAAGTTTTTTTAATTATTCATTTCATTTTGATTTATTTTTATTTTCAAAAATATGCAATTATAATTCTATAACTTTTAATTATAAATAATCGGATATTATATAAAAATAAAATATTTATATTATAGTTCTTAATTATTATTATAATATAATATTGATTAATATTAATTAGGTATAAAGTATTTTTTTAGTTTATAATGTTCATTAAAAAAAATATATACTCAGATGAAAAGAATGCCGTTTTTATAATAAATTAAAAAAAATCAATACAAAAGTACCACTCTTTTAATTTTTACCCTAAACTTAAATAATAAAAAAATAATTTTTAGATATATATTAATTGTTTTGGCCTGATAATCTGCTGCTCTATTTGGCTGAAAATTTAAAAGAAAAACATTTATTAATTATTTTAATCCGCATGGAGGGTGTTTTGAGATCTCCTCTTGTACCATCTTTTCAACGGCTCTGATGCCTAGGATTGCGCACGGAGATACATCACGGCTGTCCATTTGCGCAGTTGTGTCTCTCACTGCCGCTGCTGCTGCTGCTTCTGCTTATTTCTGGCTCGCTTGGATCCCAAAAGGGGAGCGGCGGGGATCGAAGGCGGCTGCGGCTCCAGTCTCTCCGTTTGGAGTGGGAATCCGTCGCCGGATCTGCGAGCTATGCTTCGGATCGAGCTTTTCTCGGCAGATCGGCGAACCTTTGCCCGGAAAATTCGTTGAGCCGCTTCCTCCGGCGATTCCTAGGGTTTGCTGGACTGTCAACTCCGCCGCTTTTTCCGGGCGTGCTTCCAGGTCCAGATCTGGATTCCAGAGTTCTGTCTCCGTTAGTAGGCAGGTGTTGATTGTGTTTATCTTTGATATTTCTGCCTTATCTGCTTCGCGATCTGGATTCTGCGTTCACTCTTAGTGTGATTATGCTGGTTTGATCTGAAATGCTAGGCAATGCACCTTTAATCTTGGGATTTCAGTGAAAATTTGTGGCTTTTCCGAGCACTTCTCGGTATTCTGGCACAATGTGGAAGCAACTTCTCAGTAAAATACCTCGAAAGTCCTCCAAGTCTGATACTTCTTCAGGTTCTCTTCGTGGCCATGGCGGCAGCAATGGTGTGCCTCGGGGGGACGGGAACCAGATCCAGCGGACAAGCAGTGGTAATGTGCTTCCTTCCCGGGCAACCACAGTGAAGAGGACAGCTTCCGCTATCTTCCCTTCTAGTGTTGTCACCAGCATTGAACCGCTGCTTACATTCAAGGATGTTCCTGCTGCAGAAAAGCAGAACCTTTTCCTCAGCAAGTTGAGCCTCTGTAGTGTCATCTTTGATTTCTCAGATCCAAACAAGAATTCGGAGAAGGAAATGAAACGGCAGGCGCTGCTCGACCTCATTGATTATGTTGATTCAGGGACCTCTAAGTTCACCGAACTGATTATCTCTTCTAGCTGTAAGATGTTTGCTGCTAACTTGTTTAGGGCCTTCCCTCCGAACACGCGAACCAGCACTAGTAGTGGGGAGACTGAGGAGGAAGAACCAATGTTTGATCCTGCATGGCCCCATTTGCAACTTGTTTATGATTTGTTGCTGAAGTTCATAGAGTCCTCATCGTTCGATGCTAAGATCGGTAAAAAATATGTAGATCATTCATTCATTGTGAAATTGCTCGACCTGTTTGATTCTGAGGACCCCAGAGAAAGGGATTGCTTGAAAACCATCTTGCACAGAATCTATGGAAAGTTTATGGTACATCGCCCGTTCATACGAAAAGCAGTCAGCAATGTATTTTACCGGTTTGTTTTCGAGACGGATAAGCATAATGGGATTGCAGAATTGTTAGAGGTTTTTGGTAGCGTCATCAGCGGGTTTGCACTGCCTCTGAAGGAGGAGCACAAAATATTTTTGACGAAAGCTCTGTTACCTCTTCATAAACCGAAGACACTAGGTGTTTATCTTCAGCAGCTAACTTACTGCGTGACACAGTTTGTGGAGAAAGAACCTAAATTGGCAAATGTAGTGATAAAAGGCCTATTGAAGTATTGGCCGATAACAAGTAGTCAGAAGGAAGTTATGTTTTTGAGCGAGTTGGAGGAAGTATTGGAGGCGACCAACATGGTGGATCTCCAGGATTGTGTGGTTCCACTGTTTCAGAGAATTTCCTTATGTGTCACCAACTCACACTTCCAGGTGATAAAAACTTTCTCGCTTACACTTCTTTTATTATTTCTTCTTAGTTGAATTGGGTTCATGTTATTTGTTACATACATGTTGATGGAACTAGCTAGCTCTTTAAAGTTTTCAAATTTGGGATATGCTCAATTATGAGATCGAGTTGTAGATATGAAATGCAAATTGGGATCTCGCATTTGCACTAGATCCATGTTCTTCGTATGAGTTTCAGAGCAAATTCTACTGCTTCAGATAATGTGTCATTCATAATCTTGTAGTGTGGATTATAATTTTTTAGTTACATTATCGTTAGGAACCTGCACTTGACCCGTAAAACAATTCTGCTATGTTAAAGGAGGATTGTCATCCCTCTACTTTGCGTTTTGAGTGTTTGCATTAAACTATATGCTATGTATTATCGGATTGATTGCTTATCAATTGGTTGCAAACATATTTTAGGTCGCGGAGAGAGCCCTATTCTTGTGGAACAATGACCATGTCATTAGTCTGGTTTCACAAACTCGGCAAGCAATCATGCCGTTGATTTTCCCGGCTCTAGAGAGGAACATTCAATGTCACTGGAATCAAGCTGTTCTCAACCTAACACAGAATGTGAAGAAAATGCTATCAGAGATGGATCCAGAACTCTTTTTGGCATGCGAAAGGCAGCATGAGGAGGATGAAGAGAATAGGAAGGCAACAGAGGAGACGCGGAGGATGGTTTGGGAGCATTTGGAGACTATCGCATCGTTCCAGTCGGTAACTGGGAGCACGCCTGTCCTAGTAAGACCCACAATTACCCCATCGATTACGGCTGTTCTGTCGTAAAATTATTAGAATCCTCGATGGAAATGAGAGTAGTTTTCATGTCACTATTTCAGAAATCCTTTCATGGATGGTGATGCTTGTAAGTAATGCAACCATTTTGTGTGCTTGGTGTTGTTTAATAGCACTTGTCAATTTGCTTTTATTTGTCGATCGGTATTTGAACCAAGTTAAACTTGTGCATGCTATGAAAGCATTCCTATCTACAAATTCTCAATCCATTCGATGTTGCCTATTGTTTTTTTATAAATGAGAATTTTGTGGGGGGTAGTTTTTATGAAATTAATAACAATTTATGAATAAACAATGTACAAAGAGATAACATTTTCATGTTTGTGTATGTCCCAGTTGCACTTAACTCAAAACAATGAGTTAATAAACTTAAATAGAAAAGGAAACTGTTAGCTGCTAATAGACAAATATTTACTCAGTACATAACGTAATAGCTCTTCATTCCTCGAGTAACTTGTCATCTCGGCAATGGTCGTGGTTTTGCTTACAGGACGAGAGCTAAACATGCACCAGATGGCAGATTTTATTGATCAAGAATAGAGTTAATCAATTGCTTGGTTTGGTTCAGAGCTTTCAGATGGCAATAGCAAGCCAAGGACAGAGAGCCTTCACATACCCCAAGGGTGGTCGATAATAGGGATACAATCAAATCAGATAGGATTCAGATTATGCTTGAACCAAGTAATATTGTCTATTATATACTTGTATATAGTATATTGTGTATATTTGGTACATAATATATGATATATGCAATGCAATATCACACTAAGTGTTTGGTAAAATTTCTACTAAGTACTTTTTAACTTCTAACTATATAAAAATACTTTTCAGTGTTTGTGAATGTCAAATTCTACTTCAACCTTTTACTCAAAAGTTAGAAGTAAGAATTTGATTTTTTTTTCAACTTCTGCCTTTTTAAGTGCATGCAAAATTAAAAGTTGACATTTATATACTTAATAAATTTATCATTTTACATAATTACCACCATGCTTTTATATAATTTACATTTCTAAAATTTTTTATACATATTTATTTATATATATAAATTTTATCATTTTTTTATATTTTATATTTATTAATTTTATATATTTTTTTAAATAAAGAAAATTAATTTTGATATAATATTCAAAATATTTATTAAAGATATTATTATTATTTAACTTAAAAATTAAACTTGAAAGTAATTATTTATCAAATTTTTGATCATGTTCGTCCAAAAGTGGCTAATGGACCTAGAGAACTTCAAATCACTCTAACCAAGACCAATGTACTAATACATCTATGTTCTCTAACATCGATATGATGTACGATATTTAGAGTAGTAATTTTTTTTTAACTCATTTCCAATCAAGTTACTATTACCAATCGATTGCTAGATTAGTGGAAAGTACTCAATCGGAAACGAGTTTAAAAAAAATAATTGTTATCACTATAGTGTGTCAAATTGATGTTAGAGGGTAGATGTAATAAGGAGACGAGTAATTGGTTTTGGTTTAAAGTGAATCACTCCAAACCAATACCTTTGTACTCATCTAAGTTTCCTTAATACATTTATGCCCTCAAACATTAATTTGATATATTATATTAAAAACAGTGATTTTTTCAACTCATTTCTGATTTACAATCAGATCTCTTTCTCCAGAATAAATCATAAAAGAACAAATTATAAAACATAACCACAACTTCCTATATATACACAAAAAATTTAAAATTATATTTATATATAGAAATTCAATATATACATATATACCAAAAATACGGATAGTGATATAATTTATTTTATATTTTATTCTACTTTTTCTTTTGCAGTATTTCAATAAATTTAGCTTTGTTTATCCTTTAATTCAGTCTTAATTTAGAGTTCGATTTTCATTTTTGTTTATTCTTAAACAATGAAATTTCAATAAAATAAAAAAAGGAGTCTTTATGTAGCAATCCAGAGTAGCAATCGATCTGTAAATCTGTCAATCGATTGGGAAGAATAAGAGGGGGTAAAATCATATTGGGAAGAAATCATATATTAAAAACAAAACACGTACAGGTCGGGATTTTCAGACACGATACAATCGAAAGCAATAATGGTCACAGGAGGAGAAAGAAAGAGAAACCGGGAAGAGGTCGAGTACCGTCGGCATCTACAGGGGGCGGAAGACAGGTATCATCCCCTGGGATTCCAGCAAAAGGCCAAACAAGAGTTTGACGGAATTTTGCATCCGGAGGGATCGATCTAACCTTGGGACTTGAGGGCGACGTGATCCGAAGCGGATACAACGGCCTGGTCAAGAAGAACAAACGAGATCCTGTAACAAAGGAGAAGAGACGAGGGATCGACAGGAAAGAGGCACCGGCACCGTACTGGAACGGTTCCAGAGACGTTGGTGCCGTTGTTGTCGTAGCCGATGTAGGTGTAGCCGCCGCTCGACATCGTCTTCGTTCTTCTTCGGGGGACTCGCCGTCGGAGGAAAGCTTTCCAGATCCAGTCCGGCGACGAAGCGAATCAGGGGCCCTAACAAATAGCCCGAGCCGGAGTTGAACCCGACTTAGCCAGACCAAATGCTTCGCTCGTATCAGACCGAGCTCCTGAACAAACGGCTCATGCCTCGCTCGTATAGATCAGGCGGCCTAAAAAACTAGTCAGGTTCAGCCGGTTTAAACCGGTTGGTCAAATAATTAGCCTCCTCGAATAATTATATTTCCGAAATTTACTAAATCGAGTGTCCAAATTTCAAAATACCTAATACACATTAATATATTTATATCTTTCCAACTAAATTTAATAAGCACGTTTTAAATTTTTTACATTACATATTTCAAATTTTTTCTCAATTTACACTATCAAATTTAGATATATAAAAGCATAATCCGTATCCCACTCGTCGCTCCAATCCACCATCGGCAGGAGGCCAACCAAAATTATCCTATGAGGGGAAGGTAAACCCAGAGGGATTATCAATGGTGTGATCGGGACATAAATCTGACCAGATCGGAACAGTCAATCTGATCTCTTATTTTGATCCGACCGAATTTAAGTGTCGATCACACCAGCGACGATCCCTCTAAATTCACCTTCCCCTCATAGTATAATTTTGATCGGACCGATGACCAGAAGTCGTCGATGATGGAATGGGACACAATAACATGTAATTTTTGGAACAGGATTTGATCTCTATTACTAACCATCGCTCTAAGCCTTGGAAATGAGAATTCAAATTCTCTATCCTCAATTTTTTTTATCCCCGTGTTCTATTACCAATTAGACGGGTCAAATTATATCTAAAGGGATGATGTGAACATCACGAGGATGTTACATATATATCAAGGATGTCATATCTGTTCGATCGATAATGGAATACGGGCATAAGAAAAATTGAGGAGAGAGGATTTGATATGTAGAAATGGGTAATAATTTTTTTAGCTAGTACAAGTACAAACTAATTTTAAAGAGCGGATCGGTCCTTAGAAAATTTTTTATTGGGATAAATTTAGAAATGCTTATAATCGACGCAACATCTCACGTTTGTTATCGTATTAAAAAAACAATACTTTTGAACGTGGTTCACTAAATTGCCAATTATATTTTGTTGTCATGTGAAATCTCATGTGAAGTATGGTGCGGTTACGTTACGTATTCTGAGTCCCATCAACCGGTAGAGCGAGGGGAGCATCTCTCCTCACATTTCACATTAATGATATCTCAAAAATATCATTAAATAAATAATATTTGTGAAGAAAAATAAAAGGATATATTTTTTTATTAAAATTATCAAAAACATAGCGGCGATTTATCAAATAACGCATGCAAAATTAGGAAATTTCTAAATCTCGCATAATACTTTGAAAATGATGGCGTATTGCGTACCACAGACTTCAATTCTCACGTATCCAAGCCATATTCAAAATATTAAATATAAAATTTATTTCTATGATTGTGAATATATTCAACGTCAATATCTCTATA
Organism: Kaempferia parviflora; assembly: GCA_037177295.1. NCBI lineage: Eukaryota > Viridiplantae > Streptophyta > Magnoliopsida > Zingiberales > Zingiberaceae > Kaempferia > Kaempferia parviflora. Next base: position 11,045,631 of record JBAMIE010000114.1, read on the forward strand.
CCTTCTTTGTATCTAAAAACAAACCTCTCATCTTCTTTCCTTTAATGTTGCAAGGTAAAATCTCTAAACCATCATAGTTGAAAGATAAAATAAAAGCTATGGGAGATATATTTATACTCATTGTAATTTTAGAAATCCAATTAATTTGAAATGAGTACAATTTAAGTACTTTAAATTGATTAATAGGTTTTTATCAAAACCTACTAATGAACCTTAACTATTTAAATTTTTGTAAACTTGTACTTATCCAAAAGGGTTGAGTTAAGGAAAATAAATATGATATCAAACTTTGATTCTGACTTAGAAACACCTGGTGTGGGAGACCAAAATCAACTTAGTCTAGGCCAAAGTCTAGTCTCTAAGAGCATACTAGGACTAGCTCACAATGTTCCTGCATCAAAATCAAATTTTGACATTATATTTATTTTGTTCTTAGTCGACCCTACTAAGTATTTGTAAGTTTGTAAAAATTCAAATAGTTTTGGTTCATCAATGAGTTTCAGGTAAAATTCATAGATCGACATAGAGAGTTCAGATTATACCTATTTCAAATCATAGAATTTCGTGGGTGGTAAGAAGTTAACTTCATTATTATTTTTGGAGATGATGAGTGTTCATGTATCCAAATTACATAAATATTTTTTATATTCAATCTTTTTAACATGGCTAGGATTATCTGAAAGTAGAAATTAAAATTTGCGGTTGACATAGCGCAGAATGAAAAGGACACCTACCCTAGTCATTCTCAAGTATAATGCGTGATTTGGGGAATTCCCAACTGTGAGTGGGTCGTTTGGTAAATAATTTTCTATTTAGTTTTAATGTAATCTGCTATTGAATGAATAGTATGCATTTTGAAAGTATAATTATTTTCATCTCAGATATTTCTTATAATTTATCCCTAAATTATCTAAAACAGTTATTAAGAACCAACTTAAATAGGTCGAATATCGACAGATACTCACATCCCTACTTGCGGTTTTACCGTCCACATTCAACAATTTTTAGACCGAGAACTGGTTCAACGCCGAACCGGTTTTCCAAAAACCCGGTTGAAGTGGATTCTGCACCACACTACACTCGAAGACTAGCGACTCATTTCACAGCCTCATATTCCCCTACTGCGGCGGCAACAGCAGCAGCTTCGTCCTCTCTGCTTTCGATTGTGCTCTTGATCGGTGGCTCAAGCTCCGTCTTGCTTTTCATTCGATTATCCGATCCATGGAGAGTGATTTGAAAGCGTCCGAGGTGGCTGCGGGGGCGGTCGTCGGAGAGAAATTTTGCAGCCAGGCGGAGCGGGAGCTGACGGTCCGAAAGACCTCCATCTTCTTCTCCGGAGATGGCTTCGCCGCCTACGACCACGCCACTGGAGATCTGGTCTTCCGCGTCGACACCTACGCTCGCAGCGGCTCTCCTGCTTTCGCCGATCGCCAGATCCTGCTCATGGATCCCTTCGGCGATCCCATCCTCACCCTCCGCCGCAAGGTCCGATCCACCGATCGATTTCGATTCTAGGTTCGAATCGATACGTATTCACTTTCCCCTTTTTTGCAGTGGCCGAGCTTGCATCAGCGGTGGGAGGCGTTCCTGGGGGAGAGGAAAGAGGGGCAGCGGCCCCTTTTCGCGGTGCGGAGGTCCTCCATCTTCGGCAGCGATCGGAGCGGATTCGTGGCGGAGGTGGACTCGAACGGGTACCGGATCGAGGGGTGCTTCGCGAAGCGGTGTTGCCGGGTGATCTACGAGGGCCGCGGTGGTGGCGGAGGAGGAGAGGCGGTGATGGCTGAGATCAAGCGTAAAGTGGATGCTTTGTCGCACGTGATGTTTGGGAGAGACGTGTTCTCGCTCTGCCTCCATCCGCACTGCGATTCTGCCTTCGCGATGGGTCTCGTCGTCGTCCTCGACCAGATCACCGGCGACGAGGCCGAGGAAGAAGAGGAGCAGGTCGATTCTCCGATAGCGGAGGCCGCTTGCTAGTGTTAATAGATAATTATGTTGAATTACAGGGACTTAGTTGATAACTCCGACAATGTTTGATTATATTTGAATTTGAGTGTTTTTTAAAATGATTTTTAAAAATCATGTTTTGGGTTTTCAAATTTCGGATTTGGTACAAAATTGAATCCAAACAAAACAGAATTTGAGAAAAATAAATAATTTTTGAAAGTAAAATTGAATTCAAGTTTTTTTAAGTAGAGTTAGATATGTGTGTCACCAACTTATTGCCTAACTCTTGTACTTCAGTAAGAATTTCAAGCATCGAGCTCGATGATTGAACCTTATTTATTGAGGTGCAAATTAATTAATAATTTTTTAATATATTTTTTTTAAGTTAGCACAGGATATTTAATTTTTTAGACGACTAATTCTAGATGAGCGGTCCGATTTTTAAGAAATTTTCGATTAGTATTAAGTTAAATTTGGAAGCCCTTGTTAGGGTGGTCTCACGATTTAACATCTCAGATTTATAATTTTACTGGAAGAAAATATTCGGTAATGTATTGTAATTAAATCATGAATACTTATGAGATTGTACAGGTGTCAGAGAGAAACGGATCCGTCCTCTCAGGCGGATACTATGGTTAAAATATAAAAAATCGTCACATGAGATGAGATCTTGATGTTAAAATCTAGCACATCCGAGTATATATCTTTCTCATATTTTAATCATCTGTACTAATAACTAATAATCATCTGTGATTTATCTCCTTCGTGTTGCTTAAAAAAGGGTTGGCGGGAGGCGAGCGAATCACCTTTATGGCACAGAGACAAATGGATCCAAGTAAGGGTTGTCTTGGACTATGACCCAACCTTTCTTGTATCCTTCCCAACTGCATCCATGGAGTGATCACCACTTGCC
>JBAMIE010000114.1:11060079-11079406 GCA_037177295.1 Kaempferia parviflora
ACAGCTAATGAAGGAGCTGAGAATCCACTCCCTTCTTTGTTTACTCGAGTGAATCTTTAACCGATGAAATTGCCAAAGATAACTCTACCTTCAGTAAAAACATCAACATCTTGATCTTTTTCCCCCCTCATTTCACATGTTTTTTCTCATTCCACAAGACAGCAGGTGGCACCCAGCAAGAGAAGTAACCACCTTCTCGGAGGCTTATGAGCTCTGTCCTATGCAACACCGAGGTTACCACCAGTTTTTTCTCTAGCAGCTTCAAGCACTACTAGTTCTCCAGGTCCAGATTCAAACCCTAAAGGAATAAAAGGAAAAACAAAGTAAACTTGAGTTTGCTCATGGTTCAGAAATTTCCGTAACCATAATACACGATCCAACTTAAAACGTAATTAATTACATAAATGCTGTTAAAACTTTAATTTCAAACCATACAAGATCTTTTCCAGATTTATTGAGGAATAATAATGTCGGTGACCGTTTGAACTACCTGAAATCAATCAGTCAATAGCCTCCGTTGACCTCTCATGAAATTGTAATATGATGTTAAGCTAATGTGACCAAACCTTGCTTCACACATGCCATTTTTCAAACCCCCAAATCTACACCCTTTCCTATGAGCCATGCTATGTGATTACACAACTCATTTTGGAAGCCAACCAACAATGTCTACCCTTGCAACCTCTCCATCTTTCCCCCAATATCAACAGTGTCAACATTTCCACAAGTTTCAGCTCCATCAATGCTGCTGGTGCCAACTACTCCAATGCTCACTGTTCCAGTAATACTGACTGCAGGAATGCCACTGCCAGCTCCCAGTATTCCAGACATACCCCAAGTTTCATAGCCTCCCATTCCTTCAATTCTTATCATCCCATCCATTCCAGCCATCCCTTCCATTCCCTTCTTCACTCCACCTCCTGCAGCAGCTCCATGATTTAGAGACACTTTGTGTTTGATGTGTGTGTATGTCTTAACACTATACCAGAGTCTACTAGGTTATGTGAGTATGGTTGTAGTCATGATGGTGATGATTATTGTGCGATGGTTTTATTCATGTGTTCAACTTGTGTATTAATTTTATGTTATGCAGTAATAAAACAATTTATCAATATTATATTGGTAAGAACTTTACATGCCCATTTACTTTACTATTAAAATCACAAAAGCAACTTAAACTAAGAGAACTTTCCCACATATTCTCTCCTTACTAGCTTGGCTACCTACCTTGAAAGAATAATAGAGAAGTAGAAAAGGAGAACAAGAGAATTAAGAAAAGGACAACAGTTTTAGGAAAATAATATTGGAATGTTAAATGTGTCGTACAAATGCTTAAATTTATGAAGTTTTGGGTGTTGTATTATGCTATCCGATGAATGTACAAAAGAGTGAGTGGGCATAGAACCTATTTGTCTGATGTATTTAATCCCAATCATCATAAAAAAAAATAGCGATTCCGTCCATGACGAACTAGTCATGGCTGGTTCTAAGTTCGGATAAAAGAGGAGGATTGTGGTAAGTTGCCAGACAATTATGACAAATATTCAATGAATCATCAAAGAAACTAGCATCCTTCATTTCAGAGTAGTACACATGCACATGTCTTCCTCCTGTAAAGCAAAAAGGAGAATATAATAACAGATCTAAAATTACCAAAATAATAAGTTCAGACCGATGCACTAGAAGGGAATGTGAAAGAAAGCTTGGTGTTCGGCTCCAAGCACATATCTTCTTCAAATTGAACCAATATTAGTATTTGATAAAGAGAGAGTATGTTCCCTCTTCTACGAGTCCATCAAATCAAATACAATTGAATCGTAATCCTAGGGTTGTATCAAATATTTGTGAGCAAGCTTAGTGTTCGACTTGATAAGAGCTTGTTTATGTTCATTCAATACACATAATGTCGATTAAATGAGCAAACTTGAATACATATATGTTTGACTCGTTAAGAGCTCGATACCTGGATTAAAAATAAAATGAATAAAGATTGTCAATTGCACGAACAAAGTTTGTGAAGCATGTTCATCAATAAACTTTTATCAACATGGTAAATAAACAAAAAAAATCTTTTAAAATAAATAAATTTGTATTATCGAGCTCAATAACCAATTAAATAAATTTTAAAATGAAAAAGTTTCAATTAAACAAATTTAAATTGAGAGCTCGATTTCATTTGCTTGAACTAAGAAAAAAAGAAACTTGAACATTTCAATGGCTTAGTTCATTTTAATCTCAACTTGACTGGTTACCTACTTACCTTATCAAATAAACTTGAATACCACAAACTTTGGCCCGGCTTGGCTTGTTTACAACCATACATAATCATACTAAAATCATTAGATCGGTTCATTCAAGCAAGAGAAGGAAATGGAATGACTCATTGTATTTCATTAACTCTGCCCTACTTAAAAAACAATTAAACAAAAAGTAGAACAACCAAAATATGAGTGATAATTTCAGATTTACTTGAATGCTGTAAACTTCAAACCATCCAAGACCTTGTCCAGGTTTCAACGAAGGACAAATGGCAATGTAGGTGACCTTTTGAACTACTTGTAAACAATGATATCCATTGTTGACCTCCATTCAAATGTCACTCTTTCCTACCAAACCATACCTTGTAATTGCACAGCTCATTTGGAAGACAACCAACAATCTCTACTTTTAACAACCTCCCCATCAATCCTTCCCTCTATATAAACACTGACTTTGCTTAACCCTCTCATCAACTCACTGCCTTACCTCTTCTTTAGATCATCTAAAGATCTAATCTACTTTACGTGACTCTCGTTCATGGCTTCCTTTTTCAGCCTCTTTGCCATGGCAATTATGGTAGCAAACCTCGGGCACTGCTACGCGGCTCGGCATCTACTTGATACAACACCAGCTGCTGCGCCCCCTGTCGTCTCGGCGGTCCCAACTTTGCCTATGCCAACGCTTCCAGCAGTGCCACCGGTACCTGCCACTACGATACCAATGCCCACGATGCCAACTGTTCCCCAAGTTTCAGTGCCGGGGCTGCCAACTATTCCGATGCCCACCATTCCAGCAATACCAACAGCAGGAGTGCCACTGTCGGCTCCCATTCTTCCAGCCATACCCAAAGTTTCACTGCCTCCTGTTCCTTCGATTCCGACTACCCCTTCCATTCCCTTCCTTAGCACTCCACCTCCTGCAGCAGCTCCATGATTCATAGCGACTTCGAGCTTAATGTATGCACTGTCTTTTAGTCTATTACAGTGTGTCATAGATTTTATATGCTTTTGTGTACGAATCTAGTCATCACTATGTCGACTTTGTGTACTAATCTGCATTATGTAATAATACTTAAATAAGTTGATATTTATGTTATGATTGTACTTTGCATTCATTTCCTTTACTAGCCAATGAGAGTTGATCGATGAGGTTGATACAGCATAGTCTATAAATGTGTCATCTTGCTAATCATAATGTTGTAACTTCATTTACACCCTACTAAGTTTTATATGGATATGAAAGTTTGACCACCATACAGCTACTAAATGGTGAGCCTGATGCCGCGATGGACATCACCAAGCAAAGAAACAAGATTCTTCAATAGCTACCAATTGTTCCCATTCAGACCGAGACAATGAATGCTCCACCACATAGGCTGCACAAACAAATGAGCATGCATTAGGCCATCTGACCGATTTGGCTTGCCAAGCTCATCTGACTTGTCTAGTCTAATTGACCCATTTGTGTTCTTCCAACTTATTGACTAGTCAATCCTTGTCGACTTGCCCACCTAACCAATGGAATTTGACTTTATAATTGATGAATAAATATTGATATTTGAAAAACATGGAGAATTTCATTCTCACCTCTTTACCACTAGAAATCAAATACATTGGAATCTACGTAGATATGAAATTGCAGCTAATGAAGAGTGATTTGGTCTTCCTAGATGTTGTTTACTCGCAGCTAACGAAGGAGCTGAGAATCCACTCCCTTCTTTGTTTACTCGAGTGAATCTTGGCTGATGGAATTGCCAAAGATAACTCTACCTTCATCAGTAAAAACATCAACATCTTGATCTTTTTTTTTTTTCTCATTTCACATGTTTTTTCTCATTCCACAAGACAGCAAGTGACACCCAGCAAAAGAAGTAACAACCTCCTCGGAGGCATATGAGCTCTGTTCTATGCAACACCGAGGTTACTGCCAGTTTTTTCTCCAGCAGCTTCAAGCTCTACTAGTTTTTGAGGTCTAGATTCAACTTCATTTTTTCTGCAGTTTCTCACTGTCTCGTCCCATGTAAACATACCCGAAAGGAATAAAAGGAAAAACAAAGTAAACTTGAGTCTGTTTAAGGTTCAGTAATTCCCGTAATCATAATACACGATCCAACTTAAAGCGCAATTATTTACATAAATACTGTTAAAACTATAATTTCAAACCATCCAAGATCTTGTCCAGATTTATTGAAGAATAATAATGTCGGTGACTATTTGAACTACCTGTAATCAATCAGTCAATAGCCTTCGTTGACCTCCCATGAAATTGTAATATGATGTTAAGATAATTTGACCGAACCTTGCTTCAAACATGTCATTTTTCAAACCCCCAAATCTACACCCTTTCCTAAGAGCCATGCTATGTGATTACACGACTCATTTTGGAAGCCAACCAACAATCTCTACTCTTGCAACCCCTCCATCTTTCCTTCTCTACATAAACACAATCACTTTGCTTCACCCACACACTGACACGCTTACCTCTTATCTAGACATCTCAAGATCTACTTGAATCACCTTTTTTGTTCATGGCTTTCCATTTTGGAATCTTTTCCATGGCAATTCTGATATCTAACCTTGGGCCCTGTGAAGCTCGGAATCTCCTTAACACAATACCGACTGCTGCACCCCGACATCTCAGCGGTCCCAACTTTGCTTATGCCAATGCTTCCAGCAGTGCCACCGATGTCGGCCTTTCCGCAACTTTCTATGCCCCCAATATCAACAGTACAACAGTTCCACATGTTTCAGCTCCATCAATGCCGCTGGTGTCTACTACTACTCCAATGCCCACTGTTCCAGCAATACCAACTGCAGGATTGCCACTGTCGGCTCCCATTATTCCAGCCATACTCAAAGCTTCACAGCCTCCCATTCCTTCAATTCCGACCATCCCATCCATTCCCTTCCTCACTCCACCTCCTGCAGCAGCTCCGTGATTTAGAGACACTTTGTGTTTGATGCATGTGTATGTCTTAACACTATACTAGAGTCTACTAGGTTACGTGAGTATGATTGTAGTCATGATGGTGATGATTATTGGGTGATGTCGATGATTTTATTCATGTGTTCAACTTGTGTATTAATTTTATGTTATGTAGTAATAAAACAATTTATCAATAGTATATTGGCAAGAACTTTACATGCCCATTTACTTTACTATTAAAATCACAAAAGTAACTTAAACTAAGAGAACTTTCCCACATATTCTCTACTTGCTAGCTTGGCTACCTACCTTGAAAGAAAAATAAAGTAGAAAAGGAGAACAAGAGAATTAAGAAAAGGACAACAGTTTTAGGAAGATAATATTGGAATGGTAAATGTGGCGTACAAATGCTTAGATTTATGAAGTTTTGGGTTTTGTATTATGCTATCCGACGAATTTACAAAAGAGTGAGTGGGCATAGAACCTATTTGTCTGATGTATTTAATCCCAATCATCATCAAAGAAACCAGCATCCTTCATTTCAGAGTAGTACACATTCTCCAAGCGCATATCTTCTTCCTGAAAAGCAAAAAGGAGAATATAATACCAGATATAAAATTACCAAAATACTCAGTTCAGATCGATGCAATAGAAGGGAATGTAAAAGAAAGACCTGGAAAAAATCTGCAAGGAAGACCACATATAGAAGTGGAAGATAAAGAGAGTGGTAGCATACAGTCGTTAGATTGAACAACCTACAAGAAATACAAGTCACATTTGGCATCACATATTATAATAGACAAGGTTTTGAGAGGATATAATCAATACCAAATTCCAAATCCAGATCCATTTGCAGCAAGCAGGCAGCCAAACAGGGACATTGTATTCAGCAACAACATAGCACAAATATAGTTGTAGAATGATGGTCTTGCTGCCAATGTGTGCAATATTAATAACTGGCAGTGAAGAATAGGGTAGAACCCCAAAAGGAAACTAGGATTACCAGGTAATCTTTCTCTCCACTTTGAGTGATGCATAAAGAAAATGATGCCATAGACTGCACTGAGCAGCAGCTTGTGGACAATCAACAAACCCCATCTTGCACGGGTTTCTTTAGTATTGCTGTCTGCAAATAGAGGAACCCCAAAGCCATATATGTAGATAGTCTGCAGACAGTAGACCAGTCAGATTTTCCTCTTTTTTTTGTGTATTCGGTGATGTAAGCACCATAATGAAGGCCTATGGATGGCTAAGTAAACTACTACTGGAGATCACTGGACATTATTCTCTTGTTTACTTAGTTCAAGAACCTACATAGAGCAGATGTGGTTCATCCAAACCAACATGATTCTCCATGCATTATGAAGTGAGATCAAAATCAATATTCTCTTCAGTTTTAGCTAATGCTAGAGACTAACATGAATTGTAGTAGTCAGTGAATGGAAAATTCATGATCCTTCTGGGTCAACCTAAGGTCAATTTATCTCTAGCATATTCAAGATGATTACAAAAGAATGCTTCACAAGTAATAACTTTGTCAAAATATATTCTAGCAGAACGTTTTTACCTAAAAATTATTATGTGGAGGGATTGAAAAATGAGCACTACAGAGGAAACTTATTGAATAGAAAATGATTACCTTTAGTAGTGTATCAGATGCAACAATTACTCCAGACACGACAAATGTACGTGTTAAAACATCCAATCCACCAGCATGACTTCCTTGAAGCAGGAACGCTAACAAGCTTATTTCCATGAATAACAACCCAGTTTCTGTAAACAAAGATAACATATTCCATGCAGATTCCTTTGCAGCAGTACACTGCCACACCTGCTTCCAAAAATAAAATGAAATAATGGTGAACATTAGTTACATGATATATAATGGCCGAGGTGAACAAACATGTGTGCTGATTGTCAGATGCAAGTGATAACTGGAAATAGACAAGGGATAAAACCAATTTGCAGCAGAATGACCTAACAAATAAAAGCAATTGCTAACAACAATAACATACTTTTCCTTGAGTCTCTAGTGTGATAGATCTCAATTAGATTCTTAATGAGGCCATCAATTTTATCAGGAATTTCCAATTTACTTCGTGTGACTAATTAGTATCTTTTTTAGGATTGTTCGATCGATCAATAAATTGAAAATGTAACAGTGGATAATATATATTGTGATTACAGCTAAAATCGGAAATATAAAGAATAGCATATCCCATATGGCGATGTATTATTCTCTCTCTATGTTTAATAGCATATTAAGCTATGATGACAACATTGACTTAAGCATGGCACGTTATGTAATCCAAATATAACTTAATTAAAGTGATTACAGCTAAAATCGAGAATATAAAGAAAAACATATCCCATATGGTGATGTATTATTCTCTCTCTATGTTCAATAACATATTAAGCTATGATAACAACATTGATTTAAGCATGGCACATCATGTAACCCAAATATAACTTAATTAAGCAATCAGACCAATTGTATTCAATAACATGGAAAAATCAATTCCTTATCCATTCTCGGATACTTATGAATCAAAATATCAAATATCAAATTCCTACGTTATTTAACTTGCAACAACAACAGTTGACTTGTATGTTCTTGAAACTTTTAATTTCTTCCAACCAGCGCACAACATGGGCAAAAGATCACAGTCCAGCATACTGTGTTTTCTTTTCAATAAAAAAAATCACAGACAAGCATACTGTAGTTCACAGCCCATTTGAAAGTTCTCCTTTCACCAATGCTATATAGCAACTGAATCATGATAAACAATATGTTTAAATAAGGTAACTGCAAAAAATGCAGGTTTTGTTTCTTCGACCAATTAATGTAGTTAGGTCACGTCAAATATATTTGATTATCAATAAGTTCCTAGTCCCAATTTTGAATACAAGCATCCATGTTAGTAATAGTATGTATTTAAAACCGTCATACATAAACACAAAGTACGGAAAATACGTTAAAGAATGACATTTACATGATCATGCTGATTACAAATAAAAGGGGAAAAAACCAAAGTATGGCGCAGAGGTAGCAGCAGCGATTGGTACCGCACCTGGACAAGGCACCAGAAGAGATTGAGGAGGCTGACAAGCCACAAGAGAGCATAGTAGGAAACCATCAGATGAGACTGCCCGGACGTGAGCTTAAGGAAGCTCTTCCGCGCCAGCCAAGCGAGGTAAGCGACGAATAAAGCTGAGGGGACGATCAACGCGAGGTTGTACAGAGGACCATGGCAACCCACGAACCACGAGGAGGAGGTAGCTGGAATTTGATTGGTGACCAATGGAAGATCCAACGGCGCGGCCGTGAGGGACATCTCAGCGAGCAGTTGCTCCGGCGCACTCATATCCGAGAACCCGAGGACGAGAACATCAGCGCCGAGACCTCTACTCTACCCTCGGATCGAAGATGGTCACTGGAAGGAGAGGTGCCCGAGAATGGAGGGATCGGAAACCCTAATATCGGATCCTTTCTCGTAATCGGCTGTGGAGGGGAATGGGGGCACGAGCACGTTTTTCTTCTACTTCGCCAACGAAAACCCGCAAAACAAAATGCTCTGAACTCGATGAGTCTGTCTCCCTGCCAATCAGGTTTTACTACCCGTCTCCAGGATGGTCGGCGGGAGTGGTGCCCACGTCAGACAGTCCTAGAACTCGAAGCTATCAACACGTGGGATGTTACTTTTATATACTTTTTATATATTGTGAACTCTATCGGATCCCATCTGATTCGGATGACAGGGAGGATTCGATATTTTTTATATTTATAATATTTGTTTAGATTAAATAACATTTTACCATCTAAGTTTCTAAATTTATTAAAAAGCTACTGCACTTTTAAATTCATCAAAAAAACATACTAAAAAAATATAAAATTCTGATTTTACCCCCACTATACAAAGTTTATCAGGTCTACGTTGATCTGATATAAAATATCAGTCCCTTTGGACCTGATATGTTTTAATATCAGGCTCAATTTGAGCCTGATATTTTTCATATCAGGTCCACATTGGGCCTGATATGAAAAATATCAGGTCCAATGTGGTCTGAAAAAAATATCAGCAGGATTTTATATTTTTTGGTGTGCTTTTTGATAAATATAAAAGTATGGTGCCCTGTTTGATAAATACAAAAATCTATGTACACTATTTGGTAAAAAATTATATATTAAATATTTATTTAATCTTTTAATATCAATAAAATAAGATTTATTTTTTTTAAATAATATATATATTATTTAATCGGATAACTCATTCGTATCCTTTTTCATTTGGATGATATTAAATTTTTAATCAAATTGAGATAAAATTACCATCCCTAACTTCGCTGCCTCTTCAGCCTTCTCGGCAAACCACTTCCAATGAAATCCCCCGAGTCCTACCTCTTCATAGCGGACTCGCCAGGTAGTTCCTGTTGTTTCAAATAATAAATCATTCTAATTCCCGATAAATCACGTCCACTCAATAATTGATGGAATCACCCATTAGAAAAAGTTTGATTAATTCGATAATATATCAAATTAGATTTTATATGGATTCAATTTGTTTAAATTTTAATGATAATTTTTTTGATTTATTTAAAAAGATTTAATTTAATATATTTTGAATTATTTAATTTGGTACCTGTTGTTCCCCCATTAAAATTTCATCATCTTAAGACACTTTTGAATAATTTCGACAAGTCAAAATAGTTATATTAGATTATAGCTACATAGAAGCATTTTTAAGTATTGGTAGATGTTAAATTTTACTTCAACTTCTATAATTTTTACTCAAAAGTTAAAAATAAAAATTTAATATTTTTTTTGCTTATATTTTTTTAGTGCAAAATTAAAAGTTGATATTAATGTTCTTAATAAATTTAAAATTTTACACAATTATCATCACATTTTTTAACCTAAATTTTATCAATTTTTTATATTTTTATCAAATTTATATATATTTCAAATATTCATATTTAAAAAAATTAATTTTCATACAATATTTAAAATACAGTAATAATTATATAATGATGATGTATCAAAATTATATTTAGATAATTAAAAAGATTAATATATATATTTTAAAAGTATTATTGCCATTTAACTAACAAAATTAAAAATTTAAACGTAATTATTGATCAAACACTAAAACTTTACCCATATTAACTTTTCAATTCTATCTCCAAATACTAGTACTTTAATTTCTTACCAACTTTAAAATAATCTCTATAATAATTATTTTTAAATAATTAAAATTCTCCCAAACACTTCCCAAGTGAGATATTATTTCAATAGTTTTGAAAAAAGAGTACCTTTTAAAATTATATGAATAATTAGGATTTTTTTATTTTGTTCAATTAAAATAAAATTATTTTCTCAATATTTCAATAATGATAAATAAGATTTCGAAAGATAGTTTAAAAAAAAAAAGTGAAGGGAACTGAACGCTGATTCATCATGTCAGTCCTTCCCACGTGACATCCATTAGATTCACGACGATCTCAGCCGTTACTAACCCATCCATGCGCACCCGTTTATTCCTCCAGTGGCCGGCCGCTGCCATTCGATTTGCTTAGGGTTTCCTTTCTCCGTCGTCGGCTCCTCGATTCCCTCTCGATCCTCGCCGGATCTTCGCTGGTTGCTTCTCTACACCATTCTCTCCCTTCGTTTTCGATCGGATCTTTGCTGATTTAGTTTTTTTTTTTTTTTTCTTTTTTGCAGATGGTGAAGCTCCAAAAACCGAAGAAGAAGAAGCAGGGAGCCGCATCCCTGACCCCATCAAGGAAGATCAAGAAGAAGGAGAAGAAGAACGAGGATCAGAGTCCGAAGCTGAAGGAGAATAATCGCCCAGCTTCCTCGCCGGCGGACGCGGCGGGGACTTCCGTTGCCAACACCAGCAGGGCGGCAGGCAATGGGAAGAACAAAGAACCCTCTGCCGCGACGCCTGCTGAGAAGAGCTCGGGATTTATCTTTATGTGCAGCGGGAAGACAAAGCCCGAGTGCTTCAAATTCCAGGTATTTGGTCTTCCCGCTGGAAAGAAGGAGGCTGTCGAGAAGATCAAGCCAGGAACCAAACTGTTCCTCTATGATTTCCAACTGAAGCTTCTGTATGGGGTTTATAAAGCTTCCTGCCAGGGCGGAATGAACCTCTCTCCTGAAGCTTTCAGAGGAGCCTTCCCAGCACAGGTAACTAAAGTCGTGGCATTCTTTGCTGCATTTCTTCTTGATTATTATTATTTTTCGCAGCACTGCTTATTTGCTAAATGCATGCTTATTGGTACACAACACTGATTAGCAGAATATTGATGACAGTGAACTTGCTTATCAGATAACGAAGATGATATCATTCGTGCTGCACCTTTTTTTCCGTTAAAATTTTATGGTTAGTATAAGATGAGACCCGTAAGTATGATAGAGTCCATGGAAACCATAGATTCATCCATTAAAATAAGTAGATAGCAACGTTATGATATAGAAACAACACAATGGCATGTGCCTGTTGCTCAAATTCCCTTTATAAATGTGTTTTTTTTTTTTTTTTTTTTGCTAGAGGTTGGCAGGATATCAGTTTTTTTTTCCCCTCATCATGTTGGTGATTAAAATAAGAAACAACAATACATTTGGGTTGCATAATTTTTAGCAGAGAGTTTATTAAGATTAATAATACATTTGATTTTTGGTCTGCATTGTCTGATGGAGTTGGAAGCTACAGTTCTTAGCAATTAACAAACTTTTAAACATATGCATGCCTTATAATGTTGAACCATTGCATAATTCATATGCAGTCTGCAAACATATGTTGGTTTAATTAAAAAGATAGTATTAGTTATGTCGACAATAATGCAAATGTGTCAAACAGAAAACATGAGTTTGCCTCTACTATATAGTCATCCACTTATCTAATCTAAGCAACAATTTAATGAGAACTTACTTATCTCACTTAGAATTATTGTCGCTTAACTGTTCTAACCAATTCATAAAAATATATTATATATGAATCCAAGCAAAGCAATTGTTACAATCATAATATAAAAGTCACATGTTGACCTAAGCAGGATTAATATAATGATTGGGATTGTAATAAGTTTAAGGTGGCTTTAGTTTATATGATCCTTTTGTAGTCATAAGCAAATCTCATGCATCGTCATTGCAGAAGTAATCCACGAATTGGGCCACCTACCATTCCTTATGTAACCCAATGGTCCTTCTAAGAGTTAGCAGCTATCTCTGGAACTTTTTGATATAACCACTGCAGTAGTTGATGTGTTAATACATGCTGACATCTCAATTTCAGTCTTGCTATAATTGCCTTTCTTGGCTCAATTTTATGAGGCATTCTAGTTCTTATTATGTTTGAAAGTTGTCAATTGATATTATAGTTTGTTACTACACGTTGTCTGTTTGCTTTGTTCGTGTTTCTTTGTTAAGGTAGTCTTTGAAGCTTTAGTTTTCATACTTGCAATTTCTAGCAGATGGTCATGGAAGATCTTGAAATCACTAACGTTAAGCTTTCTGTGAACAAACAAATTTTATTGTTATATAATCTTTTCTTTATCATGTTATTGCCAACTTAATGACCTCTCGTGGAACTTTTAGTTGATGCATCATCATCCATCTAATGAGCACACATCTATTGCGTCCTAATTTCTTTGACATAGGTGAAGTTCAAGGTTTATAGAGACTGTGTCCCACTTCCTGAGGTTACATTTAAACCAGCTATTATAGAAAATTATGACAAGGGCAAATTTACTCCCGAGCTTAATTCAAAGCAGGTACGTTGAGTTCTTAGCTTCATTTCAGTCATATTGCCAAGATTGCCTTTTTTATTTAAATTTATCATCTTCATATCATGCCAATCAAAATGTAGGTTCATAAATTGCTATCATTGTTTAATCCTGCAAATGAGACATCGCAGCCGGTCCCTCCTCTCCAGAATGTGTCATCATCCACCAAACATAGGGGTGGCCATATCATGTCAACCAAATATAACAAAGATCGTCTGCATCAACCTCATTTGCCCCTTGAGGATCAACATAGGCTTGGCCATGTACCACAAATTGCGCCTATCACACATTTGCCTCTTGAAAATACCCATAGGTTGGGTCAGCTACCACTTGTCACACCTCATTTGTCGTTTGAGGATTCACATAGGTCTGGTCATTTGACACATGGGCCACCTCATTTGCCCGCAGAGGATCCATTAAGGTTGGGTCATTTGACACATGGCTCACCCCATTTACCTGCGGAGGACCCATTAAGGTTGGGCCATCTTCCACATGTAACACCGGTGGAGTTGAGATATATTCGCCAAGCACGTGCAAGTGATTCCTATGCTTATTCTGTAGAAGCTCCCTCTCTAATACCTCCAGCCACTCAACATCCAGTTGAAGCTACACGAGCATACTATGTTGAAAATCCTAGTCGGGGTGAACGGTATGTAATTTCCATTATTTCTTTCTGCTTCTTTAGGTCCACCGCAATTCATAACGTCTATATGTATATTGTTGGTGTGTTTGATTTGCAGACTAACTATTTTGCTTATGAAATCTTATGGAGTGACTATTTTTATGATGGAGTACAAATTGAATATGGACTCTCTCTCTCTCTCTCTAGTTATCTTTGGTTTTTTTCCTTTTACCATTCCTAAGGATACATATTGATAGTATATTTTATTTTCCTATGAATACATATTTCGAACTAATCTGGAGCTAGGTGATTAAGTAGGTCTAATGAACCAACTAGGACTAGATGGGTGTTTGAGTGAGTTGGATTGGTCGACAATCTGAATGGATGAGTAGTGAGTTGGATGAGTCGAATGAGACTGAACATGCCAAGGGAGTTGGCAAACTAAGTGAATAGAACAAACTAACTGGATTACATGGAATGGATGGATCAGGCAAGCTTGGTCAAGTGAATTAGGCAAGACGACTGAGTCGTGGGGGCCATGCAAGATAGGGGTGTGCAAAAATTGACACCTAATTTGGGTTCTAGGTTTTTGAGTTTTGATATAAACTCTGAAAGATCAACTTAATCTAGTTTTAATTATTACTATTAGGTAGGATTGAAGGGGCCCCAAGTGGGTTTGACAGATTAGGCATTTAGATATGCTGGACAAGTCAGGTAGAACAATAGATTGAATGGGACATGTGAATCAACACAACTGAGCAAGTTAGGTGGATCAGGCATGTTGAGCATGTGTGGAGGATTGAGTGGGCCTCAGTGCTATAAATGAATCGAACGTTTGTGGACACGCTTGGTGTTCGGCTTGGTAAGAACTTGTTTATGTTTGTTCAATAATCAATACACATAAGATCAATTAAATAAACAAACTGGAACAACTCGTTAAACTAAACGAACAAGCTTGAACACTTGTTCAACTCGTTAATGATAACAATATTCGGGAACAATATTCTTGAACCATGTTCATTAATAAAACTCTTATCAATATGTTAAATAAACAAAGAAACTTTGAAAATGATCAAACAAGTTTTTATTATCAAACTCAATAACTTATCAAACAAGTTTAAAATGTAAAAGTTTCAAACAATCAAACAAACTTGAATTAAGAGTTTGATAACATCTAAACGAACAAGCTCAAGCCAAGTTTGAACTAAGCCTAAGCTAATAAAAAAGAAGTCAAGCCACGCTTGAACAATCATTTCAATAGCTTGGTTCATTTTAGGCAGGACGTTGGCTTGTTGGTTACCTTATCAAATAAGTTTGAACACCTATTATTGTGGAAATTAGTGCTTATCTATTACTTGCAAAATTAACTAGATATGTTACTGGGAATAAACCATCTATTCTATTTTATTTTATGAACTAAATTAATAACTTGCATACTTATTTTCCATTCTTGCTCTTTCATTTCCAAAGCATAATTGTTCAATTCTTTGGCAATTATTCCATGAACCTTACTTGTTCTATGTCCTTTTGATGCAACACCAAAATGTAACTTTCACATAGCATTGGCATCGAGATTGGAACCCATGAGGATAATTTTTTATAAAACTGAAAAATCAAATTGTATGAAGGATCCCAACCTCTTTTGTTAACAAAATAAAACCCTCCTATGACAAAGGTTAACTTATTGTAACAAATATGTTAAACTTTTAAAAACTTAAATAACCTTTTAACAGTTTAACAAACCCATGAAATTTTAAAACAAAAAAGTTTAGGTTTCAATTTCATTTTTTTTTTGAAAATCAGTTTGAACTCAAAAACTACAATATAATTTATAATGTTTTCATATTTCTATTCATCAAAAATTAATATATAGCATTTTAAAAATTTCTAACTTGAAAATAGGTTATAAATTTTATTCCTTTAACTTCTTCATTACCATATGTGATGAATAGCTTCAATTATATATCCATTATTCTTCATTACCAATTTTGGATGTGTCTAATACTAATATGGATAAAGCTACATAAATTTTATAGCCTTGGCGTTATATAATATTTTTCAAATAGTATGCTGATTCAGTTTAAACTGAACAAAACCGAAAGTACTTGTAACCTTATTTGGTTTGAAAAAAAAGATTATCCTTATTCGATGCCAGTTCAATTTGAACCCAATGGACACTAATGAATTTACTTATCCTCTAATTTAAAAATTGAAATGCGTAAATAAGTGGACAAATTAGATAAACAGGATCAGAATCAATGTTTCTCTCAATATGACTAAATGAGAAGGATCATAATCATAAATTGTTTTTTATTTTCTGAATCACTTGACACAAATACTAAATGAATTCTCATGGCAACATACATTTGACCGATGTATTGGTAAACATCATCGTCGTGCTTATTGTTCTCTAATAGGCCTACCTACATATTTGTTTAAACATCATCGTCGTGCTTATTGTTCTCTAATAGGCCTACCTAAATCTTTCTAGTAAAATTAAATGCTCTTGGATTTTAGGGTTTACGGTTAAGTAAAATTAAATGCTCTTATTGTTCTCTAATAGGCCTAACTACATATTTGTTTAAACACCATCGTCGTGCTTATCGACATGAAATCGCCTATTGCTATCCTGTATTGGTAACCTTTAAAAAACTTTCTAGTAAAATTAAATGCTCTTGGATTTTATTGAACTAGACAATTAAAGTAGGAATTTACATGTGAAGGTTATATTTTGATATACTTGATTATAATTGACAATATTTTGTCCTTCGCAATAATATCAAATTAAAACCATCCCAGATACATCATTTTTTGTTTATTGTATTGAATGTTCATTAATTGCTCAACATCATCTATTTCGTACTACAAGCAGAATAATGCATGTGTATTTGTGTGACCCTGGAATTTCCTGGAATAAGATTGTGTATTTTGTTGTTTGTTACTCGGAAGCAAGAATACACTATAGTTTGTTATAGCCGAAGATTGCTTTGATGCTTAATGATTCTAGTAGTTGCCCCCTGGCTTGGCACAGATGCTAAGTGCATGGTAGTTTGCCTATAGTGGGCAGGGTTCAAGTCCCAGGGAATGCATCGCTTGTGTTCGTCCCTCCATGCACTTAACGCATGCTTCTGATGAACCTCCTTCCATTGATGTGTGGCTCTGGTTCCACATTTTTTTTTAATGATTCTAGTAGTTTTTCACATTACACAATTTACTATAGTGAAAGACTCATTCTGGTGTCTGAGTTGTGTTATCTTCGAGATCAATGACATTGTTCTAAGTATCTTTACTTGCCCACTTTTGAGTTCCTATTTGTATTGAAACTTAGCTAACATTTTTCGATGCCAGTCTTGCTTACAGGTTAGTTCCTGAGAGAATTCCGGCGGATCCACTCCTGCCAAGGGACTACCATGCTGCATCCGCTAGAGATGGTGCAGCCATTTCTAGTTCTGATCTGAGGATCTATGAACGAGCTGTAAGCCACCGAGTGGCAGGATATGAAGATCCAAATGCACCAAGCAGGGTTACTACTGTGCCAACTGCGCCTGTTTCTTCACGCTATTCATTTGCTGGGGCAACTGCTGTGCATCGCTCGTAGTCGTCTCGCGGTGTACTTTTAATGTGCTTGTTGTAATAGCGATGGCGCAAAAAACGTCATTTTTAATTTCTGTAATGTAGAGACCATGGCGTTTTAAACACTCTGCATTTGGTTGGAAGTCGATTAGGCCTGATGCTTTATCAGTTACCATCTCGTACCACCTCACTCTTATTTGTTCTCAGTTTGCTATTGACACTTAATCTAATGCCCTTTTCTGCTTATTAATCTTACAAATAGAATTTAAATGAAATCAAAATTTATGCGATCCAAATAGATTGAACTGTTCTGTGTTGTTCTGAGTCTGGTATATCGTAGCATGATTATATCAGTGATCTGTGGATGTGTTGATAAACACTGTCAATTGACACCATTTTTAAGGAATGACCAAGAAAAAAATGATGGGTATTTATTATTAAAAGAGTATTTTATTGTCATTTTATATTTTTTTATTTTTTTGAAATTATCTTTATTTGTGATGATGGTGTAATTATGAGTTCATAACAGCTACACACAAGTAGAGTACTTGGGATATTTCAGAACTGATTAATAATAATAATATTCTATTTGGGTTATATCTACCTGTAGTTGGGATATTTCAGAACTGATTAATAATAATAATATTCTATTTGGGTTGTATAAGTTGTTACAGACCTTTTATTTTGGTCCATATTTTATTAATGTAATATTTTAATTTTTATCACTACAAATATAGCAATTATATTACTATCAAAATATCCATATTAATATCAATTGACATTGTATTATAGTAGCTATAAATACTTTCAGATTCTTAGCTACGGTGTATTTTATAAAAATTTTTCCTCTAAATGAGAATCGCAACTAAGGGACGCTGGGCTTCTGAGCCGCCCATCGTGAGCGCTTCCCGATTTATCCTGGTGGTCGGTGGAAAATTTTCGTGGGGCCGGACCGGCCACCTCCAGATATAGTCAATGAGGCTATATATATATATATTTTTTAAATACTTTGGGCGTGTTTGGTTGGGGGTTATCGTTGATAACCTTGGTCGGTTATCAATGATAACCTTGTTTGGTTGGGGTTATAATTGATTCCTGGTAATATAACATTCCTGCCACGTCAGCAATCAGGGAATATAACCAGGAATCGGATAACCTTGAAAATCTAAGGTTTTGTACGATTCCGGGGTTAAGCAAATTTTATTTCCAAAATTATCCTCTGTTTTTTTTTTTGCCCTCTTTTTCTTCCTCCCTCGTCGCCCATCCTTCTCTGTCTTCCTCGGATGAGGCGGCAGCTGCGGCGACAGCGAGCAGGGCGGCGACGAGCAGGGCGGCGGCCAATGCGGACCAACGGCGGCGACGACGAGCAGGGACGGCGACTGTGAGCATGGCGGCGGCGAGCAGGGCGATGACGAGCAGAGATGAACAGGATCAACAGTGGGACTAGGGAGCGACGACAAGCAGGTGGCGTCGGCGATGACGAGCAGGTGGCGTCGGGGACTGCGATTGTAGAGGAATGGAGGCGACGGCGAGCAGGAGGCGACGGCGACTGTAGAGGAATGGTAGCGACTGCGACTGCAAAGGAACGGCGGTGACGACGAGCACCTGACGTCAACGACTGCGATTGCAGAGGAATGGCGGCGACTGCAAAAGAACGTCAGCGACTGCTACTGCAAAGGAACGGTGGCGACGGCGAGCAAGTGGCGTCGGAGACGGTGAGCAGGTGGCGTCGGAGACGGCGTGCAGGTGGCGTCGACGACTGCGATTGCAGAGGAATGGCGGCGAAGGCGAGCAGGTGGCGACGGCGAGCAAGTGCGACAACGGCTGCGACTGTAGAGGAATGGCGACAGTGGAGACGGCGAACAGGCGGCGACAGTGGCGGCGACGGCGATGGCGAGCAGGCGGCGGCGAGGGCGACGGCGAGCAAGCGGCGGCGAGCAGGCGTCGAGACGAAGACGAAGAAGACGAACAGTGAATTTGACGAAGCACAGGAAAAGAAAAAAAAAATAAACTTATATCTACGAAGCACAGTGAAATATAATAATAAACTTATACTATAAACTTAAAAAAAATAAACTTATATCTACAAAGCACAGTAAAATATAATAATAAACTTATACTATAAACTTATTAATTAATATAATAATAATAATTATTATTAATCTA
>JBAMIE010000114.1:11130138-11140187 GCA_037177295.1 Kaempferia parviflora
ACTGAACATCAGGTTCAGTCGACCGAACAATTAATGATGACGATCGGATCTTGATAATAAAGGAAAGTGATGAGATCAGTCGATCGATAGGAGGTTCAGTCAACTGATAGGTTTAGTCAACTGATAGGTTCAGTAGACTGAACGATTTTTTAGTCAACCAAACGAGGCATTTATATACACCTCGAGTTTAGAGCTTTGAGATTAACTTTTTCCATAATGAGTTACTAAACTACTCTGATCCTTTACTCATCATCTGTGATACGACTTGCAAGCTACAATACCAAAAGCTCTCCGACATGAACGCTTCATCACTAATCTTCAAAGTCGATATATCTTGTTTAAAGCTTGCATCATCATTGTACTATAAACTTGTAACTGTATTCATTGCGAAATATTAGATTGCCCATAGATGCAGTCAAGGATCACGGGCCTTGGAGTAGGAGTCGACACAGGCTCCGAACCAAATAAAATCGGACATGTCTTTTGTGTTGTCTTTCTCTATTTTCCGCTGCCACTTTGATAACTGATTTATGAATCGAATGAAAAGATTTTGTGAGTGATATTCACCACCTCTTATCGTTATACCAATCCATCACGGGCCAAGCATCTGTGTACCGAAATTCGAGGGAGAATACACTTTATAGAAAAAGTGAATGAAGGTATTCTTTAAGACATATTTTGAAATTTTGTTAATAATTAAGTATAGTTTTGTAGTGCCTAAAGGCTAGCAAGGAACACTAAAAGAAGAAACCCAGTGGATCAAGAAAGAATAAGTGGATTTCATGGCGAACGGACGAGCCGAGTTTCATCTATTGAGCGTGCTACCTCCGTAAGGAATCTGCCTCATCGGAGAGTACAAATCAGCAAAGGAACTTTGGGAGAAGTTCCTAGAGCTATTCGAAGGAACGATGGAAGCCAAGCTAGTAAGAAAGGATCTACTTTGGAACCAACTCATCAACCTCCAAATTACACAAAGGTGAGACCATCGCACATTTACAAGCTAAACTGAAAAAACTAATTATGGAGCTGACAAACCTCGGATAAAAGGTAACCAACAAAGAGTCGATCAGGTATACGCTTAATGCATTTCTAAGAAATCAGGTATGGTCAGCCCTAGTAGATGCTTATTACATCTCTAGGGACCTAGAGGTAAGTAGTTTAGAAGAACTAGTTTTAACTTTTGAGATTCATGAATCTGGATGTGCAGAACCAAAGAAGAACTCCAACATAGTGTTCAAAGCTATGAAGAAGGATGAATCCGAGTCTGACTCCTCAACCAACGAATCGGAAGTAGCTCTTATGGTAAGAAATTTTAATAAATTTCTTAAGTCTAATATCTTTCACAAGTCGTAGGAAAGAAGACAGACACAAAAAAAGAGGAAGGTAAAGTGTATAACTGCTAAGAGGAAGGGCATATCAAGGATGACTGCCCTAAACTTAAGAAGAACAAGAACAAAGGCAAAACACAAATCAACATAAAGTACAAGAACCTAAAGGTGACTTGGGACGAGTCAAGCTCTGAATCCGAGATCAAAGCCCACGCTGGACTTGCACTGATGACAAGTCATCAGGAAGAATCAGAAATAAGCATCGACTCAGGGGGATAATCATTTGGAGAAAGTATCGACGAAGGGGGAGTTTCATCAAAAGAAAGCTACGATGGAGGAGGAGCTTCAGAAGATAAGGTAAGTCAGGTACGTAATGTAACCCCTACTTAGTCATTTTGATAAGTTAAAATTAGAAAATGAAGATTTAAAAGAAAAGTTAGAAAAATTAGAAAATTCAAGAAACTATGCATGCTCATATAAGGATAGATATTGTCAAAATTATGCTATTAATTCGCTATCATAAGGGATAAATTAGAACTATCTTATAAAATATGTCCCTAAGAAATTCTTAGTTAACCCTGCAGGAAAGAACCTTTATTGGGTTCATAAATCATACTTAGCATAGTTTTTTGATATAAATAATATGCTTTACATTGCAATTTTTTTTAATTTAAATTCGTAGATATTTTCTTAACAATTTATTACAAAATTATTTTTTATACAAAATAGAAACATTATCTATTTATAGAAAATTTTTTGTAAATTTTTTACTATTATATTTTTTTATGAATTTGTTAACTAAAATCATGTTTTTAATTTTTAAAATACCTCTAAATTCTTTTTTGAAAATTTAAAATTTCTTATTATTCTTCTATTTATTTTACACGACCAGAAAAATCAGAAATATTTTTAGAATAGACAATATATTTTTCAAAATTATTCTTTGGCGATGTATTTCTTTTAGTCAAACATTTATTTTCACATAATTTCTATTTGATTTCTATTCAAAAATTTTTATTTTGATTTTATAACAGAATCATGCATCATTATAAAAAATTTTAGAATTTGTTAACCGAAAATGAATTTTCTATGAATTTATTATTGAAATTACAATATTTTTAGTAATAATGCTTAAATATTGAATTTTTTAAAAATTAAATTTTTTATACGAGAAATTTCTATTTTAAACACTTAGAATATTTTTTCAAAATGTTTAACTTCGAAAAACATTTTTTTCTAATTATCTAAGTATAAGATGCCTTTTTTTAATGATAGAAAATCCATTATTCTTAGACTTAGATAAATTTTGCTGTTTAAAATTTTAAAAGTTTTTTTATTTGCTTTTTTAAAATTCAAAAGTGCAATTTTTTTCAAAAGATTTTTTTAAAGTTCTTTATTACTACCTTGCTTACGTTAGAAAATTTTCTCAAATTGGTGCTCCTATGTATTTTTAATGTGATCAAAGGGGGAGAAATGTTAAGTTTAGTGGGAGGTAGTAGGTTTTAACTTAAAATTTTTTTAAGATGCAATTATTCATTTAATTTTGTGCTTAATAGTTTAACTTTTGTAAGTTTAACCCTAATCTTAACTTGGGTTGCTCACATCAAAAATTGAGAGATTGTTGGTGCCCCAAGTTAGTTTTGATGTAATCAACCAAGTTAGGTTAGGTCTTGTCGTTATCTAACCTTGTGTCTAAGTCTGTAGGAGCTTAGGAACACAAGGAGTCGAGCGAAAGACAAGGCGGACTAGAAGGATGGCGTGGAAGAGAGTCGACGGGCTCGGCACATCCGAGGAATGAGAAACTGTGGAAGAGTACACCGGCGGAGTGAGAAGGATGCACACGACAATCTGAGGGATGAGAAGTCGGGGAGGAAACTCGCTCGAGGAAGGACAGAAAATGGGTTCAGGTGAGTCCTATTCCGGATATCCAAAATCACCCAAGCGACTAGAGACAAAGCTGTAGGTGCATTCTTTATTTGTTAGTACTTAGGATTTCTATAGATATTTCATTTGGAGTCAATCATGCAAGGATGCATTCTACACTTGGAAGAAAGCTCTAACTCTTTTTGCAATAATCAAGCTTCTAGAGTGGACACTCTAGTTGAACCGTCTTCGACCACCGGAGAACGTTTTTGAGGAGTTGATGGTTGAGGGTGCAGTCCTCACTATCCCACTTCTAATTTGGCAAGTGGAATTGAATCGACTCCGATCACCAGAAATTCAGAGGAGTTTATTCCATTTCACTTTTCCTTTTTGTTTGTATATATTTATTTTCTTTTGCTTGGTAGTTCATTTCTATTTTGTCTTGTCGAGTTTTTGTTTGGTTGTGTTTTGAGATAAATTCCCTATGCATTCTTTTACATCATCTTAGAAAATGTGAAAGTGAGTTAAATTTGATTGTTGAGTTGGAGATTTATTGTCATGATTTAATTCTTGGATTACATATGGTTACAACTTGGTGATGAATTTCATGTTGATAGATTGAGATGATAATTTGTCTATACCTAGTGAGGTTATTTTTGAGTCTATTATTCCCATTTATGTTTGATACACTTGTGGGTAATGTTACACTAGAATTTACTTTAATTCTTTCAAGACCATATTATCATAAGTTTGTATGATTTTTATAAAGGTCAGCTCACTTGTTTGTATTCATTCCTTTTGTTATCACATATTTCTTGAATAAAATTCATATCATCCATCATATCATTCATTTCTCTCTTCCATTTATTTCACTTCATTGCTCTTTTGGATGTAGATATTGTCGGATGTTACATGATGAGTGTTTTGCCTGAGACAGACAAAAGTTTAAGTGTGGGGGAGAGAAATAGCTTAGAAAATTTAGAAAAAGCATAGGTAAACTATGCTTGATCACCATAGGTAAGCCTTATTATTTATCTTTTTATTTGATCTATTGTTGATGATGTATAGTATAGGGAAGATGCACAACATGTTGGAAAGGAAATAAAAAATAAAAAATTGAAAAAAAAAACAGGAACAGAATTTAAAAAGAAAAAAACATGAAAAGAAAACGAGAAGAAAAAAATGAAAAGAAAAAACAAAAAGAAAAAAAGCTTTGACATGTGTCATTTTCTACTCTTTGTGATAGAAATTTTAGGAGTAACAATCTTTATAATTGTGATATTGAGATATTGTTATATATCAAGACTAGATTTTTTATTTAAAAGCTATAATAGAGGTTGTTACATATTTATATTCATTAGTGATAAAAAAAATTTTGTGAGTGATGATCTATATTGTAGCAATATTTAGATTTTATTGAATATTATGAGTGTATTTTTATTATGAAAAGCTATAGTAGAGGTTGTTACATATTTATTGAGTTGTGAAGAGTTAACTTGGAAGTTGGATGAGATACTTTTTGGGCATTATTTTCTTTGTACTCATCTATGTAACGTTCCAATATTTTCATGTCTTCCACCATTTACTTTATCTTATTTATTTCTTTTCTTACACCCTATCATTTGCTTTGATTCATGTTGCCCTTATATTTTAAATAATTCTTCATTATTTTATTGTGCAATCTTATGTATATGATAGTAGTGAAGATTAGAAGAAAAGCAAGCATATGATAGTGCATGAATCATGAGTAGCTTGAGTAAGCTCCACTATTGCATAATTATGAGAGGAGAGCTACCAACACTACCTTGTGAGGTTTATTTTGTTATCATTCTTAATTTTTTCGTTATGGATTGAAATTATCATGTTTGTTAATCATTGTAATAATTGAATTCATGAATGCTTGAGTCTTTGAAATTTGGCAATCCTAGGTAACTTCTTTTTACTATTTTGTATGTATGATTGAGAATTATTAGGGGAATACATCTTGAGTTGTTTTCTTATTTTGTTCACTTGCTCGAGATGAGCAAGAATAAATGTGGGGGGAGTTGATAATGAGCATTTAAATTGATTATTTTGGCTCTTGTATTTAGCATTTTTTTATCCTCTTATATGCTTAAACTTTTCTTTATATTATATTTTATGAGTAGGATCCATTTTTGGACTTAATTGTAAATTCCCTATAATTATATAGTTAAACCTTATATTTTTAATGTGGTTTTGTAGGGAATCCAAAGAGTCATAGATTAGGGTCGAGTCAAATCAAATTTGGCTTGATTTGAAGGTCTAATGGAAGAGATCAAGTTGAATTAATATGGACCATTGATCTAGATCTAAAGAGATCTTGTTCCTTCACTCAGATCTAGTCATCTAACCATTAATTTAGATCTGAAGCAATCTGACCATTGATTGAGATCAAGCATCCAAGAGAGCTTCAATTCAATTTAAATTTATTAGAAGAGAGCCCAATTTGAAGCCAACAAAATAGCCCAATCCATTAGCTTCTTCTTTAAGCCTCAAAAGATCTGAGTCCTTCATCACTTGAATCAATGGTTAGATCTTCATCACATGAATTAAAGACTAGATCTTCATCACTTAAATTCAATGGTCAAGATCAACCCTTCATCAAAACGGACGCTCAAATCATCACTTAATTTAAATGGCCAAGATTGAACAAGAACCAATTCAACGGATGTGATCAAATCCCTTTTCTCCTCTCCTCCTTTTCTCTTCATGAGAACAAGGAAATCGACGGCTTGGGCTAGGTACTGTACATGACTTTCCCTTCTCTTCTTCGTCAACCTCCCAATGTCCCCCGTCCCTTCTCTCCCGAGCAAGCACCAAAAGGCGACGACAAAACTTCTGGCGGAGCAATTTCATTGGCGGACCTTGGACAAAGCTATAGTGGTATCTCCAGCTACATTCCTCATATCCCTCACACCCCCTTCGACTGATCTTCTGCCGGAAACGGTGAAGAAAGCGATGACTTTTTGACGGGGTAGCGAGCCTTGGTTTTCTCCGGTGTCCTTCCACTTCCCTGCACCATCATTGGAGCTCAGATTCTTTCTTCCAGAAATGGTGAAGAAGGCAGCAGATTCAAAGGTTCCGGCAGCCCCCTTTCAACTTCGCTGGAGTATTCCAGGGAGTTCTTCCCATTTTTGACACCACACAGCCTATCTCTGCCGGACGCGGTGAAGAAGGCAGCGGTAGGTTTGACGGATCTTGGTAGAATTTCTTCGCATCCAGCAAATTTTCTTTGGAGTGGGTTGCTTCAAGAAAGTTGCGCTTCCATCGTCGATGATTGCATTTCCTACCATCAGTGTTGTCGTTGTCCACCAGATTCAGGGGATTTCCGAGTGACAGCGGGTATTTACCTCGGTGGTTTTGTTGGTGACAAACAAAACACTTCTTGTGTTTGATCGTGGGAATTGGATTGGTTAATTAGGATTTATTTGTGTTTATGTCTGATTTTGTAGTTATGCTTTTATGCTTGTTTGGTTGTTTCATGTTTAGTTGTTAATTTACTTCCATTTTGATTTAGGGTTATGTTATGATGTGTGCTAGATTGTTTAGTTTTGGTATTTTGTTAGTTTCATTTATGCATGATTGTTATTCTTGTTTCATAGTGTGACAATATGGTGCAAGCTTACCAATCATGTATAATTAGGCTCTATTTAATTGTTGTTAAGTTGTCTAGTCAGTTGTCTTAGTTTGATTGTTGCTCTTTCCTTATGCATGGTTGTATTTCTTATTATGTTTCCATGTGATGTCTAGTGCTAGATGTGCTTGTAGCGTAGAGTGACAATGTGCTATGGGTTCATTTATTCTGGTTGGTTAGGACTTTATTTGCTACATTAGATTTAGACAACAAAATTCCTAAAACAACCCCTTTGTTCTATTTTGTTTGAAAACAAATGTCCTGCCATTAGTTCCATGTGAGAGACGACCTAAGTTATCCCTATGCTACCATAGTGTAGAGATGTTTGGTACTTAATTATAATTTGATACACTCGTGATACGACACTCGAGTGTTATCAGCGCCTAGGAGTGGATAAAATCTTATCCGAACCTCGTTGACGAGCTGTTGCGAGGGGATAGAATTTATCCACTAGGGCGCCCAGACCACTCCGGGCGCCCGGGAGTGCTCAAGATAGATTTACTAGAGGCTATAAATATAGCTCTGGTTCTCCGTGTTTAGTACAACAAACACTGTAATCACTTTGTACTTCTAGCTTTTTCTTTTATGCACTTTTAATGACTGTACGAGGCTTCTCCGCCTCCGACAAAGGAGATATTCTAGTTGAGCTTCTATTATCTTGGAGTAGCAACCTCCCTGGTTGTGAAGCCAAGTAAATCTATTGTCTCCTATTCTGTTACATTCTTTTAATATATTAGTGTGTTTATTTGAAGTCGATAAGTTTGAGAAAGGTATTATTTTTTATCTTATAGGGCAATTCACCCCCCTCTTGCTGGCCGCAAGGGTCCTACAGAGGACCTTGGTGGAAGTACTGAAGGCGCGGAGGTGCCTTCCATGCAGTTGAAGGCGCCTTGGAGTAACTTGAAGGCGCCTTCAGAAAAATAAACTTCGTAGAAAAAAATGTTTATCATGATCGAGACTGCGAGGATAAAGTTTACACCTGGAGGCTCCTCCAGAGGCATTGAAGGCGCTTTCAACACTTTATAAAAGGAGCATTCGAGTAGCACATCTAGTATAACATATTTTTATGATCCTTCTGTTGTGTGCTGCTTCAAAGACGATCCTACGACTATGCGACGTGACTCTGATAACCGAAAGCATAACATTCCAAATTCCAAGTCATCAGTATTATTTTGTTTATTGAACTAAGTTATAATATCCTTGTAATTGATTTTGTACCTATTCATACTATTAGAGAATTACCCAACGTAAACACTCAATGAGTGTAAGCCTTGGAGTAGAAGTCGTCACAGGCTTCAAACCAAGTAAACGTGGTTGTGCTAAAATTGTATTTTCTCTTGTCTCTCCATCTTTATTTCTGCTATGTTTTCCTCGGATTCTTTTGTGCTATAGTTTTTACGAAATACGTGAAAAAGCCACAAGTATTATTCCCCCTCCCTCTAGCTCTTTTGATCCTACAGGAGAGATGCTCAACAGTGAGGAGTTTATTGAACTAACAGAGTCTAGCGAGGAGGACCTACAAAATGTTAATATTAATGATTAAGATTCTTATATCTGACTAGTTGTACTCTATTATTCATTAATCTTAAGATATGGATTTCTGTTTAGATATATATCTCACTATTTTTATTTGATTAAAGCTAGTGTTCATGCGTATGTGTTGTAATGTAATTATTTAGATATAAACATATCCGATGTTGGTGGCCAGACTGTTTTACGGATTATTATGGGTTGGTAAGTAGTGTTGTTATTAGCATTATTCACTGCATCTATTTTTTTAACATGTTACTAATATTTTCATTTGTTTAATGCAGTTTTACCCCAGATGGTCATAGAGTAGCTGCCTATATCACATCCAAATTTAAAGAGCGAGTTAGCCTTGTTGGTACTATATGGAAGCGGATAGATCAGGAAATGAAGCAATTTTATTACGATAAATTTTTGGTAAGTAATTTTAATTATCATGATTTTTATGTTTTTTATAATAATTTGTGAACATATTATTGTAGAAAAGGTATACTTGGGAGACAAGGCACGAGGCAAAATTTTATGCCACCTAGAGCGCAGCTTGTGCCAAACTCTACAAAGATATGTTATACAAAGCAAGACAAAAGGGAATAAAACCGTCCTATGTTCCTGAAGACATTTGAGATGCATGACGAGCCATCTGGGCTACAGACAGATGGCAGGAAAATGCAATGACGACTTGAGCCAATAGAAAGAGTGAGCTGGCTAGCCCTAGTACCGACTCCACAAAGTATACCGCTAAATCCTGATCGATCGTCGAGCATGTCTTAGACTTGGTGAGTTTACAATTAATAAATATATAAGAATTATGTGATTATAAATGAATTTTAATTTTGGAAAAAAAATTGCATTATTTAATTTGAACATGAGCTACAAAGTCGTCCTACTTATTGGGAAATATTTACCAAGACTCACACAAGTCAAAAGATGACACCTTTATAGATCGGCGATCATCAGCATTAGATGTAAGATATACACTTGAATATCATTAATTGTTACCAATGATTACCTATCGTTTTAATAAATATCTGATAAGAATATTTTTTAATGTAAATAGGAAGAAATTGTTACTAGGGTTGCACAGGCGTCTCAGCCTAGTATAGAGGGAGGTGAGGGGCAAACTTTATCCACTGACCAAATAAATGATATTTATTATAATGTGGTCAGTGGAAAGAAAAAACCTCCACCCTCTAAGGTGGGGCGAGAGTCTCATATGATCAGGCGATGGCTCCTAGGGCCAGGGGCCGTTCTAGAACATCATCTAGTGCATTTGGATCATTTGCTAGAGTAGATGCCTTAGAGAAAGAAAATGAAGATTTGAAGACCCGACTCTCGAACCTTGAGAGATATTTTCAAGCGGAGAGGCAAAACTGAATGGATCTTGAGCAAATTGGGCGGGATATGAGAGACTTCTTGGCTCAGATGAGTGTAATGCCACATCATTTTGCCTTTCAAGAGACTCTAGGACTCTAATGACCTTGATAACCACCCTAATCAGTAGAATCCTATAGGTATCTTTAGTTTTTACTTTTATTTAATTTTTTTGTTCACTAGTACTGTATCTATTAATTTTCATATTAGATACATCTCTAATTGTAGTATATCTTTTCAGGAACATTGATATCTATTTTATACAACATCATCATCAGATATCCAAACTAGCATTCAGGTATATA
>JBAMIE010000114.1:11213425-11227831 GCA_037177295.1 Kaempferia parviflora
TTAGTTGTATTACCTAGATTTGAACCAAACAACATTAGGTTATATTTTATTCCCTATAACCTTGGTTATGTGATTACCAAGTAATCACATAACCAAGGTTATATATGATTACCTTGAACCAAACGCACCCCTAGGGTTTGATTCTTAAGCGGGGCGATCTTACACCCGCCATGCTCGAACTATTATGACTGTTGGGTTGCCACGCTAGGGGTTGTTGTGCTTCTGGATTTATCCGATGGGCGAACAAGGGGGAAGACCATCCACTTCTAGAATTAGTCTAATCAGAAGCCTGATACCGGGATAAATAAACAAAAAAAAAATAGAATGAGATATTTTAGTAATTTTGAGATTCCTTCATGATCTTATCTTTTTTTGAAGGTTTGACAATGAACCATTTTGTTCTAGATTGGAATTTAGAAATGGCTTCTCTAACAATAAGGATATTCATATTCTTCCAATGGCAAGTCACAAGAACTCAATAGGGTGAGTATTTATGTTCTTTCATGTTCTTTTAGTGGTAAAAACACGAATTTTATACTAAAAGAATATTAAAAAAAGGGTTCTAATTGATTGACATATTAAAAAAATTCTAATTGATTGATACAATCAATTTGATTAAATTTGGTTTTGTGAATATATTCTATGTAATTAGTTGATACCAAATTTGGCTTTAATTTTCTTATTTTATGTAATCAATTGTAAAGATTAGGAGCAATTTTACGGTTGAGTAGATTGTATATATTCTTGTAATTGACTATTGATGAAAATATACAAAATTAACAAAGCGTTCCTCCCGCATACTTTCATATTTTTCATGGTATCATAGCAAAGAAGGTTTTGAAAACAATACACTCCCACTACAATAATGGGAGAAGAAAGCTCGAAGAAGGAGAAGGGAGCCAACCAATCGGATTGTCACGCTTTGCAGCATTCTGATCACCCCAGTCTTGTTCTCGTCTCCAAACTACTCGAAGAAAATAATTATGTGTACACACAACCCGAACATACAAGAATAATCACATCAGCCGAATGTAACTTTTCCACAACCAGAATCAATACTCCGGAGATCTACTAGACCTAGCCGCACATCATCCCACCTTCGAGTTTATCAAGTCAACCATACTCTGCCAGGCACTACCGCGTCTCTTCTAGTTAAATCTAGCGCTCAACACCCACTATCAAGGTATATGTCATATTGTAATCTTTCTCCTTCTCACTGTAATTTCATCTATAATGTTTCTCACTTGGTCGAATCAAAAACATATGCGCAGGCCGGCCGCACACCATCCCACCTTCGAGTTTATCAAGTCAATCATACTCTGCCAGCCACTATCGCGACTCTTCTAGTTAAATCTAGCGCTCAACACCCACTATCAAGGTATATGTCATATTGTAATCTTTCTCTTTATCACTGTAATTTCATTTATAATGTTTCTCACTTGGTTGAATCAAAAACATATGAGCAGGCCAGTAAAGACCAAAAATGGATTGAAGCAATGAATGCTAAAATTTCTACACTAGAAGCAAATAAGACTTAATCCCTTATTCCTCTTCCCACAGGGCATCGCCCCATTGGATGCAAATGGGTATACAAGATCAAGTACAACCCTAATTGTATTGTTGAAAGATATAAATCCCATTTGGTGGCCAAAGGATACACCCAACGAGAATGCATTGATTACAATTAAACATTTACTCCCGTTGCAAAACTCACCACTCTTTGATGCATACTAGCTATTGCCTCTGTTTGTGGTTGGGCTCTTCACCAAATGTATGTTCAAAATGCATTTTTATATGGTGGCCTTACCGAAGAAATATATATGCAACCACTCCTTGGTTTTCGTCTAAGGGGGAGTCACTTGTATGTTAACTTCACAAATCCCTTTATGGATTAAAACATGCCTCAAGATTATAGTTTCAAAAGTTTCCTTCTGCCATTACCATGTTTTAAAACGGGCTAATTACTCACTTTTCACTCAGGTGTGTGAAAACTCTTTTACAGTCTTCTTACTGTATGTTGATGATATGATTATAGCAGGGAATAATAAAAAAGCCATCAATAATGTGAAGGTTTTTCTTGCATCTTGCATCAAATTGAAAGACCTTGGAATATTAAAATATTTCCTTGGAATTGAAGTAGCTCGTTCTAAAATGGACATTTCCATCACCCAACACAAATACAAACTCGATCTCCTTCAAGAAGCAAGATTACTTGGTGCGAAACTTGCTAAGTTCCCATGGAATAATCCTTGAAGCTCACCTTAAATAATAGTGGCTTACTCAAAGATCCGACGCATTATCGACGATTAATTAGAAAGTTGATCTACTTAACCATTATAAGATAGAAATTTCATTTTCAGTCAATACTCTTAGTCAATTTATGCAAGAATCTAGACAGTCTCACCTTGATGTAGTTTATCGATTGCTTCGATATCTAAAAGGTACATCAGGACAAGGATTATTTTTCCTTCTAAAGGTGATTTATGCTTAGTCGGGTTCTGTGACGCAAACTAGGTGGAGACATTACTACACGACGATCAGTTAGTGGTTATTGTATTTTTCTTGGAAAAATTCTTATCTCATGGAAAAATAAAAAACAGACCACTGTGTATAAGCCTTTAATTGAGGCAGAATATAGATCCATGGCTTCCACCACTTGTGAAGTAACTTGGCTAAGGTACTTATTACGAGATTTGGGTATTGATCAACAACAACTAGTACTTTTATATTGTGACAATCAAGCAGCCATGCACATCGTTACCAATCCGATTTTTCGTGAAAGGACAAAACACGTTGAGTTAGACTGTCACATTGTCCTTGAACGAATTGAAAAAAGGAGAAATTAAGACTGCTTATGTGCCGAGTGAAAATCAGATCGCATACATATTCACCAAGGCATTGGATCAATCTCCATTTCACGCACTCGTTCACAAGCTGGGCATTCTTGACATCCACGCTCCAACTTGAGAGCGAGTATTAAAGAAAGGATTCTAATTGATTGACATATTAAAATGATTCTAATTGATTGACACAATCAATTTGATTAAATGTGGTTTCTTGAATATAATCTATGTAATTAATGGATACCAAATTAGGCTTTAGTTTCCTTATTTTATGTAATCAATTGTAAAGATTATGAGCAGATTTTATGGTTGAATAGATTATATATATTCTTGTAATTGACTATTGATGAAGATATACAAAATTAATAAAGCTTTCCTCCCACATACTTTCATATTTTCAAAAAACTATAAAACCCAAGTTGAACAGAGTAATTGGTAACCCATGCCAAGTCAAGCAAAATAGAGGGTGACCCAACAAAATATGCTTCATATTTGTTTTACCATACTTTCATCACTAGTCCAAAATCTAGTTTTTGTGTTGTCACTTGACGTGGTGGAGCCGACCGGAGATTATGTGGCAGGCTCAAGAACTGGGTCAACGTAGAAACAAGCCCAAGTTGATTCCAAGGCAAGCGGACGAGGAGGTAGGGATACATTCTAAGGATGTGGGTTGACATATGAGGGGTGGGCGGAGTGCACAATAAGGACTCCTTACCCTTCCCACGGTTGGTATAAAGAGCGTCCATATAGGCGGGCAAGTGGAGGAGAGTAATACTATTCTACTAGCTAGCTACTTCATTTTCTTCTTTCTTCTTCTCTGAGTTTAACTTGAGCGTCGGAGGAATTTCGTCAAGATTTGTCTCGGCCTCCCTTCTAATTTTTTTGGTATTCGCAAATTCACAACTTACTCGCTCCTTATAAGGAAATTAAAGTTCTATGATACAAAAGGTGATGACACTCATGCAAGCATCCCTCCACTTAAGTTCATGTGAAAGAGAAGTAAATCACGATACCAAGCGACATCCTAGGCGAAAGGAATTCATTCCCTAAGAGAATGAACTCCAGGGGATTCGAATCTTACTCCTGTGATGTAATTTTACCACTCAAGTACCAACTCAATTACGTCCATAGGGGAGAATTCTAGATCTTGTGTCGGTCATAATTTCCAAAGATCTTCGCCGGAGTTGGGTGTCCCTTCAGCAAACCTCTCTCACCGCCCCAAGTCAGCAATATACATCTTCAGATTTTCTCGTTGCCCGAACTCTGAGTTACCTGGTCACTCGCCGACCCGACAACGAGACTCTCAATCCGCAACGGCCCAACCTGTATCCAACCTGTATGCGATGCCCTGCTCTGATTTCTCAAGGAGTCCATCCCTTCCCTGATCTCAACCGGGATCATCACTAAATAGTACAATATAATTATTATCTACAGCTTGATCAACAAAATTATTCAAAACTGTGATAATCTAATATCAATTATTATGGCTAAAATCTTATCCAAGATTTGATTATTCAGTGCAAAGAGGAGCCCACTGAGAATCTTATCTCGCCATATCTGTACTTGAACAAAATCCTCAACTAAACAGCCATCTTGATCTGCCCTTCAAGTCCTCATTGTTGGCACCAGAAGATTGAAAGAGACTAATCACAAAGTGAGGACCTAGTGGAACATGGCTAAATAGCTTTCCATAACATGGCAATTAATGTTTGATTCAAGGTTCAAGATTTTAACTGGTGACAAAGATTTAAGTTTTAAATTTTGATTAGAATGATATTATTTTGATATCATGTATGATATTAATGGTATGAATTGAAGATAGAAAATAAAAAATACTACTTAAATTAATCTCTGGACTAAGATAGATAAAATTATTTTCATTCATAAATTTGATTTTGATTTGTAAGAACATTATAAAAGAAACAGACAAAGAATAATCTTTCTTCATTAATCAATAATATAGACAATGACTACTCTATTTGGTTGGCCCTCTCTAGTTATTACACTCACTGGATCCATCAACCTCAACCTATCTAGCCTACTCAAATAAAATATAAAGATTTAAGAAAGATAATGAAGAAAAAATAATTCTATAAAAATTGATATTTTAAACTCATTTTATATTCAAATATAAAATTATTAATTCATGAGAATTTATATGGGATAGCATGACTAATCCTATGAACCAAATGCACAATAAAAGAGTGAATTAAAAGCAATTAATATTGAACCATATATTTTAATATTTAATGAAATGACAAAAAAAAAAAAAGGGATTGAGATTAAGTGAGTTACTCTAGCAAAATTTAGAGATCAAGATTATTCCAAGAAGCAATCAAAATACCATAAAAATTGACAAATTTTACCATTTTAATGCCATATTATTCCAAATTTTGGGATACATCATACAAGCAACCATGATATAGTTTTTGAATACTTTTAAACTTTTCTAATCCCACATTACATACCATTCTTGATTTCCTATTCTACCTTTCTAGCTCTAATAATAATCTGGTAACTGTCATTATCTTTCAATAGAAACAAAGTTAAATCAATAAGCTGCACTTAAACAAACATAATTGTACATTTACAAACATATTTATTTACAGATTATTGAACAAGTACTGAAGAACCTAACTTCTGTTAGGAAAGGCACTTAAATAAATACGCCCAACTTCTCTATAATGGACCAAAATACTACCATGTTCTACAATAGCAATATTACATAAACAATAACCAAAAGTTAAGATTTTAGTAGATCTATGTTTAAGAAGCTTGCAATATTACTTTATGGGCATTTTACCAAAATGAATCCTTCATTATTGGTGTTATATATTTAAGATACCAAGTCCATTTTTTCCTCATAAACCCTTAGCTATCAATTTTATCTCCAAAAAGTTGAACAAGTTAATTTGCAAACCAACTTCTATAGTAAAAATCGTAAAAAATTTCTTCCATGTTTAATTTTAGGACACCTCAAATTCACCATTTTAAATTTCAATGGTTTTACTACAAGTATATTTGTAAATGAATTTGTGACACATTTTCCAAAGAGCAAACTGATTTACAAATAGACTAGCCACTGTGATAATCACAAATCATATTAAGTTCAGCTTTAAAACGTCCCAAGATCAACATTCTCAGTTTTTAGGTGGCAAAAATGTATGTTTAGCCCTGAATCTTGTTGCGGGTTATGCTATTTAGAAGGAGAAATCACAGTCAAAGGCATTATCAAAAAAAGATTTTGGAACTCCTTTTAGTACAAAAAATTATAAAGACTTGTTTTAGTAACTAATAATTATGTCAATGCTCTTACTTTATTGGTTTCATCTAAGTTAGTGAGTGATGATGTTAGGGTGCTCCTCTGACTTAAACAAGAATGGTGATCCATAATATCCCTATATTTAGTAGATTTTGCTTTGCAAAATCATTAATTATTTCATAAACATATCAACATGTTATCAAAACTAGACAAAACAGACTTGCCACCTTTTTGATACAAGAAATATGAAGTGGCATTCTGAAACTAGGCAACCCTGGTTCCAAGTGCAGTGGTTCATGATATCTAAATATCAGAAGCTGTCTCTACCAAATGACTATGCAACTTAAGATGGTGCTCAGACTTACACTAACAGTTACCCTGGTGTAGCTAAATTAACCCCTCAATTCATACATATGAATTCAGTACAAGGATTCAGTCTATAATATTTGGCACGGATGGACATAAAAGATGTGAACATGGGCAAGAAGTATCATACGAATTAGAAAGTGTAGAACTCATTCTCCAAAATTGAGCAATTCTAAAGATTCGACAGGGCAGTCCAAGTTAAAAAAAACAGGTCATCTGTGCACTATTTTAGCCATGTTAGGTCTTTTTAAACTGAAAATTTTCTATTTTGAATTTTGAAAAAAAAAAGTCATAAAATTTTTACAAAAATAAACTCATATAATCTATCTCTTAAAAAAAACAATTTTGTTGCCTTAGAATGCACTCTGTTTCGTTGTTATTATTTCTACCTGAGGGAGAGTCCAGACGAAGAGCAAATAAAATAAGTGGAGAAGAGAATCTCTGCGCCCAGAAACAAGGGCAGGCAGGTTGTCAGTAAAAAGCCTGCTTACAGGTGCTACAAATACCGAGAATAAGACCCACTACAGTGCTGAACCAACTTTGACTCCATCTACACATGCAACTCATCCATTTATTCCCACATAAAAAAAAGATGATATCTTCAAGTTTGAAATCGGCGTAGAAAAAGCTATACCACCGCGGAATGTAGTATGCCGGCACAGCAAACTGGACATTGTCACGTGGAAACAGTAGCCACAGACAGGTTTTGCAAAGAATTCTGTTAGATATCGCCCAAAGAACAAAGCATATCAGGAGCAATTCCAAGATCAAAATTTGAAAGATTAGGAACGCTAAAGCATCGAATGAAACGTCAAACAATAATAGATCTGCAATTATACACGGCGAAATTTGAACAAGCGAAGCAGAATCAGCTTTTATACTAAAAAAGTAGCTTTTTGTTACCTCAAGTTTGATTCAGTTCAGGCTTTGTCGATGGTATGGCTTCTGCTGCCGCTGATGTAAGGATTCCTTCTCTTTCTTGTGGGGCGAGAAGAACTGACCGAATCCAAATACGGAACCGGGCTTCGACGAGCAGACTCGGAGCGAACCAACCGGGATTACGTTGAGCACAGGCGCGATTCGGACATTGGCTGAGTAAGACCGTTCCATCGCCCTATAGGGCTTTCTCCGGAAGTGATGGCCACTGACGCCAGCGACAGGAAAGCTGCCAGGGCTGCTCGAGCTCCGCTCTAGCGCTTGGAAGACTACCTTCCCAGAAGCGTTCATCCGCGGGCTATCGACAGAAACTCCCCTGGACGGAGGCGCCGCCTCCACCCGACTCCTTACCGGACTTCGGCCTGTCCTTGTCGCGTGGTTGTTCTCCAAGCTGGTGCCCCTTGTCCGGGACACACGCACTGGCGTCGTGGCCCGGGCCAGGGAGATCCGGTCGTGAACTCGCTTTTCGAAGTCGAGGGAAAGCCGCGGAAACTCGTCGTGGTCGGCGCCCGAGGAGGAGGACGAAGAGGAGAGTGAGCGGCGGGTGGATATGGAGACCGGCTCTGTCTCCGAGTCGCGGAGAAGCGGTGTGGAGATGGAGGAGTCGGCAGCGGAGGGCTTCTGATGGCGGTGAAGGAGATGGAGAAGCGATTTGGTGCTAAGATGCAAGCTCCTAGTAGGGGCAGCCGGCGCCGCCTTCTCAATGTCCGGCCTAGGGCTGTTCGACTTCTTGAGACCAAGTAGCTCCCTCCACCGGCTCGAACACCTCGGCGCCTTGGGCGACTGCGCGCAAAGCTCGGATCCGAGGACATCCGCCACCCGACGAGGCCGCTCCGCCTGAGGAGATCGGATCTCCTCCAAGTGAGGCCGCGCCGCCGAGATCTGGAGCGGAACAAGCTTCCCGTCGGAGAAGAGCTCGTCAGCAGGCAACATCGCGACGGGATCTTCCGGGCGAAACTCGAAATCGGGCGCTAATTCCGGGCTTACCTCCCCATTGTCTGCCGACACGGAGGGTTCAGCGTCTTCGCGGCTGAAGGAAATCCGGGGGCTGAGCCAGCCGAAGGCAGAGCGAGAAGAAGGGGCGAAATCGAGGAAAGCGGAGTCCGTCAAAGGAGCAGAGACGTTGAAGCAGGTGTAGGCCATCGTGGGGCATCCGACGGCGAGGGTTTCCGGCGGCGATGCTACTAAACCAAAGCGTCGTCTGATGCGGCGGCGGAGGAAGACGAGAAGCCTCGACAGTGGTATCCGCTCAGTATAAACAAATATATAAAGAAGATATATTTTTACTTTGCCCCCAAATATTCACTCCATTGTAAATTTACCCTCATAATTTGAAATCCTATATTTTGTACTTGAAATTTATCAATATCTAATATTTTAGCTAAAATTACTCAAATAAGATTGTAATATTAATAAAAAAATATTTTAATATTGATTAAAATAGTTCAATAATATTAATTAAAAATGTTCAAAATTATTTCAGATAAAATAATTTTTGATAAAAAATATATCTTTTGGTGATAATATAAATTAAAGAGGTTGTTTTAAAATTTATATCCAATTTTATATTTATTTCCAATTATTTTCTTGTCTTTTTGCGTAGTGGACTTGTGGGGCCGGTCTCTCTACTCCTTATCCGTACGTCGATAGCCACGATGTTGACGGGCTTTCTTCCTCGAGTCCGCCGCCGCCACCTATTCGCTCCCTCTTTGCCGTCCGATCGAAATCCGACGGTTGATATCTCTAGCGGCGGACCTCAGAACCGACCGCCTATTTGGCTGTCTCCGCCGACAGCCGCCCAATCGGCGACGTGTGTCGATTTTAGCGACGGGCTCTCACATCCGTTGGATTGAGTTGCGTGATGGTTCCGAATCACGAAGCATTTGCGATTTGAAAGACTTTATAAAATTAAATAAATAAATTTTAATTAAATTAATCCCGTTGAATTTTAAAATTAATAAATAAAAAAAATAAAATAAATGGGAGCGACAACCGCTTTCCTCTTCGCTTCTCTGCAACAACTGCTGCCTTTTTCGTTCCATCCCCTTTCCCCTGTTCTCTCTGCTACTGTCGCTTTTCTCTCAGCCCTAATAAATCGCCGCTCGCGTACGAGGAGAGTAAGCCCTCCGCCCGAGACCGCTCCTATGGCGGCTCCAGGTGCCCTTCCAACCAATCTTCTCATTACTATGTCTCAATCTCGGAGTTGACTCGACCGATGGTGATGATTGGGCGTTGCATTTGGATTGAGATTTAGGTTTCTGGGTTTGGTTTT
This sequence comes from Kaempferia parviflora, assembly GCA_037177295.1. NCBI lineage: Eukaryota > Viridiplantae > Streptophyta > Magnoliopsida > Zingiberales > Zingiberaceae > Kaempferia > Kaempferia parviflora. The sequence continues at coordinate 11,223,105 of JBAMIE010000114.1, forward strand.
TGGTCGAAGGAGGTCGCAAAGTCGTCATCTTTGGATGGTTGATGGTGTATTAACATGTTCCTGACTTCCTTCCCGTCATGTCTACGTTGTTTATTTTGCGCTTTCCTTTTTTTGGTTTTCGTTTTGAATTCCATTGGTAATGGATTGTTATTCGTTCTGGATTGGTGTTTTATGTGAAAATTTTGGATCAAAGTTATCTTTTTTGCAGTATTATGGATTTTGGGCAGTGTGGTGGTGCTTCCTGGCATATCTAATATGTGTTCTTTAGCTTTGTGCTTTCCCTTATTTCCTTTTGAATTCCGTTCGTGATGGATTGTTCTTGGATAATTTTTTGTTATCTTCTTGCGTCTTCTATGAGTTTAGCATCACTTTGAATAGGGACGAAAGGAAGTGTTTCGGCATCTTTTCCAAATTTTGCTACTTTTGAGCCAAAGTGTTTCTGCATCTATGTGAAGTTTAAGCTTTGCAATTTAGTGTGTAATTTTTGTAGTTGAAATGCAGGTAGTAAACAAGAGCACTGTGATTGTTGTATGAGATTCGGTCATCAGAGGAATGGTTGGTGCTAAAGTTGACAGGGCTGCCGAGAAATTAGCTCTTAGGAATTGGCCTGTAAATCTGATGTAGCTACTGATCAAAATACTGAGCCTCTTATAGTTTTGAAACACCCTTGATGATGGAGGAAGATATTGATGAGAGGAGATTAGAATCATGTAAGGGTTGTTCGGGTGCTAGCGGAGAATGCAATGCCAATAGTAGGATAATCATATTAAAAGTTTTGGTGGATGATCACATTCAATGGCTGAAGGAGGACCTTCAACAGCTGAAGAGTCTAGATAGGATGAATAGAGGACCAATTAGTTCTTGCAACATGTTGAATGATAAAACTATTGAAAAGCTGCTAGAAGTGGATCAAAGGGTGGATGCTTTGAGAGATGTATTTGTTGTAGGTTTTGAACAGATCAATGCCATGATTTGCTTGAAGAAAGATGTGTTAGGTGAACTTGAATTGAAACGTGAGCTTGATCGAGAAGTTAGTTTTATCGTGTTCCAAGATTACATCAGAGGTCTTCGGGATGAATATGAAACTAAGTTGTATGGTCAAACAGTCGTTATCAACAATTTAAACAAGAATGCACAGAAAAAGTTTTCTGAGCTCAATGCATTGCGCGATGAACTGCTTGTTATTTTGGAGGAAGCAAATAGTCCTGAAAATTGTGATGAATGGAGTGTTACAAAAAAGAAAGAACATTTCCCTGTGAAAGTATTAGGAAATCACAATTTCCCGTTGCAGATTGAGGAAGATGTTGAAATGACAAGAGGAAAATCTGGGGATTCAGGAGATCACACTTTGGACATTGCTCATCTTCCTCAAGTGAAGCAAATGACAAAGGAGGAACTGCTTTCTTATTGCAAAAATGAAATGACAATGATGAGGAGAAGACATGACTCGGAATTGCTAGAGAAAACAGAGGAGTTGTTTAAGTTTAAGAGGGAAATACTCAAAGAAAAGGGTTCTTTGCCTATTCGGAAGGATAAGGAGCTTGAACATATAAAGAAAAAAGTAGAACAATTCACTTTGAAGTTGGATGGACTTCTCAAAGAGGAGACATTACCTCGACTTTGTAATCCTGAAGATGATTTACGGGGCTTTAAGGAGAGAGAGTTTTACCTTCTTTCTGAAAATAATCGCCTAGAAAGGTTGCTTATGAAGAAAACAAACGAGCTTAAATGTCTGTCATCACAGATCTCACATGTAGCAAACGAGATGTCATTTCATTCATCCCTAGAAGCAAACTACTCAAAACAACTAATGAATCTGGAAAGCCAGATTGATGATGTAAAGATAGAATCTTACTTGAATTTTAACTTGTACAATACTGTTTTAAGAGGGTTGATCGATGAGCACCGATTTATATTGCAAGATTTTGAGGTCGAGATTGAAGCTCAGCTAGATATCTATACTTGTGTTTTTAGTGGGGTGATTTTTTATGCTGTCTCAAATATGAACCCTCCAATGCTAAAATATCATGAAGAGAAGAAGTCTCTTGAGGCATTAGTTTCAGAAAAAGAAAATGCATTGAAGTTGAAACTTGAAGAAAATGACAAATTGAAGAAGACTGTATCATCAATTTCATCATCAATGAGTGAAAATGAAAAGTTAAAGACGTCTTTTGAGGCATTGTTATTGGAAAAAGAGAATGCCTTGAGGTTGGAAATTGAAGAGAGCCACAAGTTGAAGCAAACCATGGTGTCTCTTTCCTCATTGTTTGAAGAAAAAGAAAAACTAGCTTTAGAGGCACAAACGGTATTAACCCAACATAAGGAGCAGCTTGATGCTGTATACCAGGAACTCAGCATGCTCAGGGAGCTAAATAGCAAACAAGAAGCGCAGTTGTCAGGATATAAACTGGAATCCCGATCATTGAAAAGTAGATTGAATGAGACCTTGCAGCAAATTCATCATTATGAACTTGAGACAGATAAACTTAAGGAGAATCTTAAAATTGCATCAGATGCTTTAAAAGATGCAGACGAGCAGAAAATCATGCTTCTAGGAGTCATTGAAGATAATCAGAGGGCATTTTCATCATCTTTTGAAAAGGATAAAGATCAAGTAAAGCAGTTGGAATCTATCACCAAGTTTGTAATGGAACTTTCTACGAGTTTTACAGATTTAGAAAGACTTTTGTTAGATGGTACTAAGAGAAATGATTCTAGGTGTGTATTATTTCTTTTTTCTGAAATTATTTATGTTCATATGCTCACATCAATGTAGAACTGAATGTTGGCAGACTTCACAGTTTGCACACAAGTTGAAGAGAATAGAACCTGAAATTTTACGTTGCTTGATAATTTGTGATGTCTTTGGGACATCAACAAAGCATTGAAAACTTGATGAGTTGAATATCCTAATTATGCTCCCATATATATATTGACTTGATTCTAGCCCTGGATTCAACTATTTAATATGTTTGCGAATGAACTGTTTGTAATGTATCAAACAAATCTTCTTCTTCCTCTTTACCCATAATTTCATGTTAAAAGAACAACTGCAAGATTTGTTCCTCATAGATCTTCACTAATGTACAAAATCTCAACCAATGAATACACGCACAAGCTGCATGATTTTTCAGGCCCTACAAATGATGTCCTAGTTTAAAGCTGACTACATTGATACCCGTCATGCCTTTTGGTATACGTTTTTGATTGAGAATGAATGTCCTCTTATCATTTACAGGTTGAAGTTACTGAATCATCAATTGAATCAACTAGTGCAACTGGCTGATGAACAGAAAAAGAAATGCTTGAGGTACAAAACTATGCTTGAAATCAGATGCACTGACTTGGAGAAGGCAGAAACTGAGGTATATGTTTGTAATTATTTTTCTCGTTTCTGTGTATAATAGTATAATTTTAATTTACCATATTTATTGAATCACTATAACAGACAACTCGTTCCGTGTATTTCTTTCTTCCCCAGGTTGATCTTCTAGGTGACGAAGTCGAGGCACTTGTGGGACTTCTTGGAAAGATATACTTAGTACTTGATCATTACTCCTCAATATTGCAGCATTATCCAGGAGTAAGACTGTTTGCTTGTGATTTACTAATGTCTTGACTCTTTTGAGCACTGAGAACTGAATCGAGTGAGTTTCACACCACACTGATTACTGACTTTGAGGTTGCCCAAAAACCATTGTTCTAAGTATCAAATAGGCACATTCTTATTTTACTTCTTAAATTAGACTTTACTTCCTTGGAACCAGATTCCATATGCAGAAATATCAAATTGCTCACATCATGTCATTCAACATACTGATTAATCGAATTGTATCTATTTGTAGTTCATATATAACAAGGTATGTTTACTTTGCAGCAAATTCTATAGTCTAACTATTGATTTCATTCTTAAAGGTAATGGAGATTCTGAAAATGATTCAAAGAGAATTAAATGGACGAGACAGTTAGAGGCTTTGCCAAACCATCAAGTCTGTTTTTGGTGTTTGTTTCGATAGAACACTGGGCTTTCTACAAGAAGTGCCAGTGATTCAGCTTGAGGCATCAACCAGAATATTCATTTCATCACTGTTTCCTTTTCCAAAACACAGTTTGAGGCAGCTGATCACTGTTTATTTTTCACTGTCCCATTGAAAAAAGGATGAAGCAATGAGCTTGCCGATGCGACTTGATCTCCAATAAATACGAATAATGAGCATGTATTCTCGTGTGCTTTTCGTGTAACTGTCTATATTTCTTTTCTTTTGCTTCTTCAACTCATATATGGCAAAAGATAATTCACTTGTCTCAGCGCCCCGCCAACCCATATGCTCTTATATATGTAAGTCTTTTGTATATGATATTTCACTCTAATATATGAATTCAATTTTGTGGTAAGTAATGAGTATTCATGTATTTGTGATAATACAGTGCAAATTTGATTCCTTCAGAGGAAAGATTACATTAAAGATATTTTGACAAGAACTTCAGGTCAAAGTTGTATTAAATTTTAAAAAATCTTTTAGGATAAGTATATTTATCCAAAAAAATATTTTAAAATACAAAAATAATAATTCTTCTGGTGTCTCTACACTTGTCACATTTTAAAAAAGGTTGACTTCTCACCAATATTGATAGTCTATTGCAACAAATTAAAGTTTGACCTACAATATCCACCATGATAATTGACCTATAATTTTGAAAAAATCATTGTCTAGCAAATGTCAATG
>JBAMIE010000114.1:11231634-11276393 GCA_037177295.1 Kaempferia parviflora
TCTGCCTCCTCGCGGCAGAGAGCCGCCGCCGCCGCGGGCGCGGATTCGGCACCTCCGGCCTCCTCCGCCGCCGGCCAGGCGGGTTCTTCCGCCGGGTGTTCGGGGACGCGACGCTGAGGGACGCCGTGAAGCCGGTGCTGATCCCCTGCTACGACCTCGCGACGGCGGCTCCCTTTCTCTTCTCGCGGGCCGACGCCGTGGAAGCGGACGGGTTCGACTTCCGGGTGCGGGAGGTGTGCGCCGCCACGTGTGCCGGCTCCTCGGCGGTGGAGCTCCGGTCGGTGGACGGGCGGACACGCGTCTCCGCCGTTGGCGGCCGTGTCGCGATGGCGAACCCCACCACCGCCGCCATCACACACGTCCTGCTCAACAAGCAGGAGTTCCCCTTCGCCTGCGGAGTGGAGGATCTCCTCGTCGTCTCTCTGGGAGCCGCCCCGGCTGAACCCTCCGCCATCGGCGGGGCAGAACTTCTCCGAATCACCGGCGAGTGCGTCGCCGACATGGTACGGACTCTAAATATTTATTATTTATTCTTTAAATTTCTAAATTCCATTTTAAAAAACATAAAAAAAAAATCAAGAAATTTCATATTTTAATATCGAAATTCTATTTATCTGAACAGGTAGATCAAACCGTGGCCATGGCGTTTGGAAATCTTAGAACAAGCAATTACATTCGCATCCAGGTAGATTAATTATTTTAACTCAAAATTTAATAAATTTAAAATATTATAATTATGAAAATTACAATTAAACAATATTTTCTAATAAAATAAAATTCCATTTAGGCCAATGGGTTCATGTCTGGAAATTGTTCATCCAAGTCAAAGAACTTGTTGCAATCAGTGGAAGACATGCTTTTGCAGAAAAACATGGAGTCATTCCTCTTCAGAGGGAAAAAGATCTCTCAACAGAGTCATGCAGACAAGCTCGACCAAATCGTGGTCGAGCTGATCGAAGAGGAAGAGAAGAGGAAGAAGAGCTCGATACCGCTCGTGGTGATTAAGCAAGCGGTGATGACCTCACAAATGTCGCCGCCATGTCCAGGTCTTCCTCTTCTTCCTCTGCAAAGAAGAAGCTCAGTGAACCATTGACATAAGCAACAAGCTTTCCCCCTCTGTGAAGATGAGAGGCGCAACGAGCCTTCCATCGAGTATGGGCAAAAGAAGAGTAGCAAGCCTTCCTCGAGGCAATACAGAACCTTAACATGGACGAGCCATCAAACATGCTCCTCAGCCAACTGAACTATAGACATTAACTACAAATATTGCATAAGGGAAATGCTTAAGGCATCGATCACTTGTTCTTTCTACAAATTCATGTAGCCTTGGATAGAATTGATCGGTTTTAAGTGTTAGAGAATCGGTAGCATGTAGATGCTGAAACAGCTACCCCAGGACTTATGTACAGATTAACAAACTGTGGATCTTCTGTTAGTGTAGCCATGACTATTTGGAACCTGTTTTTCGTGATACAGAAGCTTACGAGTGTGAGGGACACAGAAGCTACTTGGCCATTCGTCGAAAGGATATCTGCTAAATGCTATCTATATAAGTGATCAAAGAATCTGTTTGAGCTTATGGCGATTTTCGCCATGCTCTGATGCCTTTGTGGTTAATGTTGAAAGGCCAGCTTTTACGCCGCTTTGGACTCTCCGAGAATACTCCAGAAGCCAAGGCCTGCTGAAACCACAACTCGAACTCATCGTCCTCGATGATCATCTCGGCATCCAAACCCCAAGGATATCTCAGAGGGTTGGATCGCAGCCCCATTGTATTCAAGCCGACCATGTTCACATGAAAGGTTGGCCCATGAGTGTTTGCCTTGCATTCCATTCCCTTCATACAACAACACACTTGCAAAGTAAGAAGATCCAAAAAAAAAACAAAACAAACAAGACTAGAAACAAGAGGAATCACTAGCAAAATAGTATGTAATGTGTCAAATTAATGATATGATCTAACTCATCAAACCCTTTATTAGTTAAGGCATCAAAGAAATCAAGCATTGGGTAAATGAAATATCCATACACTGACCTGACAAATCGCCCATTCAGAGACATCAAAAATTTTGCTTTCTGCACACACAAATGCTCGTGGTATTTCCACCTAAAAAAGACAGATTATGAATGTATAACCTTTACTTACAGATTGAATACACAATTTTACCAGGGAGAAAATCAAGATTGAAACATACAAAAATGGAGAGCATAAAGCATTTACCTTGTGAGGTGTCAAGATCGTTGGGTAGTCACTTTCTACCCACCCATCACCATCTTTGGCCTGATGGTACTGGGAGCAACCCTGACAAATAATATTTCATAAACGGGATGCAGAGATCACAAAAGTACACAAACAAAGTGATATCCACCTGACACCACCTTGCCCTACTTTTACTTCTATTGGTGCATATCCATATGTGAGAATTTCCACACTTGGTGCACTCGATATGCCTGGATTCTTCAGCACGGTATTCAACACCATCCTGTGATGGAAAGGCATGCAACCAGATTATTAAGCTAATTCTTCAAATACAAACAGAAAAGGATAACCACTATGAATGCAGGAAAAAACGTAAGAGAACACAATGAAGCCGCATGAAAAATTAAATAAATTGTAAGCATAGGATAGGCATACAATAGTTCAAGACATCAATAAAGCTCAATTTTCATGTGCAGATAAACTTTGAGATTCAGTACCATAGACTGCATTTCGGTCAAATTGATGCTCAGTATGGCTGTATGCAAAATCTAAAACAATCCTTGATGTCCACAAAATATCTGAATTATAATATTATTTTCACAACGAAATGCTATTCCTATGATCATTTGACGAAACGACATTGAAGATACATCATAAATAAGAAAATGTTGTGTTCACTACACTAGACAACTTTACTTGGCATCATCATGACCGATTTCACATCCCCTCGGGATGGACAATTGGCTAGCGCATGGTGGTGTTGCCACCATGAGGTCCGAGGTCAAATCCCGGCTAGTAGCCGAGTGTCTGTCCTCCCCATGCGTTATTCAACTGCCTAAGACTAGTAGCCACCCGTGATTTACCTCTTTCATGTTGGCCTAGGGACGGGCTGGCGTAGGCACTGGGACGAACGAATCACCTTTTGCCACCATCATGACCAATTTCATAAATAGTTCAAGGCACCCACACCACTTGGTAGGTGAGCTGCGTGTCAGCCAACAAAGAATGATTAGGCACACTAAAGCGCACTAACAGACTTCAAGCACTGGACCTGTGTACCAACTGTTCCATTATCTAATGGATTTGTCAATTGACCAGATCCATTTGTCTAGTCATTTCTTTGCCCCTAGGCTCACTCATCCCTGCTCCTATCACAGTGAAAGGAAATGGCATGGGAGTTGAGTGAAGGTTCCCCTACAATCCTAAGAAAGGAAACTAGATATGGGTGAGTTAAGAGAATGCCTCTCGTGACCAATAGAAAGCACTAGGATGTTTGCTCTTCAGGTACCTCGGGAGTCCTCAAGGAAATAAAGGGAAATCAATCTTTGATCAGATCCTGAAGAATTTTGGCAGCTCCTCAAGATAATTAACTTGTTCACTTGGCTCCATCTAGTTAGCATTCAACTCCTTTACATCACAGTCCTTGTTACTCAGTGAAGTGATTTATTGGCTGTACTTGATGGTACAAGGAAGCATACAGGCAGTATATGATCAGTGGACACTACAGAACTACCTTGAATTCAAAGAGTAACTAACTTGACAAGCAAAATGGTTATCATCTAAAAAAAACATGCCACGTTATAAATATCTGCAATATTAGAAAATATATTATTCCATGAGACATGAGGTGATAGGTAGCATATTTCATAAATAGAAGTTTAGATTAAACATAGCTGAGTCACTTGTCTCATGCATCATGATGAATTATACCTCCTGAGAATGAGAGGTACCAGAACTCTGATACACACGCCCAGATTCCTCCTTTCTTAACTGTTCATCGTAATCTTTCTTTTTTATGAAGTCTGAAAGAACCTGAAATATCTTGCTTATTAGTTGCCTAACCACTGACTGAGCATTTAAAAGAAAGCAACTAATACTGGTCAAGAGTTATTGTTTCTCTTCAAATGTTGTTGATATTACTTACCTCATATGCACACTGAAGCTTTTTAAATGATTCACCAGATAATGGACTATTTGGATTCTTGTCGGGATGAACAAGCAAGCCCTAGAAACCCATGGACACAAGTTAACTTACAGTTTCTGTGAATCAGATGATTTTTTAAAAAAACATTTTGCTGTTAAACATTATCAAGTTGCATACCTTTTTATGGTATTCTTTCTTCAATATCTTTGGGTCAGAATTCACATACTTCACGAGACCCATAACTTCATAATGGTTTGAACTATTCGTTATCCTTTTCATCTCAACTAATGAAGCTGATTCAGTCATGACAACATTGCTAGAGGAAGCATGCTTATGAACGTCTGAAAGATTTGATGCCTTCGGTATTGTGCAAGATGATTTGAGTGGTGGCACTTCTTCAGCTTCTTTAGATGGAGGGGTATATTCCTTGTCAGCAGAAGCATCTTCTGAAACCTTTTCGGGTTCCTTTTCTTCTTGAACACAAGTGCCTCTGTTGGCACTCTCATATCCTTGAAGTAGTTTGTTCAATATACCGTTGGAAATAAAAGATAGGTTAAACGTCAAAAAAACTCCATGCAATCCAGCACGGGCATTGACGACATGAACAGCATAAGCAGTTGTCATTAAGATCAAGAATCGAGCATGGTTATGGGAGAACATATAACCTGCAAACAAATAAACTCAGTAAGCTTGGGAGTATTACAGATATTAAATTGAAAGCATAAATGGGAAAATGCCTCTGCAAACCTCCGGCCATTAGTAAAATTGCTGTTATCCAAAAGCATCCATACAACCACATAAGTCCAATGCCATAAAGCCCAACAATAAGAATACCAGGTGTGAAGCCCAAATGATGAATAGATGTGGCTGCAGATCCCTGAAACAACAAATATACAAATTAATTCTTCATAGTAAACTCAGATACTGTAATCCAAGTGCAAGTCAAGCTACATTTTCATTGATAGGTACTTTAAATCCCTTTTAGTTGTTTCGACCAAAGTTTCCTTGGTCTAACTAATAAAGTAGGTAGAATCCATATCAGTAATCCAACTTTTTTAATCATGGAGCAGGTTTGAGTTTTGTGTAAGTTTCATTCCATCTTAACTATTTTTCTCAATTTCAAACTATGCAACTATGCCTATCTGTTGACAAATGAGATTTTTTCTATCTTCTTTTTCATGCTAACTCATAACCTCACAACCTTTGTAATTCTGATGAATGCCACATTAATATTGTGTATTATGTTTTAACACTTGGCATACTAAACCTTTATCCGCTAGTAGACAAGCAGGGAGTTTTTGATGCTGAGTACTTGATGAATACTAGACAACAAATAATTGTGACACAATTTTCCATAAATAAAGTCAGATCTGCTCTGGTAACAGTTTTCAATGCTCAATGTAACATCTTTTATGTTCTTTGTTATTTGACAAGAAAACAAGTGAATACATTAAGAACTCTCATTGAAAAGGGATTTATTATCAGAGTGGGCTCGTGTGGCTAAATTATACGTGTATTTTCCCAGATCAAACACTGCATGCTGTTAATATAGAAATAAGAAGTGGTTATGGGCAGAGATCTAAGAATCCAATGCATGCAGGCAAGAAACGCTGTTGGTTTGAAATCACCATAACAAAGAGCAACCAAATTTTGTAACCTACATCAAATTGTTAAGTAAACACAGGATAAAAAAAAAATCCAATCTTCACTATGCAGAGGATAGCCATGTTAATCCAAATAACAACAGTTACAAAATACTGAATTCTTTAACAGCACCATGAAATCTTTAGATGGAGTAAAGTATCTACTTTTCACAAACATGTCTATTTACATCAATAAGAGAAGGATCAAAACAAAAAATCACAAATGCTTGGAAAGCCAACAATGATACTTGTGGCATCACAATCCATAATACACAATTTTACATTTAACCTATTCTTGTACGTTTATTTGCAAGCCATTTTAACAATTGGCAACCATTGCAATGCAGCTTCAGACAAGGCTTAATAAATATTTCCCGCGACAAATAGCTTCAGGAAAAGTATATTATGTTGCGACATGTTAGTCTCAAACAAGCAAAGGTAGGTGCATCATGAGCAAGCCACCATAAAGACGTTCAACATACAACTCATACACACACAATGGTCTTGCTATCAGAAAATATAAATCAGACACAGAGACACTGTATCTGTACTACCAATTCAGTAGGGAAGACAAGAATACAGCCGCATTAATAAATCCTTGATTCAAGGTGTAAGCCATGAGAATATGATACCCACTTGACAGTGAACATCTGGCGTGTGAAAAGTTATTCATGGCATTGTTAAAGCAAACTAGAGTCTTACTGGCACCGTAAAGACTCACCAAAAAGGCATCAGAGTAGCAAAGACTTATCTATGCACTAAAAATAGTTATGAACTAAAGACGAGAAAAAGGAAAGATAATCAAACTTATCCCGATCAAATAGACAGAAATGACCCAGGTTACATGACCACATTTTGTCCAGAAACGGTAAACTAAAATAGGAGATGACAGCAAATAAAAGCCTTTGCAAAGCCCAAAAATAATATTGGATAATTCATAATTGGAACAAACCAGACTTAGAAGCACATAAAAGAGAGACGTCGTCGAAGTAGAGCAAAGCAAGCAACTCCACATAATAACAAAAACAGCCGCCGAACCCAAGGTAAACAGGGACCTTAAACCCCCCACGACGTAATTACTCCATTGCAATAGCGATCTAAACAAAAATCTTCCTGCAATCGTGCACCAGCTATAAAACAATGGCCAGTGGCGATCAATCAGAAGTCCAAGTTTTTCCCGTATACAATTCGCAGCAACTCGGACATCTAAAGAAAACTGCTTCTGATACCGAACCCATATCCAGCCTTGCTTGAACAAACCTATACCTCGCATTGAACCCATAATAACAGAAAACAGATCACATTCCCTTGGGAGGAAAGGTCAGAACTGCCTCACCCAAAGAAACCAACGAAAAAAGCACAGCGCGGCTTCCTCAATCTGAATCACGTTGCCAGGGGTCCCGACAATCTTCTCATTCCCCGATCATCATATCTACTCCAAGGATCTTATATCGAACGATTCCATTAAACCTCTGTGCTCGACGACTACTCCCATTCAGGAATCAGCCAAAACGAGAGCGAAAACAAAACGAATTTCCCAACATGAACTAAAAAAAATTCTCCTTTATCTCCTTCCACCGACGGAGGGGCTTTGGGTGGCAACCGACAGCCAAATCTGATGGTTTTCCTCCCGAACACTATCAAAAGAGGAAGAATCGTAGAATGAGGCACGGGAGTCAGCCCAGCCCTAACTTCACTTGCCGGTTCAACTGCTTTTCCTTCGGTGTCAGACGCAGCTCGTGATATAGCTAAGAGAAGGGAAGGAAGGAAAGCAATGGCGAAGGCGATAAAGATAAAGATGGCCAGATGGACGATACCAGAAGAGGGGAGAGGCGAAGAGCAAGGTAAAGATCGAAGCTTGGAGAAAGAAGGATGGTAGCGTGTACGAGAGAGCAAGTAGCGTAGAAAAGAGAGAGTGATTAAAATATGTGCAAAGATCGAAAGACGCCTATTTTGGTTATCGTTAAGACGGTACTTTATATTAAAATTATATTTTATTAAAAGAGTTTTTATCATAAATTTTAATTCTAAATTATTATTTTTAACAAGATAATTGAGTGAAATTAAAGACATCAGCTTACCTTCCTTTTATTTACCAGATGAGTTTGGATTGTCCCCTCAGGATGTTTAGTTCGGATCTACTGTTCCACTTTTTCCTCTGTCCTGATGTCTCACCCACAAAACGCGAGTAAAACAGGACCTGTCAACTGATCGATTGATTATCGATTAACTGATCGATTGATTAAGTCAATCGATCAGTTGATCGATCAACTTACGCTGTTTTGCTCGTGTTTTGTAAGTGGGACACCGGGATAGAGGAAAAAGCGGGACAGAAGATCCGAACTGCAGGATGTTACGATAGTTAAAATATGAAAATTTATTACATGAGATTTAGATGTCAAATTTTGACACGTTCAAGTATATACCTCTCCATATCTTCACTATTTGATTGAAGTTATAATGTCCATATTTTAACCACTATAAACCCGTAGTTATTACAAAAATTCAGAAATAAAGATATATAGATATATAAAACTTTATCTATTAAATTTAATAAGTAATTTAGACTTATTCATTTAAATTTAATATTAAACTTCCTAATCTAATTAAAGTCATAAATAAATCAAATATTTGTGAATAAAATTAAAGATATATGGGTTGGATTATAAATCACATAATTTATGAATTATATTTATCATATAATAAATAAAATAAATAAACTCTTGAAATTAAATTCATTAACCAACCTTAAAAATAAAAATATTTTAAATAATCAAACACTTTTAAATTAAAAGTAGGATAACACGGATCCAATCAAATCAAACTTAAGTTACATTAAAAATTATATAAATGAACTTCATGACTGTTTGATTTATTTATCTAATTAAGTTTAAATCGATATAAAGTTTAACAATGTCCTAAATCTAATGTAACGTTCTGTCACCTGCTCTATTTTGGATTACCCACCCCATCTACCGACTTGATCAGTAACCGGGGCCCGCAAAATGCCAATCACATAACGTTTTAATAGCTGGAACCGTAATGTGGGTAGGTCGTAACTGGGGACCAAATCAAGAAAAGCCACCAACCTTCTTGTAGACTGATGCAGTCACGTGTTTGTTTAAGGGAATATTAATGTCAAAGTTGACTCGTTCTCGTTGATTACTTTTTTTTATTAATTATTTAATAATAAATATAAATATGTGTTAACAAATATTTTAATAATTAATATTAAAAAATATATATTACTTGTGTAAATAGAGGATGAAATAATTACGCAGATTTAATGTAACGAAGAAGATAATAAATGGATAGAGTTTTACTTTGAGAAAGTCATGCGATATTGAATACATATAATTACATCGTTAATCTTTTTATTAAAAAAATGAAATTTTTAATTGTAACCGAACACGTATAATTCATCTAATTCACTTTGTGCCTACCCACAGCTGCAAGCCCACTATTTTTTTTTTATTTATGATATATAATTAATAATTAGAAAAAAAATATTAACACTATTATTTGTATAAATTTAAATTAAATAATAATTTAACTATCATTCTTATCTAATAACACTCAATAATATTTATATTTTCATATTATCAAATCAAAAAATATAAAATTTCTATCAACACAATAATAATAATAATAATAATAATAATAATAATAATAATAATAATAATAATAATAATAATAATCAACTTCGAGAATATTCCCTTGGATTACAAAATGATCTAATTTAAAGGTTAACAAAGTACCTAAGTATAAGTTATTGAATCCTTTAATTCGAACATGAATGTTATAAATAATCTTCTAAAACCCGTTGATTTCATATAATAGTTGATAATATACATCTAAATATTTGTTATTATAAGGAAAAGAATGATAAAATATTATTGATCAAATACTAACTCAAAAATAATTAAATATATATTTAAATAATTTTAAAAACTTAACCCTAACTCTGTAAAAGGTGAAAAAGGTAATAAAAAAGATTAAAAATCTTCTAAACCTCTGAAAAGGCTTTAAATGATACTTTTGTTGAAACGTAATAAGCAAACAGAGAAAAAAAAAGAAATAATTACTTTCTTATTGATCATTGTCATAGGTAACAAGTTTATTTATACAAATGGTCAAATAATATACGGAAAAATATTATGATAAATATGGTAACATATTACGATTTGCAATCCAAATATAGTAAGTTATCAATAATTGAAATCAATTCCTAATTTTTATCTGGAGTATGATAAATCTTTTGATTATTATCCTGAACTGCTATTTTTATTGTCATTACCCTCAACAAATTCAACAGGATATGCAACACGTTGAGTTTAGTTGTCAATCTATGAAACAGTTGTCTGAAAAACAGTTTGGTGAATATGTCAGCAACTTAGTCCTTTATAGAGATGTCTAAGGTTTAGCCGCAACACATTCTCGTACAAAGTGAAAATCTATCTCCACATGTTTTATGCGAGCATGAAAAATTAGATTTATAGTAAGATATGTTGCTCTAATGTTTTCACATTATATCTTAGGTATAGCATCAATAGAAAGATGTAACTCTGAGAAAAGACATTAGAGCTAAATGATTCAGACGTTACATTAGCAACAACTTTATATTCAGTTTCGGTACTAGATCGAGATATAGTAGGTTACTTTTTAGAATACCACGAGATAAGATTTTGTCTAATAAATATTGTATATCCTCCAGTAGAACATTTGTCTTCAGGAGAACTGCCCAATCTGCATCACTAAATGCATTCAACTCCCATGGGGAATGTCGATATAAAAAGAGACAATGAAGAATACTGTCTTTGAGATAGCGAAGGATCTGTTTAACTCCTTCCCAATGTTATTTAGTGGGAGAATTCATATATTGACAAGCCCGATTGATAGCAAAAGATATATCAGGACGTGTGATAGTCACATATTGCAAGACTCCAACAATAGTCCGATAAATTTGAGGTTCGACCAAAGTAGGAGATGATGAAGGTGCAGAAAAGTTACCCACAACAATTGATGTTGAGATAGGTGTTAGAGCAATCTTGCTTCAAGCATTATTTACTTTTGATATTTGGTTAAATGTGTTTAAGTTAAACAATATTGCATGATCTAACATAAATGTTGAGTAACAGGAAATTCAAGTATAAATACTTGGTAAGGAGCATGACAAAGAAACTTGACAAAAGAAACATGAATACCAAGAAGGGAGTCTTGGCAATGAAGTCCTGAAGGTGCGACCTCTTGGCAAAAGAAACTTAGCATGACAAAGCCGAAGGAAGTACTTGAAAGCGAGCGCAAAGATGAAGAGTGGTGGGCTCAGGAGCATCCAATGGCGCGAGACCGAGAGAAGTTACTTGAAGGCGGAGTCTAGGCTAAGAGAAAGCTGAAAAATAGCTTTCAGCCATATCAGTCACCTGGTACAGGGACTAGACGACTGGACCAATCGCCTGGTCAGGGACCAGGGGACTGATCCGTGAATTCAAAAATTCACAGAAAGATTGGTCAAGTGGAAACGGTTCATCAATCGCCTAGACCAGTCACCTGATCCTGGGAGTGTAAGTGACCGTTGAACGCTGACGACAGAAAATCTCGTAATATCTCAGAGCCGTTTGAGTTAATTAGTCGCCTCTTTGAAGATCAGTCGCCTAATGTCGGGAAAACTTATTAAAGACAGTTTGAAGGCTTAGATTTCTCGCTCTTACTCATTCTTTTGTCTGAAACATTCTCAAGAGTTCTCTAAGCCCTAGTTTTCTTCCTCTCTCCCTCTGAATACATTTCAATCATGTAAGGGAAGAGATCTTTCGATTAGGGTTTCCCGACCCTTGAGCTTTGATTCAAGAAGGAGACATTCATAGTGAAGCTCATTGGGTGGGTGTGTGTGGCCTTGAATTAGTCACCTCAAGGAGGTGGAGACCAAGTTAACAAACTGAATTAGCATTGCTTCTTTTCCTTTTTTATTCTAGTTTGTTTTATTTTGCTTCCGCTAACGATTATAGGTCAAGAATTTGAAGAAAGACT
Source organism: Kaempferia parviflora (assembly GCA_037177295.1). Classification (NCBI taxonomy): domain Eukaryota; kingdom Viridiplantae; phylum Streptophyta; class Magnoliopsida; order Zingiberales; family Zingiberaceae; genus Kaempferia; species Kaempferia parviflora. The sequence goes on from JBAMIE010000114.1 coordinate 11,243,426, forward strand.
ATTCACCCCTCTAGCCTAACACAAGATCCTAACAATAGGTAGTGCACCATCCATTTTAGCCTGTTGAAGAATTTCAATAATGTATTTACTTTGTGAAAGGAGACAACCATCAGGATTTGAGAAAAGTTCAATGCCAAAAAAGAAGCGGGTCGTACCAAGATCTTTAATAGGGAATTCCTGATTAAGAAGAAGAAGTTGATAAGTGATGCCTTCTTGATCATTACCAGTTAGAAGGATATCATCCACAAAAATAAGGAGAAAAAGCATAGAGTCGGCATTGCACTTATAACATAAAGAGGAACAAGTTTTTGAGCTAGAGAACCCTTAAGTGTGTAGCCAAGTAAAGAGACGATGAAACCATGGATGAGGAACCTGTCGAAGGTCATATAATGATTTCTTCAACTGACAATTATGTGTTGAAAGTTGTGGATAAATAAACCCAGACGGTTGCTTCATATGCAGTTTCCTCAAGATGACCACGAAGAAAGACATTGGAAATGTCTAATTCGCATATTGGCCAGTTGGAGCTAACAACTATAGATAATAATAATCTAACGGTTGTAATCTAAATAACTCGACTGAATGTATCATTAAAGTCAATATCTGGCTATTGATTGTATCCTTTAACCACAAGACGAGCTTTATATCGTTCAAGAGAGCCATCAGCATGATACTTGAGATGGAAGACTCATTTGGAACCCACAATATTCATGGAGGTAGTGTGAAGAACTAAGCACCAAGTCCTATTGCAAAGGAGAATATCAAATTCCATAGTTATCGCAGCACGCTAATTGGATCATTAATAGCCTGTATAAAGTATGTTGGTTCGATAGATTTTAAAGAGACTACTAGAGCCCGTAGAAGGAGATATCAAGTGGCTTGTGGTGGACATCGTACATAGATATCACTTAAGGGAAGTGTGCGCCTAGGATCATCTTCATTTTGTTGAAGAAGCCGGGGGGAGGGGGCTGGGAATGCGAAGATACGATATGTGATATATCCGAGCAAGGAAGTAAATTATCCTCATGATTGGATGATGTGTTAGAAGAATTAGAAGGGGAGGCCTCAAAGAGTGGTGGAGATAGAGTTGGACCCAACATATCATTACCTCGTGTATTAATATCATTTCTCAGTGGAGGAGATAAATGTTGTATGCTTGTTGTAAAGGTTGGTGGTACCAAATATGTGCCACTTGTCTATGGAGGAGAGGATGAATATGCTACTGCAAAAGGGAAAATTATTATCTAAACGTTGCAATTGCTTATAGAATATTGTTGACTATATCTGTTACTACAGGATCGACTGAAAGGAGTTTATCAAAATTAAAATTATTAAAAATATACATGAGATCAACAATGCCTTAAGAAAAATTAAATGAATTAGAAATTTTATCTATTGAAAAAGAGATTTTAATTTTAAAATTAATAATATTATAGATGCTTTTACAGGAAGTCATTATAAATAATTTTTACTCCGGGCTGAGAACAACTAATGGTGTACAAGGCAACATTGTCATTTTCTAAAGAACTCGGATGCTATTTTAATAAACAATGAAGAACAACTCTCGTGTGATGATTTTTTATTTTTACCCAAAAATATATATATCTACTAACCCCTATATATTAAGTGAAAAAAAGCTCGACCATTCATATAATACTTACAATACTAATAATATGAAAGAAAGTATGGTGCAACCACCAATTTTTGAATCCCTCCTATAATTATTTTGTAGGTAAACAAATTGTCATTTCTTTACTTAATTATTTTCTATTTATTTAGGTATTTATTTGGTTTGTCTTGGTGCTGAGTTGGCAGATAAGTTGGAAGGTAGGAAGGACCGATGCTTTAATTAGATCAACTTGCTTTTAAAGATGCTGTTACAATGTCTAATTCATGGCCCATATTTTTCTTTCTTTATTTTCCTTTTTAAATAAAGTTTTCTATTTATTATTTATTATTCTTCAACAAATTCCAAGCATCAGATTCCATTATTTCTCTATTTATTTAATTATTAATAATAAATTATAATTAATAAATTGCTCTTTCACTTTAGCTTAAAACTTGATTACTAAGTACGACACACTTTATCGCTTTTATAACTAATTTCGATCGTTATGAATTGCTTTGTCTTAGTTCCTAATCGAGTCGACCTCTTATCAATGGACATGCCTAACACTTTCTTTTAAGCATGTTACAATCAGTGTTTGTTACCCAAAAGGAAGCAAAATTTAGTGACATTTCATCTTCCTCCATGGTTTAATTAACCCTTAACCACGCTTAGCGCACCTAATACTCAATTAAGCGGGGCCACGAATCGCGACGCTGTAGTCTGACCTACCTTCTCTGTGATTGGAAATAACCGTGGGGCCCACGATCACTGTGCGCTTCTGCTGTATCGGACATCGGATGCGAAATTGCGCCGAATCATCCGGAGCGTAGATTCGTCCACGGGATCAAATTGACGGACAAGATCTATCAATTCGAATCTCCGCCTTTGCAGATCCGGCGGTGGGAACTAATTTCTCGACACAGCTGTCACCGCGGTCGGAGCACCGGGCGGTAACTGTCACCGCAACTAGTTGCTCACCCAGTCGCGTCTTCGTTAGGTCGTGGGTTGCATCGCGTTTAAGGGATCTTCTCCAAGTATCGTTGTAGGAAGTGGCCTGAATCTGAGAGACACCAACGATGGCCTGAACGGCGTTCATTGGCTCTGCAAGGAATTGCTCTTGTTCGCCATCCGAGAAAGTAAGTTAATTACCGACAATAGGGGCAATTTGGTAAAAACAAGTCTACTTTTTTCTTTTTTTATAATTTAAAATGCGCACTGAGCAAAGGAGGCGAAATTTGAGAGGAAACGTCGACAAAGTTTCGTATTCATCTCCTATAGTTTAGAATTATCATTACGGTCCTCTCCTCGTGCCTTTTTAATGTTTTTAACGTCCTTGGAATTTGCAAAATGAGAGAGGAAATGATAATTTTCATAAAATTTTTGGTCAAAGTGAAAACCTTTCTAAGAATTTCACTCGTCTAATTATTTTCCAGTTATTATAACTCTTCGATGCTTCTGTTCGCCTCTCTCCCTTGTTCTCATCTGTACTGTGATTGTACGCTCTCGCTGCAATGTCGACGATGTGTAGATAGGGTTTGTTTTGGCGCAGGAAATAGCGAGCCTTGGAGGTGAGATCCTTCTAGTTCAGTTGCTTTTGTAGCTTATTTTGTACTTACATTTCATATATATATATATATTTTCTTCTCATGGAGATCGGTGTAGCGGTGTTAAATTCTTCATTCAGGATCTGACTTCACTCGTAAGCGCCAAAATATCTGACCTTGATTCTGTTTTAATGTGTTTTCTAGGTAGATTTTGTGTATCCAGTTGATTTGTGATTCGTGGTTAGACCGGATTTGATTTTTTTCCTTTTTAAGTATGTTGGATTCGAACTCATATATATATGTTTTCCTTTTTTTTTTTTTTTGGATTTAATAGAATGCAAGACGTGTCCTTGTGCCCTAGGGTGGTTGTGACAGTGTTATGAAGGAAGTCGAGTTCTTCGACTCCGCAGTTTTATCTTGGGAATTTGTTTGGAGGAGTTCGTGCATGCTGAGTTTGTTTGGTTCTTGAGGTATACTTAACTCTGAAAATGTCAAAATGGTAGCTTTGCATCATTGAAATTTCTGGAGTTGGATTCAAACATCGTTCAACTTTTCAGTGGAAATGGAGGCGCTTGCTGATAGCCACAATGAGGATAGCCCCAGCAGGATTCAGCCGTTGACTTCATCGGGGCAACGAGTAGATTCTTCAGCCGAAGTTCCCAAAAAATCATCTAAAGTTGTAAAGCCAAGTGGAACGGCCCTGACCTCGAGAACATTTGATACTATTTCTTCCTTGAATAAGCGAATAAATGGAGCTACACCAAATGATATCAGTTCCAGTAGGTCTAAAGTGACTGCGACAAAGACTGTTGTGAGCTCGAATGTTGCTCCGTCACAGAGGAGAAATAGCACAGGAGATGTAGCACCAAAAAGACCATCTTCAGCATCCAAATTGAAGGAAAATGGAACAGAAAATGGTAAAAGAATTGTTCCTTCAGTTTCTGATCCTGGAAAGAGAAGTAGCCTTGAAAACAGACGCATGTCACTGCCTTCTGTTTATTCCAAAGCGCCTGCTATTGTAGCACGTTCAGAGACTATAAAATCATCTCCTGTATCTCGTTTATCCTTGAAGTCTGACATTGCCAAAACAGATGTAGTGCGGAAGACATCTACCAAACCACCTGCTCCAGCATCAGTTGCTAGGAGGGTGACCTCTTCTTTAGTGGATGGATCCATTGGCCGCAATACTACAAAAGTTACTTCTAATACTTCTCCGTCAGCAGCACATTCGCCTTCTGCTACAGGCAACTTTAAGCTCCGCTCAATGTCTTCATCTGTTGGTAGGGTTTCGTCTTCATCAAGCCGGAAGAAGACTTCAGCTCTAGAGGGTCGAGATTCTCGCTTCATGATGCTTCCACAAGTGGATGTCAAGGCTGGGGATGAATTGGTTAGTGCTGAATATCAGATGGGTTCCACATCCTCTTTATGGCTGTTTGTTTTCCTTTTTTTCTGATGTACTTACCATAGGGAATTTCTGGATTCACTTAGTTATTCAATAAGCTCATCTCTAATCTCCATGTTACTGAATTTGAATTTGTTTTCAGCGACTTGACTTAAGAGGACACAGAGTAAAAGCTCTAAACGCCTTGACTTTGCCACCAAGCCTAGAGGTGAGATGCTTAGGCATTTAGTGACATAGACAACGACTACTCTTTTTGCCATTCTATTTTTGACTCTGAATTTGCTGTTCTAAATATAACTATCTGGGTATCATTTCAGTCTTTGCACCCTATAGTTTCTTGTGTATTCTGTTTTCACAGTTCTTCACACTGAATGATGTTCAAAAAACGTTACTGTCTATAGAATGGATATATTTCATTCGTTGCATGAGCTTTGTTAGGTTTGTGGGCCAAGAGTTCACCTGGAAATGTTTTTGGCAGATGCAAGAAACTAATTTGTATTGGCTATAAGTCTGGTCGAAAACTTAACCTTATCAAGTCAGGTTAGGTTTAGTTAGTCTGAATTTAATTTTTAGTGGTAAAATAAATGCTCTCTTAAGTATAAGCTAAATTCATTGACCCCATTTCCAGAAGTCTTGAGGATTGTATGCGATTGCCACTGGTCTGATTGATAAAATTCATTGATTATATTGTGTTTGAAGGTAAATAACATGTGGGACAATAAGAACTTGATTCAAGTTAAGATATTTGGTTGCTAACCTGCTAACCAGCTTATTTAATTCTGTGAAAACCTAATCTTTTTAATAGGACTATAATTTTGCTCTCATGGTTGAGCAAGACTAAACTTTATCTGGTGAACAAAATGCATGCCAAAGGCCTATTGGTTTTGCAAAATTACACCCATGATGGAGGTTTGAACAAGAATGTGTAAGTTGTAACCAAGAAATTCCAAGGGCAAAGCCATATTCCAAACTCATGACCTCTGGAAGGAACTCAATTTTTTTATTTTTATTTTTGTTTTAAGTTTTAACAACAAGCAATAAGTACCCTACCCACATCTATCCCTGTTCAAATGAGTCTTTGCTCGTCCTATTTGAGTGATTGAGTTAAGCTCAAATTGAGCCCATTAAAGATTTACATCCTTAAGGCGGTATAAATTATGGGTTGCTGGATGAGAAAATGTGCAAAACAGCATTAATTGAAGCAGATAAACAGAAAATAAAGTTGTGTTAATACAGGGGCTGTGTATCTTGATATTTCATTCATACTAGCTTGTAAAATTATCGGTCTCCTTGTCTTATGGAGATTCCTTAATAAACCCATCACTTCAGGACGAGTCCAGATAAGCATATGGGGATTCTGCACTTTAGGTGCTATAGATTTTGCATCATAGTCAGATTTATGAAATAAGATTGCAGGGTTCTTATGTTGGTAAAGTTACTTGGTTCGTATTTGTGAAATAAATCCAAGAGCTCTAGTTGAATATTTATGGAAGAATTAGAAGGGTGCAGTGATGCAATTTATGTCCTTGTTATTTGAGGTGCTTGTATAAAATATTGACAAGAAGATTTTACTGGTTTTGAACCAAAAGCTTTTGTGACAGAGAATATAGCTCAAGTTTTTGACATTTGTTTACTATGTTGTGGAGAATGATTAGGATAATTGCAGATCTAACATGCTTATTTCATTGAGGAAATCACTGATATGGAAGATTGTATCTATTGAGTGTCTTAGTAACCCATTGCTGCCTCTAGAATTGGAATTTGGTCCATTTGGTACTTGAAAAACTAACCTCTGGATCAAATACACTTAAGATTCACACTGATGTTCATATTCTTGCTACGTTGCTGCAAAACTTGAATTGAGCCCGGTACAAGAATGTTGGCCAAAATTAAGTTTTGTGGATAAGAATTTCAAGGCATTGTTGGTGCATTTGAGCTTGTAAGTCATAAGTGCATGTGTGTAGCATCTTTCGGCAGTAGAACCTATGGAAATGCAGCTTTTGTTGATGGTTGACACATTTTTCAGCTGATACAAGTTTGCACGGGGATGGCTTACCTGTTGGCTCATATCTTATATGATCTCTCTCTTTTTATTTTTTATTTTTTATTTTTTGAGCTAATAGTATTCTATAGTAGGGGATCGAGCTCAATGACATAGGAGGATCAATGTAGCCGACTCACTTAGTGGGATAAAAACTTTGGTTGTTGTTGAACGAATATTTTTCTTCTGTCTCAATAAATACGTAACTGTTATCTTTTCAATTTTATTATTGTACTGTTTGATTAAATGATGTAAAGGTATTTTTTTGTACGAAATCATATTTGCTAACAGATCCATCATGGCCTTTTTATTATAACATTATTCTTTTAGATTGATCTTAACAAATATAAAATGAAGAAAATCCAAGTTCTCCAATGATTGACTTGTTCTACATATACTAATATTTCCACTTGCAGTTTGTTTACCTTAGGGATAATCTTCTATCATCAGTGGAGGGAATTGAGATATTAAAAAAATTGAAGGTACTAATTTGTAATTTAGTCTTTCCATCAATTTGTTTAAATAAAATGAGGCATTTAACTATTTGGCTTGATCTCACATCTTATTGGATTATTATTGAGTGGGTAATTTCCAATTTATAGGTACTTGATCTGAGTTTTAATGATTTCAAAGGGCCTGGTTTTGAGCCTCTTGGGAATTGCAAAGGTCTCCAGGTGTGACAATGAGTTCCCCCTCAATATGTTGTTTTCCCCCTTGAAATTAATACATTACCGTAAGTGGCTTTTTTATTACTTCAGCAACTCTATCTTGCTGGAAATCAAATAGCATCACTTGCTACTCTCCCTCAACTTCCAAATTTGGAGGTATCTAGATATCATCATATTCAATTAATACATGTTATCTCTTCCAGTCATTTGGGCTTGTTATCACTCAAAATAGATGACTTCTTTCCTTCCAGTTTCTTTCTGTTGCTCAAAACAAGTTAAAATCACTTACCATGGCTAGTCAACCTCGACTGCAGGTGAGTTGAGTGTAAGGCTTAAGTGTATCCATTTTCATGATACAATTCGATCACTGTATTTTTTTTCTCTTTCTTTCTGATACTTATCCAGGTGTTAGCAGCTAGCAAAAATAAGATATCAACTTTGAAGGGATTTCCATATTTACCTGTTCTTGAGGTGAGGCCTATCCGTTGATTTTATATGGCTTCTTTTAGTCATTCTGCTTTCCTGATTGGAATGACTGAAAGATAAAGTAGATGGTTCCTTAGATTTCATCTTAGGACTGCTTACATGAGAATTAGCATTTCTTGTTTGACAAGAAAGCTTTTTTCTGTTTAGAGATACTGTTTTTTATTTTTTTTTTCACTTAAATATTTTATTCTGTTTCATCAAAATGCACTTTTCACTGATGTAGCTACCTCATGGACATTGCCTTGCGAAAGTAAAGTTTTGAAGATGGGATTTGAGCCAAACACCTTGCATGGAAATAACTTAGTTTTTACCTGTCTTACTAGTTGGCATATCCATTAGTTGTCATCTGTAAAGTAACTAGTGTGACAATGAAGGGATTTTCTTTCTATCACTCAGGAAGCTCAGTTGAAACATCAGCACATTTTGAAAAGGCTATATCCTTGACATATATTTTCAACAAAAGCTTAGATTTCTGATGAAGTGAATTTATGGTGTTTGGAGTAACGATGGTTTTTTTTTATATAAGTTTCTGATCAACACTTTATTGGATTTTATTACTAGATATTATAAATTCCAATATTTTCTGTTTGTGCAGATTATGATTGTTTTCAAATGATCAATCAAATTTGTTGGCAATTCTTAGGATGCATGTAACAGTACATTTCTCATATGTTTGAAACTTTGGATAAGCAATACTTAAGCGTGAGTTAGGTGAAATTTCAAAATGCATTTGCAGCATTTGCGTGTGGAGGAGAATCCTATCCTGGAGATGCCTCACTTAGAAGCAGCTTCAATATTGCTCATTGGCCCTACATTAAAGAAGTTCAATGACCGAGGTATTTTGCAAATTTTTTAATCTTACTACTTTGATACATATCTCGCTTGGTCTCTTCTTTATCTTTATCAGATTGACTAGAATTTCCTTATAACATATTGGAAAGATGCCCTGTTTGTTTTTGTATTACTCTTACTAGTCTTGTCTCTGGTTTTCTGTTTATTTTGCATTATTTGCTTCAGTTTTACTGAATGCTAATGTCTTACATTCAATGCTTGCTTGCCATCTTCATCATCTTATTTTCCTTTTTATGGCTTAATTCAATGCTTAAATTAAAATGCAATTAGGCTAGTTGATTCTGCCTGTCACCATCTCTGGTCTTGCTAAATTATGCATATTTTCCTTCAGCAGCTGTTTCCATAGAAATTTCTCTAGTAGGTTGTCTGAAAATCTATTTGACTGTTGATGCATGGTTGATCAATGACCTGGTTGGCTATTCGTTAACAATGGCTAAATGTACATAAAGTGCATGACTCGAAGTTAATTAATTTTAAAGACGAAAATTATTCTTTTCTTAATGATCTGTTCTACTTTTCTACATACATTACAGATCTTTCTCTTGAAGAAATAGAAGTTGCAAAGCGATACCCCGCTCATACAGCTTTGTGCATTCGAGATGGTTGGGAATTTTGCCATCCAGAGCTTGCTGATGGTATGAATTATTTTATTTTTAACTTCTTGTTAATACAACTTTGTGAGGCTAACCTTAGTCATTGGTCCTATTTAGGATTATTGAGCAACTTTATTTATTTTGGAAACTTGTTGGATAGTGGAAACTGCAGTTCTAGATGTTTTTCTTTATCTATTAATGCTCTGGGATTATCTTTATTTTGTATGTTATCCTGGTGCTGAAAGAATTCTTCAAACTGTAGGTGGTGTTTATCTAATAATATTTCTTTTTGAAGTCTTTAAATACCTTCTCTCTGCCATGTTTGCCTATATTGCTGGAAAATAGTTTGAAATTCTTAACCAGACACTTGGTGAAAGACTGCCTAGACAATGTTTGTATAACTTTGCTAGCATATTTATGCTTTCCCTTCTGTATAACTTTTCCCCACCCTTTTGTACAGTATCAACCTTTTCATTTCTAGTGGATAAATGGAAGGATAATATTCCTCCTGGCTACATACTTAAACAAGCCTCTATTGACCAACCATTTGAAGAAGATATCTGCCATTGTCACTTCAAGTTTGCAAACATTAGCTCTGACTCTGAGCTAGCCCTCAAGTATCAGTGGTTCATAGGAGAAAGAACTCTTTCTAACTTTGAGCCTATTGCAGATGCTGTGGGCGAGGTACAAAGCTGATTATTTATGACTGTTTTAATTTCTTTTCATATATATTTATCTTGATGTAAAATAATAACATTTGGTGCCTATATTAATAAGGTATACTGGCCAAAGCATCATGATGTTGGAAAATATTTGAAGGTTGAGTGCACTCCAATTATGAATGGTGTTCAGTACCCTTCTGTTTTCGAAATATCTTCACTTGTTTCCCCTGGTATATCTCTTGTAGTATCACATTTTTGTTTAACTTTTCTCACCCTTCCACTTGAGGAAACTGGTCCCTCTACTTCTATACGTAATGCATGCTAAGAGAATATGGTTCTTCTCTGTTGTGATTGAACGGAATTTGGAACCTAATTTAGTCATGGTTTCCGGTATCATCTATAAAGTATCTTACATCTATTGAACTTCATTTGATACTTATTATGCTCTGATTTAATTGCAACAAAAGCTTTGTTCAAAACGGAGTAGATGAAAAATATGACACTTGAAAATATGATATACTTCATCTTTAATAACTAATATATCTAACAATTGAGCTAGAATGGTTCAGCCTGTGTCAACTTGTGCTTTTGGCAATTCTATGAGCAATGATTGACTTCCTTTTCACAACCCAATGAAATCCTCTTACATATCTGTTTGTAATTCTTGAATCCAAGATATAATTGTTATTGCTATTAAATTTAACAATGTTTCATAATCTTGTTTCAATGCCACACATCATTTGTGTTGCCATGACATCCTCTAATTACATTTTCTTGTCCAGGAACTGGATATCCTAAAGTTTTAAATTTGAGTGTGCATGGTGAGCTTGTGGAGGGAAATGTGATAAGAGGTTCTGCTGAGATTGCATGGTGTGGTGGAACGCCAGGTAAATGTGTTGCAAGGTGAGCAATATAACTATAAAAAATGGTGTTGCTATAGCACTGATGTTTGGATATTTTCCTCAACCTTTCAACCTATTGGACAGCTGGTTGAGAAGAAGATGGAATAGCAGTCCGGTAGTTATAGTTGGAGCAGAAGATGAGTATTATAAATTAACAATAGATGATGTTGATTCAATTTTGGTGTTTATGTACACCCCAGTTACCCAAGAAGGTGTCAAGGGAGAACCACAATATGCAATGACAGACTTTATTAAAGCTGGTATTAAATATATCTTATTTGTGACTACCATGCCATGCTCTTTCTCCTGTGATTTTTATATAGGTTGACCTGCTAGTATAGAGTGCAATGTTGCTGTGTGGTACATGTGGATACGCGTTATCTCGGTTTCCATTTTTGTCTATTGCTTGACTAGATTGTGCTGTTGTTACGAATGGCAGTCATGTGGTTGCATATGCACTAATATGCAACACTTTATCAGATCAGATGTACAATGGCTGCTAGCATATTACTCTTCGGTTTGCAATTGGCTTACCTAGGCTGCAACACTTCACATGCATACTAATGTAATCTTTATTTATTCAGCCTAACTTATTAAGAATAAAATATGTATGAGGAATGTTACTAATCTGCTTAACAGTCGATTTAATTCAAATATAGTCAGCCAGATGATAAGGAATGATTAATTAGTGGTTTGAACTTTGAAAAAGAATAGGTCATACTTGGCTGGGGTTGACACTTGTGAGAGTTGCAAAAGCTTCAAAAACTAATGAGCTATCTAAATAAAGTAGTAGAAACTCCATATTCATTAATTTGTCATAACTGAAATTAATAGATTATTCAGTTCAAGAGGTTCAATTCAATATCGTTCTTGAAGGCAACAAATGACGTTAAATACTTTGTTTATAATGATTGCACATGCATCAGTATACATCTACATATGCTGCTTGGCTACTTTTCTTAAAACGTTAGTTGCATGCATCGATTTAAGTAGCTGCTGATATTGTTTTAGGGCTATGGGGGATTCAAAACTCTCATTTGCAGAACTGGTAGTTATATCATAGTTGTCTGATTGAGGTTTAATTAGATTCTTTTGATAATGTCATTGTTTGCTGCATTTTTGTTGTTGATATTCAACATATCTCTCTAGTTCTTTCATGTTTTAAAAATCTGTAATTCATAATTAGTAAATAACTTAAATATCATTTGACTTTATGTTTTTCTTGCACTTAATTTTCAAGCTGCTTGAAAGGTAAAACACTAATGAACTAAATTCTTTTGCTTGTAGCTGCTCCATCAGTGAAAAATGTGCAGGTTATAGGAGATGCTGTTGAAGGAAATATAATAAAAGGTGTTGGAGAGTATTTTGGTGGTAAAGAAGGTCCAAGCAAGTTCAAGTGGTTGAGAGAGAGCAGGGATTCAAGGTATCACATATTTTGAAATTCAATGCATTCCTGATAAAACTAATATTATTGCATCCTTCTCGTGCATGCATTTTAAATCTGTGGTTTTGAAATAGATGTACTTCATTATAAATCCTAGTACACTAGTTACATTGCTAGTGTAATCTTAATTGAGGCATGTTAATCTGATATTCTATGTTAACAAGTCTGATTACCTATTTTTTTAGTATTTTCAAGAAATTTTTCTTCAACTATGCAATGATTATATGGTGCTGCTTTTGGCTTGACTTGGGCAGTATTCGTGAACTTGCATCATCTGGTACCAATGAGTATATTGTAACCAAAGAAGATATTGGAAGAAGACTATTGTTTGTTTATATTCCCATTAATTTTGAAGGTAAATTCCTGGATTGTTTTTCTGGCATTTTATTTATTCTTCTAAATTATGATTCTCTACAGAGTCTTACTGATTTGCCTTCTTTTATCTTTTAGGCCAGGAAGGAACATCAGCATCTTCCATAACAGAGATTGTTAAGCAAGGTACATGATAAGCTTCATCTTTTCTAAACACTTAAACAGCATATTTTATATTAGTATCAATATTCCCTATAAACTTACCTTTCTTTTTCAGCACCTCCAAGGGTAACCAATTTGAAGATTGTTGGAGATCTTAGAGAAGGGAACAAGGTGACTGTTAGTGCTGCTGTTACTGGGGGAACTGAGGGATCTAGCAGAGTCCAGTGGTTCAAAACTACCTCTCCGAAGTTGGAAGGTGAAAATGGTCTTGAACCACTTAGTGCTTCTAAAATTCCAAAGGTGAGGTTTTTCCCAATCACTAATTATCTATTGCAAGTGAATGGTTTTTTCTTCTCTTGCTCAAATTATGCCATCAATTTGTCTACAAAGATTCATCAGTTTGCTTTCGCAGGCATTTCGTATTTCACTTAGTGCTGCTGGTCATTACCTTGTTGTGAAATTTACTCCTATGTCTCCTGATGGTGAAGCTGGCGAACCAGCATATGTCATATCTGAAAAAGTTATTGAGAGTAAGTTGCTTGGTACATATGATAGCTTTATTTTCTTAAATAATTTATTAGCTAAAACCAAACCTTGATGTTGATGCTACGAACTTAAAATTGTGTCTCATCTTGAGATCATGATGCAAATCAGCTATGTTAAAAAGCTCAAGCTATTAGGATCTGCATCTGTCCTTTTGTGACAGCATTGTCATACATGTTTGGTCGGTGAGGTTCTTTAGTGTATACATAACATATACTGGTGGCTAATTGCTAGTTATACTGTGCCTATCCATGCCAATCAAGCTTAAGATGGTTGGCCGCACATGAGGCTATTAGCTGACTTGGAAATACAATTACATTATGTTACCATTCTTTTAGGATGCAAGTGCTCGGCTTTTATTAGTGAAATGTTGAAATTATTTTGAATTGTAACTAAGAATTGAAGGAGATTAAGAAACAGTGGAATAAGTTGGTTAGAGTCTGAAAAATCTTTTAGAAGAGTTTTCTGCCTCTATTGAGATCGGAACTTTTATATACCTAGTTATGGACTAACCAATAACAGCACAAGTGCTAACGCTGCTGGAAGCAATAGCAACTTCATTTGCAAGTCATAACTGCTTCTAACTCCAGTTAAAGTAGATCATATCATAAGCTACTTTGAGTTTAGCTAATGCATTGGATGTTTGGATTTTCTTTTTTTAAAGTGTAAGATTGGAGTGAATTTGGAAGGTAAAAATATCCATTACATTTTCTTTTGACAATGGAACATCAATTTGCATCTGTCTTCTACAATACAGTTCACTTATACAAGGTAAATACTTTACAAAGCTTGTTCCTAATTGTCAACCAATCTATTGGAAGTCAATTTTCTTCCTCTAGAGACCTAAATGGACTTTTTCTGTGACCATGGTGGGAGTCAATTTGTTTCCTAGCATGGGCCAGATGCGTTTTTTCTAATCTAGACTGAAATCAAAACTAAATGGACATATGGAGAGGTCCTAACTAAAACCAATTAGGTTCAGATTTAGGCCTAGATTCACTCAGATTTGAATTTAGTGTTGGCACAATATGATACTGAGATGGTACCATTTTGGATTGATACCAAGGTTGAAACTATCAAAATTGCTAAATATTATGTGTTGTGGGTTCAGTTTCACACGGGAATTTAGATTTAGGATTTTATCATTTCCTATATACACGTGAACTATTTGTCTTTTCAATAAGATGCAATACTTGTCCTCATTTTTTACAATTGAAACCCAAATGTCAAACTTTTCTCAGTGGTATCTACTCTGTAATAAGTAATATTGATACAACAACACTGGATGCATGCTGTAGTAATTAGTGTTGAATCAACCATTTCCAGTAATGAGCGTTTAAATCTGTTTCTTTTTGTTTTTCTGTTTATTTAGTATCTCTGTACATTTAGAAAACAACCTCAAGTGCTTTCTTGCTCCGATTACAGAAACATTAACATAGTGTAGATTTGTGTAATCAACATTATTTATTTTTATCATGTCGTCCTCAATCTTTTGTGATTTAATACTTCATCATGGTAGATAATTGAGTTTATGATTTTGTTGTAGCTCTTCCACCAAGTCTAAATTTTCTGTCACTCACTGGTAACTTCTCTGAGGGTGAGATAGTGACAGCATCATATGGTTATATTGGAGGACATGAGGGGAAAAGCATATACAGTTGGTATCTTCATGAAGTATGCCTTTGCTTTCTCTTCTTTTAATGTTTTAAGAGCCTGAATATTTATTTGCTTATATTCTGAATTAGAGTCGGTTTAGTCTCACCTATTATATATAGCATTGTTTTCAGCAGCTAAAATTTCTATATTTTTTTTGCTTATTCTTTTTTTTTTAATTTTATTTTGGACCTTCACAGAATGAAACTAAGAATGGTTTGCTAATACCAGAGGCATCAGGACAACTCCAGTATCGGATTGCAAAGAATGCTATTGGAAAATTTATTTCTTTTAAATGTACACCTGTCAGGGATGATGGTATCATTGGTGAGCCACGAACTTTCCTCGGGCAAGAAAGAGTTCAACCAGGTGCATGGATTTCTTTTGTTTATCGGGATGTTTTACATAATTGATGTGTTATGCTTTGTTGAAAACTTACAACTTGAAACCCATTATTTGGGACTATGAATGGATATGTTATGTCTACTACTAAACTTTGAAGGAGAGCAAGTGTGCAAATAGATGTGTTGTTGCAGAATGATGAATTTTAAGGATAAAATGCTCACTTGATCCTCTTCATAGCTGTTACTTTTATTGAGAAATAGTTAGCAGCTGTGGATATTCTAACAATTATTTCCTTGCTTGCTACAAATTACAAAGAGATATTTATTGAACTGAGAAAGCTATAACAATAAATGCTATAAGCCAGGATTATAAAACTGTTTAATTTATAGGTAGTCCACAAGTGCTTTCTCTGAAAATAAGTGGTGAGGCTATTGAAGGAACCACGTTGGTCGCTGAGAAAAAATATTGGGGCGGAGAAGAAGGGGATTCTGTAATACAATGGTTCCTGGTCAGTGGATCACTAGCTTTGTATATTTTAGCAATCTTACACAAAGATATTTGGGACTTCTTTTCTTTTTGTGGTTTAAATATTGGCTTTCACCTCTTGCATTTTATTAAGTTGCTAATCAATTTGCAGACTAGTCCTGATGGAACGGAAAATGTAATTGAAGGTGCTACAACTTCGTCATATACACTGACAGTCAGGGATATTGGTTTACTTGCATCTGTTTCCTGTGAACCTGTTAGAAGTGATTTAGCTCATGGCCCTATTGTTACTTCAGAATATGTTGGTCCTGTTATACCTGGTGCGCTTATTCTTAAAAATAGCAAACATGTATTGTTTTGCTAGATGTTTTTCAACATACTCAAATTTACATATAGCAAGGAAAGAAGTAATTCAATTTGCATTGACACATTATTCTCTTACTCTTTCATATCTTGTATGAACCTTGAGATCAGAACAATCAACCTACTTGGCTTTGCTATAGTATAGAGATGTTTGTTTCTTGCTCTCAGAATATTCCAGAGAGATCATTAGATTTATTTTGCAGGCCCTCCATTGTGTCGATCACTGGAGTTTGTTGGGTTAATGATTGAAGGAGGTTGCATACGATTCATTGCTGAATATACTGGAGGGTGCGATCATTTCTTTCATTTCCATTTTGACTTGAAAGCAATTCCCTTTCGTGATATGTTTCTTCTTTGTTTGGCAGTGAAAGAGGAAATTGCATCCATGAATGGTTTAGGTTGAAGAATACTAGCATGAAGGATAAACTTACTGTAGATGGTGGGTTTCTATGAATTCCAAGGCACAGTCAACATGACCTGAAATTTCTTGAAGCTTTGGGCTTTGACTAATCTATGAAATCAAATTTTGTTTCTACAGATTATCTGGATTTAAGTATTGCTGATGTTGGTGCACAAATTGAGCTTGTCTATACACCTGTAAGGGCAGATGGACAAATGGGGTCTCCAAGGAGCATCATTTCAGATACTATAGTTCCGGGCAAGTATTAAATTATACATTGATTGCACTAGTTCAAGAACAGGCATAAACTTTGAAAGTTACAATTTGCTGGTACATTTTAATCAAGTCTGTTTATACTGATCCATGCCAGCTCATGGTATGGCTCAAGATGTATCATATTCATTACAAACTGCCCTTTCCTCTTTCTCCTAAAGGCCTATTTACTGATTAAGTTTTAAGTTTAAATTGAATGAATTAGAAAGGAAATGAAGTCAAAATGCCATGGATAATGGATAATTTACCTTATTGTAAGAGGTTTTCTAATGGTAGCTAATTTATAGAAATCTGTCCTGTGGTCAGTTGACAGTGAATGACAGTCAAAAATTCAAGCTAATAATTTTTAAGGCTGTTTAGAATTTATTGGCCTTTAAAAACTTGTACTGTGGGTGAAATTGTTAGTTTGTTTGCCATACTTGGATCATCATGATGTAAGCTGAACCATTTGTGCTCAACTAAAATGAGCATGTACTAGCACAATGTTGGCTAGAGGTTCCATATACTGATTTGTCTTAATTTTAAGTTGGGTTGCTGTTACCCTGTTAGAATAATTATCAGAAAATTAGTCCCATATGGACTAACTTATCTCTTGTATTGTTAAATTATGAAGGTGCACCATAACACCTTCTGTTTAATGACAATAATTTTCTTCTCTCCTTCTCAGTGTGATACTTCCCCTAGCTGTTCTACAAGCATTTCTTGTGGGTGTCCTTCATTGAGAGAATAGGAAGCTAAAACTTTAACATTGTAGATTTTTTTTTTAGTTTGGATATCACCCACTAAGACCTTGTGACGTGTAAAAATTCTACTTTATAATGTGTTCATTTCATCTATTCATTTCCTCAGTTCAAGGGGATAAGTGATTGGCCTAACCATGTCAAGTTATCTGTGTCTTTTATTTATCATCCTCTTCTACTTTCTGGTTGGTGTCTTCATCTCTTGAAGCATCCCATGTCCTTTGAAGATGCTATAAGACTTGCATTTTCTTTTATTTTTTTCAGTATCCATGAAATAAAATTCGTGTAATTGGCTTATGGTGTCTTGTTGTTTCTTTTGTACAGCGGATCCTAAGGGCATTGAGCTTGTCTTGCCAAGCTGTTGTGAGGATAAGGAAGTTATTCCTCAAAAATCATACTATGGTGGGATTGAAGGAACTGGGAAGTATATTTGGTACAGAACTAAAGAGAAAATAAACAAATCAGAACTTGTGAACAAGGCTGCAATTTCTGATGGTGCATTGGTTGTTGGAGAAGCTTTGTGAGTCATGCTTTAGACAATATTCTTCACTTCTCTCAAACAATTACAATTAACTAAATCTTTTAAATGTGGAACTAGAACATATACACCCTCAGTTGAAGATGTAGATTCCTATTTGGCCCTATACTGGGTGCCTACACGAGCAGATGGCAAACTGGGTGATCCAGTTGTTGCATTTAGCAGCAACCCTGTCATGGCAGGTATCCTTATCTTAATTACGCTATTGTGTTTTCTTCTATGAGTGCCTCTCTTATTTGAGTCTTCATTCCATATTTGAAACTGATGATATATGCAGCTCACCCATCTGTTTCGGAAGTATGTATAAAAAAACTTAGTTTGGGCGTATATGCCGGTGAGGGAAAATATTATGGTGGATATGAGGGATCAAGCCTATATAGTTGGTACAGAGAAACTAAAGGAGATATAATTCTTATCAATGGGGCTAATTCCATCACATATGAGGTTACCGATTCAGATTATACTTGCCGCCTGTTATTTGGGTACGCTTTTACTGTTTTTTCTTTGTAGAAATTTCATATGGTGTTATTAACTTGTATCCTGAACTTGAGAGGCTTAATATCACTTGTACTATTCTATGTTTTTCCAATATAGTAATCTTGAACTTATGAACTGCCAATGGTTGTCGGTGGTTGCAAAATCTATTCATGACATATGTTTGGTGTCTTGAAAAATTGGAATACATATGTGCCTTTTTAACCTATGATGAAGAGGCACCTTACTATCTAATTATTCCATCAATTTTGTTAGGTGCAATAAGTGCATGCCCCTCTTGTAAATGCTTCTGGTGATAAATGGTGGCATGATCAACATAGTAATCTGTGCAAGCATTTTTCTTTTTTCCTGATTGCATTTGGTTGTTTATTGTTCTTCAATTGTGATCACATAGTAGATAACTGAAACTTCATCTTTTGGTACTTGTGGAAATTGAAACTAATGGCCCTATATATGTATGTATATTTGTCAAGATGCGTTCCTTGAGGTGACTAATTTGAACAGAGTGAATTGGGTATATAAATTGCCCGTAGTCTAGTTGACTTGTAAAAAGGCACAAACCAAGATTATCAGTTGACGATTCATAAAGATGGATCTTCATTCATGACTGGCGCTGAGGGATTTAGATGTGTTAGAAAAGGCTCGACCGAAGGGTATGTAATAGCTCGACTGTAAGGGCAGGCTATGAGTACAATTGTTAGGGGTGTGTCAAAAAATCATTTGTTCTGGCCAAGGTGTATAAATAAGGTTATAGAATTTTGTTCTAAGTTCATGCTACAAATTCAAAGCATGCAATGAACTTGTTCGAGAATAGTGGGGAAAAAATCTAATATATTTAGCAGCAGTTCAGTTTTTTCTTACTTCGAGTGTGTTTTCCATTTACCTTAGTGGAGTACTCCGGGAATAGACAATCTGATCTTTGAATATTGATCCTAAAATGTTGCTTGGCAGCTATACTCCTGTTCGGTCTGATGCACTTGTGGGAGAGCTCAAGCTATCAGAACCCTCTGATATTATTCTTCCAGGTATGTTATGTCATGTCTATGGTGCAAATACAGTTTCCAACTATTTAGTGAATTAATATGCTCTGCTGACCTCCCAATCAATTCTCATTATTCAAGCCATGTATCCCAACTATTTAGTGTCCCTGCATGGATCCTTATCTCTCAATTAAACTCTACTAGTGATTCACATCATTTACAAGTGACCATCTAGCCATATGACAAATACAGTTCAGAACCATGCTCATGGTTCACTTTTTTACTACTTGGCTAGTACTAACACAATGCTGAATCTTTTTCTTTTTTTGGCTCAGAATTTGGGATGTTGTGAATAATTCTCTTCACTTTCCAAGAAATGAATTTCGAAAATGAAGGAGTTGGTGTAGCATAACATGAATTTCCATTTTTGTGATATCATGGTTATAGCTGTAAAATTGTGAAATAAACATAATCTTTTTGCATATAAAATTTTCTATTTTATTGGCTTCAAAATTGTATTAAGTTTTCAATTTGCTGAAAATTGGTAATGTTGCTATCAGCCTTCCTTTTGCCCAAGGAGCTTAAGTTGCTCAATAAGCATTCTATTTGCAGATTCATGGTTTGACATCTCATCATGGTCAAGCCAAACTAAAATGAAACTATGAACCAAATTGCTGGAGAGTGCAAGCCAAAATGTATGGGCTTTGCATGAACAATCATATTGTGGATAGTTAATGACCTGCAATCAGTCTATGCTTGTTTATAGGTTGATCTAATAGTTGCAATAGCTAAACCTGTTAGGGAAGAACCCAATATATGGTATGGTATAAGTTAGCAATGTTGTTGACTTAACTGTAAATCATAGATTGAAGTTGTTGTAATTCTCTAAGAAAGTTGCTGCTTCTGTCATCTTATTCTACAGTTAACTTTGAGTGGTCTATTTTAAGCCTCCATATTATATTCTTGTGGATTCTATCTCAAACCAAAGGTCCTAGCAATAATTTTATCCCATGCAGCTTGTAGTTGTTTAGATATATTGATCCCTTTGCTTAATCATAATATGCGTGCGTCAGTTTCACTTTTGTTTGTTTTAAAGTTAAGGCATCTTTCCATTTCATAGCAGGTTACAAATGGAACGTGCACTATTGTCCTTGTTGTATTAAATTTGTATTATGTTTAGGACATGCAAAACTTAAATTGTTTGTATTCTGATATTTTAATGCTGATTGTATGCACATCTTCAATTATTAGTAAACACATTATTTCTTTCTGGCAGAGGAACCAAAAATTGAGTCACTTTGTTTTAGAGGAAAAGAAGTTGAAGGAGAAATACTTACAGCTGTTGAAGTAATTCCTAAAAGTGACATTCAGCATCATATCTGGAACAAGTACAAGAAAGAGATTAAATATCAATGGTATAATTCTGGTTCAAATTATTTGCATTTTACAAATTGATCCACAAGATTGTTAACTAATAACTTGATAACAGGTTTTATTCAAATGGAGATAGAGAGCAGAAGTCCTTTGAACCACTTGTATCTCAGGTGTCTTGCTCATATAAGGTGCGGTTTGAGGATATAGGTCGAAGTTTGAAATGTGAATGCACCATCACAGATGTGTTTGGAAGAACAAGCAATACTGTTTCAGCACAAACGTCTTCTATATCACCAGGTGTCTATTTTACTCTTGGTATTTATTAAAATTGACCGAAAAATTGCCTTCAAATTTGATATGCATATACAATGATGCCTGAATCTATTATGCTGCTGCCTTTGACCTTGCACTACTAAAGTGATTGCTTGTAGCTCATATGCCATGACTTCAGCTTTGATGCTAAATGATCTGGGAATAGTACCTCAGATGGCAAATAAATTTCTGAGATGAGTTCATTTATATATTTTTATTAACCCATAGTTTTGCTCAATTGTATTTCATACTTGTTTTAAGCACTGTCAGGAAAAAAATATTATTCCTTTATTGGCAGATTTATTACTATTTGGGTTTTGAATATGGCATTCAAAAAACTCTTGACCATCCTCCAGTTCCTCATTGTAACTAAATTTATTTCAACAAAATGAAATTTGAAATAATGTTAATTCTGCTACATGAGCACTACTTTGCTGTTTCTAGGGATACCCAAGATTGATAAGCTGGAAATTGAAGGAAGAGGCTACCACACAAATTTATATGCTGTTCGAGGTATATATAGTGGGGGTAAAGAAGGCAAGAGCAGAATCCAGTGGCTTAGATCCATGGTTGGAAGTCCTGATTTAATCTCCATACCAGGTAAACCAAATATACTAAAGCAAATAATTCAGTTCCCTCTTTTCAAGGATCTGTTTGTTTTATTGAAAAATATTTTATGAAACACAATTTCTGTTTACTATGTTGTATTTGGTCAATGAAAAATTTTAGGAAGAGAACATCTTAAGCCAAGTGAAATATTTGCATTAATATTTTTTAAAAGGCATCTTAAATTATTTGACTATTTTAATTGTTTTTTCATTAGATTTGGTTCAACCATTAATGATTTGAATCGTCCAGTTACAGAATTGTTGAATATTCAATTTGGTTTCACCTGCTACTCAACCAGCTGTGTGAAAAATGTCCACAAACTTTATATATATCTGGAATTGTTGAGGATTAAATACTTATGGGATTTTTCAAAGTTGTTTCCCTCTGTGAAAGACGAGTACTATGTTGTAATTATTATTAATTTATGAGAGGATTATGGAGTATTGGTCCTTGTTTTGAGACATTCCCGTGCAAGCGTAGCAGTAGGCGCTGTTTGCAATGCTGCTGAAATATTCTTTATTTTTATTTTAGTTTTTATTTAATCATTTTTTTCATATGAGCATCCCTCAATACAGGGGAAACAAGTAGGATGTACGAGGCCAATGTTGATGATGTAGGATACAGGCTTGTAGCAGTTTATACCCCGGTAAGGGAAGACGGGGTCGAGGGACAATCTGTTTCAGCATCAACAGATCCAATTTCAGTTGGTACGGCTTGTGCAGTTCAATAGAAACATCTTTTTATTTCAGTGCCCATACTAACTAGTGTCAATTACAGTTGGTCTCTCAGCTTGTCAATTATGCATTTGCTATTTAAATTTCAGCATAAATGTTCTTTTATTTTATTGCTCATACTTTGATTACTAACACGCCGATTATGGTTAGTTGCTCAACATGTCCATTTTGGATTTGTTGTTTGCATTTCTCATATGGAGTATAAATGACTTGGAGATTGTTCAATTAATGACCAGTAGAGGTAACTTTGATCCTTACTATTGTCAATACTTTGCATCATTTACTAATGTACATTCACCAAATTGCCTCTAAAAGAAAATCTACTGTATACGATTGTCACTACTATGATGTCCAAACACAATGATGACCAATACACAATTAGGGTTGAAGGAACAAAATTTCAGATGGATCCAACACTAATTAGGTACTCCAGTCATGGGGAAGATGGATGAGACAACTGATAATTTGCTTTTAATTATAGACCAACTACTATGACGTGCAAGTTGATCTCCCAATGAACTGAAAATGACTTACTCTCTTATGCCTGTGACGTTAATGTTAAGTTAACACAAATGGAAAATATGTAGATGATTTTTTATCATGGCGAATTGAGGAAATATCTGAGGTAGGTGGAGAAATAATTGGAGATGAATTGGGAAGGAATCAGACCAAATTGGATATGAGGATCAGAGTGAATCTGATAGTAGATTAAACAAATAATATGCTTTGATCGTGTGGAAGTTGAACCTTTCTTTACATGCAATTATTGTTTGTGGGACATTGGAGTCTTATTTCTAAAATCCAGCATCGGACCTTGATATGTGATTTGAGTATCTTTTTTCTATAACTTCTTTATTGTATACATGAACCCATCAATATTATCTTAATATTTTTGTGATTCTTTTAATATGCAAAACAACAATAAACTTTTGTTCTGGGAATGACAAGAGTGTTCAATTCTGACCAAGTTGCTATTCTCATCATATGCTGAAATAAACTGTTTTTCCATTTGCAGAGCCTGATATTTATAAAGAAGTGAAGCAGAAACTAGAACTAGGATCTGTGAAGTTTGAGGTACTGAGTGTCATGAGTTTCACTCCTGAAAATTCTGTCTTATTTCCCTCAATCTTGTTCTCGATTAATATGGAGCATGCAATCATTTGGCACAATAGCAGATTGAGTTCTGAATTTATTGTTCATAACAATTAACTAAGCGATGGCCGAACATGTGAAAATGCTGCAAGAGGCCTTTCTTGGTTCATTTTCCATGATGTGATCAGCAATACTTCTCAAGTCATAGTTGCTTATAGATTTGTTTTCAGAGCAGTGAAATAAAAAGGCAGATTTTTGACTTGCCTGTTTCATTTTTTTAATAAAAATAATTCTTCAGCATACATGTAAAAACATCCCAAACAACTTTCAAGTACTGCAAATCGCACATCATACTGCGTTAATTATTTTTTGACAATGATTTTTACATATCAATGATTTTCGATCGTTTAAGAATACTTTTTCTCATCATAGCATGCTTTGGCCTAGTTTCCTTTACGAATCTGTTTTGTGGACATTTTGCTTTGTTTGAAGTTGACTTCTTGTCTACTCAAAACAGGTGCTTTATGAGAAAGACAGATCTGCAAAGGAGGTAATTGCTGACTTCTAGATCCCTACTAATGACCATCTTCTTTGGCTAACTGTTCTTTCATCAAATTGTCGCTCTCACAGGCTCCAGGGGCAGGAAATCTTGAAAGAAGAATTCTAGAAGTGAACAGAAAAAGGGTCAAAGTTGTTAAACCTGGTTCTAAGACTTCATTTCCAAATACCGAAATTCGCGGAACCTATGCCCCGCCTTTTCATGTAAGTCCTCAACAGCAAAGTTGTGACGGCACATTTTAGCAATGCTTGTGCAAACTCATCGAGTCATGTTTCTGGATTATTTACCCTACTAGAACTGATAATTGACTGTGTGATAAATAAAGCAAATGATGAACACACATCTGTTTATGGTTAACAATCTCATTGTTCTTTTGCAGGTTGAGCTATACCGGAACGACCCTCACCGATTCAAGATTGTAGTCGACAGCGACGATGAAATGGATTTGATGGTGCAAACTAAACACTCGTGTGACATCATTGTCCTCGTGATAAGAGGCTTCGCCCAGCGATTCAACAGCACTTCCCTGAATTCACTTCTGAAGATAGAAACTTGATTGTCGTGTCCTCAAACTAATTTCATCGTACAGTTGTGATCTTGTTTGTTGTCTAAGGTTGTTGCGGGTCGTGATCATCCATTGACATTGTGATTTTAGCAGTAGGGTTTGAATCTTGTGTATGATTGATCAATTTGTCTGTGGATGCTTCGATCCAAGGGATGTGTTTTCTTTAGCAAGAACTTGCTTTTGCCGACGATGTGTGTATATAGAATGTCTAGCAATGGAAGATCGTGTTTGTGAAGATTTTAAATGAATTCTGTCCATTTGAAAACTATAACTAGTTTCATTTCAAATAGATAGTCGTGATAAACATAGATCGGCCATTGATAGTGAGTTGGTTTGTAGTGTGAACAATTTCTCTAAGTGCGATATGTGGCTCTGATCGTGCCAGTCATTCTAAGTTCATGAAATTAATATATGTTGAGTTTTCATGGAGGGACTGATAGTTAGTGTACGAGGTGTTGCCATCAATTAAATTAATACATGTTACATTGCGTTCGCCTTGTTTTGGAGTGAATAGCATGTGAAACTACTTGCACCTTAGCATTCGTCTTGCACATTCTTCGTTTGCGACTTGCAGCTAGTTTTATCTTCTTCCAATCTCTTTTGAACTACTTTCCCTCCAATATAACTCACAAGAGGCAACGAGTGAGAAAATTACGAAAATGCCCCTTACCTGCTGACTGCGGTTAGCCTGTTAATTAACAACAAACTATAGTTAATCTCAATTAAAATAAATGACTCATTTCCAGTTCAATCGGCCAGAATCCCTGCTTGCTTTTCTACCTCCCTATTAATTGGTGAGAAAATCAGGTGGGACCGACGTCGTGATTGGTTGATTTTTCAGGTGGGTATCTGAGTTATAATGAGTTGATTGATTTATTTATTCATTCATTCATGAGATTAATTTTTTCTTAAAATTAAAGTACATTAAAGAATATATGCTTAGATACGAATCCTGGATTTGTGTGCAAAAAATTTACTTTTATATTTTAAAAATATTTTCTAAAGCGTTTTTTAAAAATTTTACGGAATTTATTTTATTTTATTTTATTTTTAAACTAAAAGATTGTAAAGAACCTAAGTAGACGTTATAGTTTCTGGAAAAAAAATTAAAACCCCCACCTTAATTGCATAATTAAAGACTAATATATAACCGCTTGATCCATCCACTCCCTTTAATTAATCTTCTTGTGTTCCGTCCTTTTCCATTTCGCCTCCTTTCCTTTCTCTGCCCCTTCGAATCCGATTCTCAAATCCCTTCTCCGGCGGAATCCATGGCAGCGGTGCTCTAGATCCGACCACATCCCCGCTTCCGGCGCCAGCGATGAAGCGGAGCAAGAGCAGGGACTCCCTCCTCACTCGGCGCCGGAAGTTCTTGCTCTTCGTCCTCGCTGCCGCCCTGCTCTACTTCCTCTTCATTGCGTTCAAGTTTCGTCTTTTCCTTAACGTCGGACTAGAACTGCCGCTAGATGATGTCAGAAGAGGACTGCATGGATCGTCCTACCTCGGCGCCGCTCAAGAACGGAAGTTGGAGAATGGTCGGAACTTGGATGCTCCTCGGAAGCCACGCGAGCACGACGCCCTCTACCGCGGCTCCGACCAGGCGATTCGCGAAGGGTATGGTCGTATCAGCGGTGGAGTGATGCGGCAGTACATGCAGGGCAGGGGTCGGCAGCGAAGAGGGAATTTCTCGGAATTGGAAAGAATGGCGCAGCAAGCGTGGGCGGTGGGACTCAAGGCTTGGGAGGAGGCTGAGAACTACCACCCCCGCGTTGACTTGAAAAGCACCGCCGTAATTGAAGGTAACCCGGCATCTTCTTGCCCGCCGTCGATGTCGATAAGTGGAGATGTGGGCGCGGCGAACAGCGAGCAGGTGATGTTTCTCCCCTGCGGGTTGGCGGTGGGATCGTCGATCACGGTGGTGGGCACGCCGCACACCGCCCATAAAGAGTATGTGCCTCAGCTCGAGCGACCAGGAGAAGAGAATGGAACTGTCCTGGTGTCCCAGTTCATGGTAGAGCTGCTGGGGCTCAAGTCAGTGGAAAATGAAGACCCGCCCAAGATTCTTCATTTTAATCCGAGGCTGAAGGGTGACTGGAGTGAAAAGCCGGTCATTGAGCACAATACCTGCTACCGTATGCAGTGGGGAAGAGCACATCGCTGCAATGGCGATGCTTATAAGGACGATGATGAAACTGGTAATGCTTTATAGCTTGTATCTTACTCTGTTTTACAATGATACGGTTATTTTGGTGGTATTGAGTCATCTTGTGAGATGCACTTTTGCCTGCACAAGAATATTTTTTCTGTTGTGAGCTTCCTTTCCTTTTAATGATTCACTAAGAGAAGCATTGAGTGATTTTATCAGATATAGCTTCACACCTGATATAATTTTGCCTGTCCAAAACCTTGTTTTTTTTCTTCAACTTAAATGTTTTAAGTTTCTAAGTCAGAGGACTATAACTAGTTAATTTTGCCATGAAAGGACATTCTATTATTGTTTTCTAGTTATGATGCTTGGTGTTGATTTGGTTAATGACTTATTTGTTGAGGATGATATCAAAAGTTACTATTAACCATGATTTCTTACCACAATCAAGCACATTGTCTAAGTACTGACAATTTAAGATCCTGCACATCCTCCAGTGGAAAATTATAGTAGTCCTTAAAGAATATAATTCCTTTAGTGTTGTTACATTCAGCATTTATGATACTTTACATTTTGGAAAAAAAAACATACTTTTGTTTGTCATTGCTATAACTCATTCCATGATTCATGTTCTGTTGCACTTTCTAAATATTGTTGTGGTTAGGCATACTGCTTATTTCTTTTGGCTAAGATCTGCAATGTTCACTCATTGTTTTGTAGTCGATGATTTTGTCAAATGTGAAAGTTGGGAACATGAGGATATTACTAACCTGAAAGAACCAAAAACAATTTCATGGTTGAAGAGATTCATTGGACGTGCGAAGAAGCCAGAAATGAGATGGCCTTTCCCATTCACAGAGGGTAAGCTTTTTGTTCTAACAATTCAGGCTGGGATTGAAGGATACCATATTTATGTTGGTGGCCGACATATTTCTTCTTTCCCATATAGGACGGTATGCACCTTTTGTCTTTCTTATTTATCTTTGAAGCTATTATTTCCACTTGTAATTTTGGCACAAAAGATTTGAAGGAACTTGCTTTGCAAATATGCTTGTTTCTTGAATTGAATCAATTCCTCTAGTGCATTCCATTTATGAGATTTATCCATCTTGTGTGTACTGGGGACAGGGATTTGCCCTCGAAGATGCAACTGGTTTAACAACTAAGGGAGACGTTGACGTACACTCAATATATGCAACTTCTCTTCCAACTACTCATCCTAGCTTCTCTGTTCAACAAGTATTAGTTATGTCAGAGAGATGGAAGGCCCCTCCATTGCTACAAAGCTCTGTTGAACTTTTCATTGGTATATTGTCAGCATCAAATCACTTTGCTGAACGTATGGCTATAAGGAAAACCTGGATGCAATATCCTGCAATAAGAACATCAACTGTGGTAGCCCGCTTCTTTGTTGCACTGGTAAGTTGTTGCTTTCCTCAGAATTTGTGCTCGCTTATGAAATGCACTCTCAATCTAAACCTTATACAAGTGAACTAATCGTCGTTTTGATAATTTGGCTTTCACCTACTAAGAGGCTGAGAAAATGGTTAAATGTACTTTCTTAACATTGCATTCCAAACTATAATGTGTACAAGAGATACAAACCAATAATTATGGCTCTAACCTTCCATTGTTTTCCTTAAGATTCTGCTGAAGCCTCTACTAAGTGTGTTTAAATAAATGAAAATTGTTCTGTTGTGCAAGATTCTATAGGCTTGTCACTTAATTAAATGGCAGTTTCTTGTACCAAATTCAAGCATTATGGTTTCCTCATTTTACTTTTCTTTGTTTATTTCTTCTTTGAACCTGTTGATTCAAAATTGACTATATTAATCTTAGTTAGGCTCTGCATTTTTTGCTCAGTACCTTCTAGCAGATTTTGTTATCATTTTCTCAGAAGAAATGAGGTCTTTCATCGAAATATTTGTTTGTCATTGATCTCTAGCAGTTCATCACATTGTATTACAGAAGTGTTTCATGATCATTTCTCATAAGAGTTCAAAACCATCTCATAGGATCTATGACAACTAGATGTTATATAAATTACAGACATTGTTGTTGTATGGAATTGATGAATTTTCAGTCACCAACGAATAGAGATCTACTAAAAGAGGAATTTCACTATGTTAAGCCCGTCCCTTTTTGGAGCGATTGTGTTCTTCAGTTGCTCGACTTATCCAACTAAAAACACATTTATGAATGATGCATCATTGTTTTGACTAGGATTATTAATCTTTTATAATTTTTTTTAAAATATTTTTTTTCTGATACCTTGTATGAAAATTTGCATCATCAGAGTCCAAGGAAGGAGGTAAATGCAGCATTGAAGAAAGAAGCTGAGTATTTTGGAGATACTGTGATTTTGCCATTTATGGACCACTATGATTTAGTGGTTCTCAAAACAATAGCAATTTGTGAGTTTGGAGTAAGTCGAAACCCTTCTCTCTTTTTAACATCATGTATCGAGTTTGCGTAGAAGATGCTATCTATTATAAAGTTTTAATTTATCAATCCTTGTCGTGTAGGTCCAGAATTTGACAGCACGATATATCATGAAATGCGATGATGATACATTCGTTAGGGTAGATGTCATCGCGAGAAGACTTAAAGGGGTTGCTCCTCATGCATCTCTTTACATGGGTAACCTAAACATCTTGCATAGACCACTCCGAAGTGGAAAATGGGCAGTTACATTTGAGGTAAGCGAACTGAATATCTGTAATTACTTCTTCCCCTTCATTGCCAATATTTGTGCAGTTCTTCCCCTTGTGTGCGCGCGTGTTTTACCGAAAAATTCCACTGTCAAAATGTTTCCTAAAAGTCATTGAAATCGAATCAACTCATGCAATTCTGATGATGCATTCCAGGAATGGCCAGAAGAGGTATATCCTCCATATGCTAATGGACCTGGATACATCATTTCAAATGACATTGCCAGATTTATCGCATCTCAACATGCTAATCAAAGCTTAAGAGTAAGTTTGATGACTCAGTCTCTAGAATTCCGATACCTTGAGCACCTTTGATAATGTTTCGCCTAACACTTACCGTCGACAGCTATTCAAGATGGAAGATGTGAGCATGGGCATGTGGGTCGAAGAATTGAACACCACAACATCCATTCAGTACTCCCACAGCTGGAGATTCTGCCAATACGGATGCATCGAGAACTATTACACAGCGCATTACCAATCGCCCCGGCAGATGCTGTGCTTGTGGGAGAAACTCTCCCGCGGTGTAGCTCAATGTTGCAACTTCAGATAAGTCACCGACCGATCGATCAACATGCGAATGTGAGCTGAGGCACGAATTTTGGTACGTTCAATTTTGTCTCACCTAATAGCTGGTTTGGCTAGTATAACCCTAGCTATTTATTGTATAACCCCCTGCCCTCACAATTACTACAAGTAGTGTATATCCATTTTTTATCGATTAAAAGAGCCTCCAATTCCAAATCAGTTATAGAATTGAAGGATAAAATTTCATCTCTTGTGGTTCTCCCTCGCGAAGGGAAAAGGTCTATGCTCGGTCGGAGATTAGCCTTCATCGAGCTCGGTCTTTGTTGAAGACCCACCCAATTTCCTCCACTTGTTAGACTACTAGTCTGTTTACCACCAAGGATGGATCAATTTTTATCCATCCAAAATCGGTCGGGACAACATGTCTCTCCCTCCCGGAGCAGGCACTTCTTGTTTGTCCCCGCGTGACCGGGCATTTGTGACATCCTTGCGAGGTTGCAACTAGACCGAGCTCGCAGCGGCCTCTGGTAAACAGACTATACATCTTTATTTCAACTGTCTTTCAAATTTTTTTTTTAATTTGAAAAATATAATATTTATAATTTGCTTAATTTTAATACGAATAAAAATAATCTAAAATGTAAAAAAAAAAAAACAAAGAATTTAAAACCACTTCCAAACGGTAATTCCTAACTGAATTGAGATCCTTGTTCGCCATTGTTGAACGAGCTGGAGAGCTCAATCAATTGAGACGATGCCGAATTGAGATCCGTGTACGCCACCGGTGCCCGCCCTCGCCGCCGCTTCCACACACCGTATCCAGCAACCACCACCGCTCCGGAGAACAAAACGCCACCCACCGCCAGCATCGCCTTCTTCACTCTCCTTCCGCCGCTGCCGCTCACCCTCACCTTGAAATACCCCACCTTCCTCTCGTTCGCCGCCACCAGAGTGATCGGGTAGTCCAGTCGATAGCAGTAGCCCGACGCGTTGTGGTAGATTGCGCCCCAGCAACTGCAGTTCCGCTCGCAAGAGTCTTCGCACTGCTCCAAAGACGCCACCTTTCGATGCGGCGTCAGTTCGTCGTTCGCCAGGTCGACGCCCTGCCTTCTCAGGATGCCGAAAACGTTCGATCCGGCGGCGCAAAAGTCGCCGGCGACCGCCGGCGGGCATTCTCCCTCCCCCCTTAGGCAGCCGCATCCGCCATCGGCCGAGTTGCAAAGCCCGTAGGCGCCGCAGGATGTGGGGATCTCGCAGTGGTCGGCGACCGCCCGGAGATCCTCGATCCAGATGGAGCCGTTCCAGTAGTAAGCGCGGAGGTTGCCGTCGGATTCCAGAGTCAGGCGGCGCAGCCCGGTGATTCGCCGATTGAAGGTGTAGAAGGGGAGCACGTCGACGGGGGCCGTCTCGGTTTGGTACATCCCTAAAAACCCCTCGCCCACCCGCGCGTAAATCGCTCCCCCGCCGGGGACGATCTGAGCTTTGGCTTCCAAGGCGCCGTGCTTCCAGTACATAATCGACGGTGTTCCTCCGGGTAAATCCATGTAAAGCGCGAAGTAGCTCTCCCCCAATTTCATCGAGAACCTTCGATCCCTAGAGAAAAGATGGCTAACAGAGGAAAAGTTTTGACCTTGGACAAGTGTATCGGACGGAAAATCGAAGCTCTGCCAGATAACCACGATGGATTCCGCCACCTGCTCCTGCACCTGGATATTCGAGGAGTTGAGGAGAACCACCCGGTCTCCTGCGTCGACCGGGGCAGTCGACCAGAGCACCCCCGTTTCGTCGTCGGACAGAACGAGGCATCCGTTGAAATATAGAGAAACGGAGGCGCCCCAGCGTACGCGCCGCGACACGGCAGCGCGCCAGAGCGCCGAGGAGGAGACAACGTGGAGGACGACGAGGTCGAGATTCGAGAGCTCGGTGCGGAGGAACCCGAGGGCGAAAACTCCGGTGGGATCGGCGAGAAGGGGCTGGAACTGGGAGTGTGAGGAAGCGTCGTGGGCGGCAGAGAATCCTCTGTGGATCTCGTTGGGCACGGAGGACGTGAACTCGGACGCTATCGTGATGTAAAGCAGCAAAAGGATGGAAGAAGGAACTGGAAGTCGCATTCCGGCCGCCATGGCGGAGGCGAAGAAGGTCACCTCTCTCTCTCTCTTTTTCCTGGTCAATTTGACCAAAACAAAGATTAGTGGTGAGGTAGTGGAGAAATTAGTCTAACTCATTTTATTTTCCTTTATTATTATTATTTGTTTAAAATAAGTATTGGCATAGACTTGAGCAAACTCTTTACTCTGTATAGATCATAGCTACTCTTTGACCATATATTGAGATATATTAAGGCGGCTCTAGTATCACTCGTGGATATCAAAAGTATCAAAAGTTTACCAATAAGATCCATAAAAATAATAAGAGATGTTTGAATCCTTTCATCAAACCACGTTCTTTGGAATCGCCTTAATACAATGTTTACTGGCCAAAGACCACGGATGACTGAGCCATTGGTGGATGTGCGAGAAGAAGGAGAAGACTGACTCAAAGAAATCCGATGAGAGAAGGAATCCGGGGATTTGAGGAGCTCACAAGAGAGGTTAGAATGGTGCCAAAATGGACCTTAGCGTAGCTAAATTAGTCTGATGATCAAAGAGTTGGAAGTGGAAGATGCAGTGTACCTGGTCTATGTCAGCGTACTTGCGCCCGCTAGAACTGGCTTCTTTTTATATGAGAAATGATTTGCAGAGAGAAAAAACTCAAGAAAAAGTTCAATGACACACACATAAAGTGATGTAGCCCACAAAAAGTGAAATGGTGGGTTCCATCACTATCTGTCTGTCATTGAGCTTTT
>JBAMIE010000114.1:11276493-11289300 GCA_037177295.1 Kaempferia parviflora
TTTTAATTCAAGAATTGAACAATAAAAATTGAGCCTGAATCGACTACTCTAAAGAATTTCCAAATAACCACTCTACAATGGAAATAGATAAAACACAAATACAATAAAAAAACTAAACCCTAAATATTGGCATGAAATCGGTATCCAAAAACTAAGGCATTGTTTCACTTTAATTGCCAGCAAATTACACAAACTCAATCTGAAACTAACCCCAAATCTCATGAAATCATTCAATTGAAAATGATCAAACATAAACCCACTCATAAAGGTGCAATTTAAATAGAAACAATTATAAAGTTTAGCGAAAAATCTTACTTTTTTTCTCTCTCGTTCATAGGTTTTTCCCTTAGTTTGAACAAAGTAAGGTGTTGCTTTACTTCAAAAGTGCAGTCACTTCTCTGATTTTGGCCACCGACTCCATTCGATAGGCATGGTTGTCAATGATTTAGGGTAGAAGTCCATATTGAGAATTGGAAGGGAAAAGTTATTAGAGGGGTTTTAATTAAAATTGAGAGCAACAGGGTAAATTCTATCCATTAGAGAGTTGAAACAAACGAATTTATTTATCATAAAGTGGATATTTTATCTATACAAAGATTGATGAGGGAGATGAAATTATCATTAGGAATTTAAAGATAACTTACCTAGAAAATATTCACAGGTTCTTTTTGAGATTTTCAAAAACAAATTTATTTTCTAGTAAAATAATTTGGGTTAATCTTATTTAATGTTTTAATAATGTCAAAACACCTCTTAAAATTTCTATTCCACTATTAAGATATTCATTGTTATCACTTTCTTTAATTATTTATTTATTTATTTTTTTTGTTTTTTTGCCCCCGGGGCTATGGTGCAGCGGTAAGGGTTTTCAGTTGTCTCTCAGGCACCCACGGTTCGATTCTCAGCTACGGCGCATTTACAGGGATTTTTCCTCCAAATGGGACACGGTTCGATTCTCAGCTACGGCGCATTTGCAGGGATTTTTCCTCCAAATGGGACTCGCAACTAAGGGGCGCTGGACTTCTGGGCCGCCCACCGCGAGCGCTTCCCGATTTACCCTGGTGGCCGATTTTATTTATTTATTTATTTTTTAATCAATATGTTTTTTTTTACTTGCTTGAATTAATAATTTGACATTTTTTTTTTTAAAAAGATTTTAGATTTAATCAAAAATAGCATGATACTGTGTGAAGCATTATTCATTTTCGTATATACTTCATGGACGCGTGGCGTGCATCTAACGGGCGAGACGAACGTGACTCCTCCTCGATGCGCGACACGCACGCTAAAACTAATGCAAACTACCAAAGAGCAACGACTTAATGGCCACCTGCACGAAAATGATCTCTTCGTTTCGTTTCGTCTCTCTGATCGCGTCACTAACGCGGCTCTCGCGTCTCTGTCCCTCGCCCCGCCGCCTCGCTCTCCTCCTCCTCCGTCCCTTTCTCCGCCTTCTCAACCTGCTCTTTCTTCCGGAGCCAAGCGGCGTCGTTGAGCACCACGACGAATCTGCGGTGCCGGGGACTGTCGCGGCAGACGTGGCGGCGGAGGCATCGGAATTGATGCGGTCGAATGAAGATAGGGCGGAGGAGGATTGCAGCGCGTCGACCAGAAGGGGAATCGCTACTGGATACGCTTTCGCTGGCCGCCTCGGCGGTCGTTGATGGCTCTGCAGATGACATGGCACGCGCGCTTCCGCAGGGGGGGCGCCGCCCCCCTCGGCCTCAAAAACCTGGGCAACTCCTGCTACCTAAATAGCGTTCTCCAGTGTCTCACCTACACCCCTCCCCTCGCCCAGTTCTGCCTCTCCTTCCGCCATTCCTCACTCTGTAAACCCTAGCCCCCGCTCTGCCCCCATCTGTTTGCCCTAGTTTTCTTTCGGAAATTTTATGCAAATTCTTTGTTTGTTTGGAGAACTAATTATGGTTTTGTTTGCTTTGAAGGCAAGTCGGTGTTTGCGAATCGTGAGGAGTGCCCATTCTGCATACTCGAGCGGCAGATCGCTCGATCCCTCACTGTTGAAGGAACGAATACCACCGAAGCGCCATCCAAGATTCTGAAGTGCCTATCCCTCTTTGCGGAGCATTTCCGTTGCGGGCGCCAGGAGGACGCCCACGAATTCCTTCGCTATGTGATCGACGCATGCCATAATGCCTGCATCAAGATCCACAAGAAACGTGGTGGTGGTGGAGCCAGTGGAGGAGTCGTTAATGGAGATTCTAAGGTAGATGAGCGCTCTGGGCCCAGCACGGTGATGAAGGAGATTTTTGGAGGGGCGTTGCTGAGTCAGGTGAAGTGCCTCGTTTGCAAGGAGGATTCGAACAAGGTGGATGAGATTATGGACATCTGTCTCGATGTTTTCCAGAGCAATTCCCTGAAGGATGCCCTAGCTCGATTCTTTCAGCCTGAAGTATTGGATGGCAACAATAAGTACAGCTGCAGCAAGTAAAAGAGTTATTAAGTCATTTATTTCTAGCATAATACTATAAACTATGTCAGATATATTTATTTGGTTTTTGTTCCGTCCTTTCAGTTGTAAAAAACTATCTGTAGCCAAGAAACAGATGTTTATACTTCGAGCACCAAATGTTCTAGTCATCCAACTTAAGGTGATAATTTTGTTTTTTTTTCTCTACCTCAAATATACTAATTCTATTACATGGGAATCTCAAAGGTACAATTCATTTTCCTGTAGAGATTTGAAGGCGTACATGGTGGGAAGATTAATAGAAACATTGATTTTAATGAGCTTCTTGGGCTTTCAAAGTTCATGTCCAATACAAGTCAGGTTAGTTTATGCTGCACTTGTAGTTATATTCAATTGTGACAATTGAATGAATTATTCTCAGCAGTAGTGTCTTTATGTAGAGTTGGTAGTGACCAATGTAATAAGCACATAAGTGAAGGTATCCACAACTTCTCTCAAACTATTAGATTATTGCCAATCAATGCTAGTTAAAATGGTCTATAATGCTTTTAGTACCGATGGTTCACCCTACTGCATGTTTTGGATTGTTGATCTTGTTACCTAACATACCAATGTGGTTCAGACTTCATAGACTTTATATGGCTTGATCTACTTTCTGAGTTTTGATCGATGCTTGAAAGGTGTCAATAACACTTGAACAAGCACAAACCAACCCTTAGATAGTCATGAGTCTAGTATTCCCCATGGAGTGTTTCTGATATGATTACCGTTTCTTCCATCATTTGTTTCTAGGTCTGTAGTAGCACTTATCTATTAGATAGATTGCAGCGTCTCTCAGCAATTCTGGCAAGTTTCCTCTTATGAAAGATATAGGATGCTGATATTAAATTGTCAAAACATCCTAATATGATATACAATTTCTTCTTGATTTAATCATCTTCCCATGTTTCATATTGTCCTCTAAAGTTCCACGATTCAAAACTGATACATCTGATTCTTGCTGTTTTAAGCTTTATTCTTTGAATGCACATGGAGATCTAACTAGTCAGATGTTTTGCTGGCCGTTCCACTTTAACTCTTAGGGTCTTGATCATGTACCCAATTAATTGGGAAATGTTAGATTGAGCACAGCCAATCTGTATCCAACTCAGCCATGCCGATTTTTCCAACTCTGATCTAAACCATTTTTAATCTTGCAAACCAGCAGAGCTGGTCCTTGTGGTTTAAAGGCCTTGATGAAAATATAAATTATGCCCGGACCCTAGTTTTGTCGCGTCAAGGAAGGGCGGGGGAGAAGGGTTGGTCTCAACGAAGGAGGACACCTTTGAGAGAGGGCACATCAAATCCACATTGAGGCAAATCCCAAATCCTAAATACATATATTATACTCTGGGAGCGCCTAAATTTTTTTAGCTCGAACACTATAATGCAACTCTAAACCCTAAAGGTAAAATCTAATTACTTTAACCCCAAAGCTAAAAAAAATAAACAAAAAAAAAATACTATTAGGTGCCCTAAATATATATCCTGTAAGCACCTTATTTTTTTAGCTGGAACACTATAACTCAACCATCTACTCTAAAAGTAAAATATAATTGCCTTAACCTGGAGCTAAAAAAAAACAAACAAAAATAAATTTAAAAAAATACTATTAGGCACTCTAAATATATATCCATGAGCACCTAAATTTTTTAGCTTGAACATTATAATCCAACCCCTAAATCCTAAAGGTAAAATCTAATTGCTTGAACCTCGGAGCTATATATATACACTATTATGCACCTTAAATATATACCCCATGAGCACCTAATTTTTTTAGCTTGAACATTATAACCCAACCTCTAAACTCTAAAGCTAAAATCTAATTGCCTTAATCGCAAAGTAAAAAAAATAAAAAAATACTATTAGACACCCTAAATCTATACCCCGTGAGCACCTAATTTTATTTATTTATTTATTTATTTTTTAAACTTGAACATTATAACCCAACCTCTTACTCTAAGGGTAAAACCTAATTGGCTTAACACTGGAGCTACAAAAATAAAAAATAATACTACTAGAATGAATCCATGCTTGCCGGACGACTCCGTAGCAAAATGTTGCATCGTAACAAAATATTTTATATATATCATACAAATATTGGGCCCTTAGTATATTTCGGGCCCAGGCTATTCTTTGTACACTAGTTTCGAGTTCTGAGCCAAAGTTTTTTCAGCATGATCTGCATGGAGGTCAATATATGCTTCCTATTGGTGGTGATCTTTCACTACTGACTAACAAATCAAGTCTCCAGTTGTTGGTTCTATTTTAAGAAACCTTGAGAATTCCTTTGATTACTAGGCAGTGCATTGCATGCCTCTTTCTAGGGATAAATTTTGTCTATGTCGGCCTTGAGGCTCCATGAATGTCTGGAATCTTAAACGTGGAAGATTATTACTGAGTGGCTGAGTGACGACTTTAATAGCAAGCTGGAAGTGGGAGGATGTAGTCATTAAGATTGGTCTTGGGTTTAAGTGTTGTAGATCATGTAGTTCTAAGAATTGAGTTTAAAATTGTTTATGAATGGGACATAAACCTTTAGTATGTAAGTTATAAGATATACTTTTCCTTTTAGTAGAATTTTGATAGTAATGCTTTTAAATGATTAAATATCTTTTAGACAACATCAAAGTGTTTGTTATGGAAGTTTACATCAATAATAATTAGGGTTATAAATGAACTAAACGTTTGTGAGAAAGCTTAGTTCAATTTGGTGAGAGCTGGTCTATGTTCATCCGATATACACAAGGTCAATTAAATGAACAAACTCATTAAACTAAATAAAGATGCTTGAACACATATGTGTTCAGCTCATTAATGTTCGTGAAATAAAAATGTGAATTGTTTATGAATAATGTTAACGAACAATATCCATGAATAAAGTTTGTTAACCATATTTATAATAAATTTCTTATTAAATTTGTAAATAATCAAAGAAACTATCAAAATGAACAAACAAACTTGCAATATCAAGATCACTAACCAATCAAAAATATGTTAAAATGTAAACATTTCAAACAAACTTGAATTATGAGCTCGATGACATCTAAACAAACTAAGCTCAAGTTAAGCTTGAATCAAACTTAAGTTCAAGAAAAAGAAAAGAACCCAAGCATGAACAATCTTTTAGTAGCTTGGTTGATTTTAGGCTTGGCTTAGTTACTTTATTAAACAAGCTTGAACACAAAGCTTGACTCATTTATAGCCTTAATAAGAGTGAATACTAATATGACAAGGCAGTAAGGTTTATTGACCATTTTTCTTCTTGGACCTCAGACCTCTCAACTTTTCCTCCCGCAAACAGAAGGACAACTCTCTAGCTACTACATTCTCCTGCAACTACTTCAGAAGATATCTTCTGGTTTATTAGATCTTTTGCAAAGTTTCTCAGTGGTTTGAACAATTAGTTTCCTAAGTGGCATCATTTGGGAGATGCAATAGAGGAAGTGTCCATCAGTGTGTAGATTACTTGAATTGTATGGGTTGGTATGCCAATTCTCATAAAAATTATCTCCTTTTTTTTTGCTATAGCAATGACCAATTGCCTTTCTGCCCTTTCCTGATGGGCTATGAATATAAACCTAGAAAGCAACCTTTAGACCAAGCAATTTTGTCAAGGCTATTCATATTTCTAAACTTGAGTTATTAAATCACAGGATCCGGAGCCAGAGTACAGTCTTTTTGGATGTATAGTACACTCAGGTTTCTCACCAGAATCGGGACATTATTATGCTTACATTAAGGTAGCAACTTGTTAAATTGCATATTCAATCTTTGACATTCTATTGGATGTGTATTAGTGATAACTTTATTTATTCATGTTTTATTTTATTTACCTTAACAGGATGCTTCTGGTCAATGGTTCTGTTGTAATGATGCCCATATTTCAATTTCAAGCTCACAAGAAGTTTTGTCTGAGAAGGTTTACATGCTTTTTTATATTCGCACTAATTGTTCCCCAAAGCCAAACAAATCTGCTTTGTCTTGCAATAGATTCAAACCTTCTATTGTATATGGTAGCAGTGTTGAAAGCCAAAAGACTGCAGAAACTTTAAAACAAATGATTGCTAATACCGACGGGGCATCTTCCACGAATAATGGTTCTGCATTGCTGAAGAACACTAAAGCTATTTCATCTCATGGGAACTTTAATATTCAGAAAAAAAGAGCTATTGGGGAAGACACAACAACACATGCATGTAATTCCCTTAGTGAAAATAAGACGTTACAAAAATTTGAAACATTGACAACTTCTAATTTCGATGCAGCTAATGTGGACTTATCTCCTGATATAGTCAGGCAACAAAATAAGCAGGCGCCTCTCTGGCCAAATGGAAATGGACGTTCTCATCCATCAGATAGACACCCAAACACAGAGGACACTGAGTCTGCAGCAGCTATAAGAAAAGGTTCTAGTAATTCCAGGTCACCTAAACTGATGATTGATAAGCATCATAAAGTTAATTCAGAAGTACACAATATGAAAAGCAGAGAAAATCCAGATACGAGCTCAAATGATTTTGCTGCTTTGCCAAGGGAAAGTAGCTCATCCAAGAATCAGTTGTCATGTGAGAAAAGGCATTCTCGAGAAATTGAAAAGTTCAAAGAACTGTGAGTATTTCTTCTTCACTGTTGTGCCCTCGTTTTTCATTTGGTAGTGCCATTGTTTGTTCCATCATAAACCAAAATATCTTCTAGTTGGAAAAAATATTTTCCATATTGTTGGTCCAGTGGGATCACGAAAAGTTTAGGGGTAAATATTTTCCATATTGTCGGTCCAGTGGCATCATGAAATGTTGCTGTTGCGATACTTTACCTTGTATTGTGCTTACTTATCTCTGCTTATCATGATACTACTTTCTAGGCTCTCTGAAGAAGCCTCTTCCGAATTGCACTCTTGTGGATGGGTAGATAAAGTTCAAGAGTTTATGCGAGCTAAAAAAAGACTCTGCATGCAAGCCGCAGACGCATCTTATGATAAGAGTTCGATAAGGTAAACATCTGCTGTAATTTTGCAAACATGAATTAGGATATACCTATTGAGGAATTTTTCCAATTTCAAGATTTTGTTTATTTTACACTTTGCCTACTACTCAATGATGCCTGTTGTGATATTTAACATGTTATATTCATGATTTGTTTCGTATGTTACTGCTGTATTTATTCTCGTTCTGATGGTTGTAATTTTTTTTTATAATTATTTGATTGCTAAATACAATGATTTAACACGAATACATTCACAAATACAATGATTTTGCTTTGCTATCTTAATGCAGGAAACAATTAATAAGTGATGCAAAGAAGACTTTGATATTGCAAATTCCTGAATCGCTAAAGGAGCGCCTCATCGAACGCCTCAGATCGTTTAGTCAAGAAACACCTCTTTTGGATCCTTGAAGATGGATTAAGGTACTGTTCCTAGTACCCAAGTTTGGAACTTGTTATTTTTTTTGGTAATTTATATTTTGATTTGTAATTTATCTATCTCAAATCTAAATAAATTTTTGGTTTTCCAGTCTTAATATGCTGCAACTGGATGATGGTTGGACATAAGCAGGCTATTCCAAACTCAAAGGCTTACCTGCCCAATGGTTATATATTCTTTCGATACCTGGAGAATGTCAAAAAATTTACGGTAAAATTCAACGGAAACATCACCTGAAGTTCCTAGTTTCTCAGGTCTTCATTAGTAACTCTTCCTCCCTCCATCAGTGAGATTCACAATTTTGACATCGAATTTTTTTTGTCCCTTTGGAGGCGTCAAATGCGGAGTTACTTACCCCATGTAAAATATCCTTTTTGTTAACTTTGCCTACATCTCCTTTTCGATATCCTGCTCTGTTGAATGTTTGAATATAATGAATGCAGTCATTGAACTACATCAAGTAAATTCTCCGGAAGGTAGATGTATTATTTTGTGGGATTAAGTACCTTTGATTAAATATAA
Source organism: Kaempferia parviflora (assembly GCA_037177295.1). Lineage (NCBI taxonomy): Eukaryota > Viridiplantae > Streptophyta > Magnoliopsida > Zingiberales > Zingiberaceae > Kaempferia > Kaempferia parviflora. The sequence continues at coordinate 11,284,908 of JBAMIE010000114.1, forward strand.
AAAAGAACGTCCTTTAATCTTTGAGGATTTGGGAAAAAAAATAGACTGTGTGACTTTTGTAACTGATATCGACACACGTTTGACTCCAACTGCTATCCACCATTCTCGACCTGCTTTTAAATTTAATGCCACCTACCTCAATCCAAATTATAATTTATGGCAAAGTAAAGTAATCCTCATGACGACAACAACCAAATTGAAATTCAAACGAACATGTTCTAGAAGATATTACAAGTTCATCGAGCATAATTGTTACAAGGAGAGGAACCAGGAATATAATTTACATTTGTACAAGCTTTGCATTTTGTTGTCATCATATACATATCAAGCATACAGAACCTGAGTACTGGAAGGTGTCAAGTCGCTGAACTCCGGCAGCGTATCCACTTCTCGCCACTGAACAACAAACTTGTGCTTTGTTCTTCCGTCGGCGCTGTAGAAACCCTCATCATCCACTTGGCCTATAGCCACATGAAGCTCTCGACCAACCACCACGATCTTTGAACCAATGGAGGTTACCGACAGCGGCTTGTGAATTTGCTTGGGCATGGAAGCTCCATCGACGGCGTCCCAAGAGTCGGACTCAGGGTCGTAAACCTTCAATCTCATCCTCTCGAGCTCACATATCACAAACAGATGCCCGGAAATGACAACACTGGAACCCGTCCACCCTTCTCGCATTCCGACGGACATCGTCTCCCAGATGTTGATTTTTGGATCATAGACCTGCCCTCGAGGGAAGGACACAAATGGCCACACACAACCTTCAATCACATACAGTCTTCCGTCGAACACGGCAGAATCATAGGAGGCCATGTTCATGCCCATGCTTGCAATGGGACACCAATTCCCGTTGACAGGGTCGAGTGCCTCAGCCGAGTCCAGCTCAAATTGGTCTGTGCTATACCCTCCGGCGACATAGACCCGTCCATCAATCACTCCGCCCGCGAAGAACGATCTCGCAGTGAGCATCCGACTCATTACTGTCCACCGGTTTCGATGAATCTCATACTTCAACACCAAGTGGAGGGGACAATCGATGTCAGAGACCAGTCCCCCGCAGACAAGGAGCGTGCCATTCGGTGGGATGGCAATGCACACGAACCCACGAGGGCAAACGCGATCCCGGCACGGCATGGCTGGAATTGTATGCCAAGTCAAGTGAGTGAGGTCCAAGACCTGCCATTGGATCTTCCCAGTGCACCTGTGGAAGGCCAAGGTGAAGAGCCAGGGGTCACTGAACCCTAGAGCCTTCCTCTGGCTAAAGAAGCACTCTTTGTTGGCAAGCAGCCGGAGCCACCGCCGGCAGACAAGACGACACGACACATGGGTGGCCACAGGAAGCCTGAGGAGGCAGTTCAAGGCGACATCATCAGGAAGGCCAGGGATTAGGGGAAGTGACTCCGCGGCCGGTTCTTCGGACACTTTCGATATCGCCGGAGCCAGAAAATAGGGCAAAGGTGAGGGGGTCACGGCCAATCTAAACTTAGGAGTCAACTTCATTTGGGAATCCCCAAGCTTGTGCACAGGAGACAGGTGGGATGAAACCCTAACCCTACGCATGTCTGCCTACCCTCCAAGATTAGAGCAACAATCCAGAAATCCTGTCCTTGATCTTGGATCTCAAAAAACCCTAATTTCTTTTCTGAATCCTCAACAAGAACACTCTCTTCTTCAGTCAACTACTACCAACTACATAGAACAAGAAAACAAAAGAAAAGGCGAACTTTTTAAACTGCTGCTACTAACTGAAAAAAAAAAAAAGTTGCAGCAGAAAATAAGAGGAAGGGATCGAATCTCACAGGAAAATGAGAAGGCGGAGGCTTGTGGAGGATCAAAATCCATCTTCGGTTCTTCTTCGTGCCAGAGGGATCTTGATTGGAAGCGCGATCGAGTCTTGAAGAAAAGGGGGAGAAGTAGAACGCCAAAGGGTTTGTTGAAGTTGCTTTCTTACTTGAGCTGTCTTCTTTATAACTATGACACGGTTTTGTGGTTTGTGCCAAACAACTCACTGTAATACCCGAATTATATACTATATTATTAAAATAACCTTCATCTATCATCTATCATCCATCATATCAAAATCAATATATTTCAAAAATCTTAATGTATTCATATCTCATAACTATAATATAAATTAAAAATAATAAAATTTTAAATTTATTAAAATTTAATAAAATTTGTCACAATTCGTTATAAGGTCTTCACAATGATAATTACTAACTAATACCACTATGAATATGACTCTCTTTATTTAAAAAATATCAAAATTTTAAATTTTCAAATAATATAGATCAATTAGATAGTTTCATTCAAAACTAGCTAGAAAATTTTAAATCATTTCAAACAAAAACCAATTCACTTTTAAAAACCTTCATAATTACCCTACTTACCTTAGGTGTGCTCACAAAGTGAGCACCATACCTTAAGGCGCACACTCCTTAAACACCTAATGTAATTTTTTTTTATTTGAATTTTTTTTATATGTAATACTATACTCTAACCTCTAACCCCTAACCCCTAACCCCTAACCCCTAACCCTTAACCCCTAAAGTTAAAATCTTAAATAGAAAAAGGAAGAAAAATGTTGCGCACAAGTGCAATCGCCATGGGCACGCATTGTGTTGTATGTATATAATTTACTATTATTAAATTTAAATTTGAGGGTAGAAATACATTAAGGTTTCATGAGTATATTGATTTTAATTTAAAGTGATTTCAACTTCTCTAAGTCATTGATTCATTTGCTTTCGGGACTATGGTATAGTGGTAAGGATATTTAATTATCTTTTAGGTACTCATGGTTCGATTCCCAGTTAATACAAAGATTTTTCTTCCAAATCAGACTTGCAACTAAAGGACACTAGGTCGCCTATCGTGAGTGCTTCCCGATTTACCCTTACCCTGGTAGTCGATAGTAAAATTTATGTAGAGTTAAACTAATTACCTTCAAAATTAGTCAATGAGGTTAATTGGATTTTTTTTTTCTAAAGGACTGATTCATCAATTTGTTGAATGATGGACTTGTAAAAAAAAAGAATGAAAAGGGCGTTTCAAAATATAATACATGATTTGGATATTATAAAAGTTGGATAGGTGGTTTGAATAATACGCTTCTGAAAAATACCATTTATAAATAAAAAAAATCATATTATTTTAAAAATTACCATATTTCAATGGGATTATACTAGTGAGTATAAAGTAAATAGCTTTATTGTTTTATTCGGCTCAATTTCATAATTATTTTAGGAACACAAAAATATTTAATGGCCACGGATAGTTCTAACTAATTTGGAGGATTTTGAAATGACTTGTTTTTGCATGAAAAGAAAATGCCAAAAATAGATCCATAATTTATTTACTTCATCGTATCAAAACACAAGCAATTAACATTTATCACCAAAAAGGTGGTTAGCCAATTAAACTTATATACATCCGTGAGTCCCGAACAGAAGGGCTCACAGATCAAAATGAAGACAACAAATGGCGTTCTTAGTAGTTCTTCAGACTTGTTCTTCACTAGCAAATCTATTTCACTACACAAAATGTGTGTATGTACAACCACCAAAATAGCAAATGTTTACCCTTTTTGTAAGTTGGGACATTCTCGAGCCCAATGGCCAAGCTTGCGGCACTTGAAGCACTTGTTCGAGTCAGAAAATTGTTTTCCCGTGCCAACAGAGGCATCAGTCGACAAGGAAGACAGCTTCTTAGGGCAATCCCTGGCCCAGTGGCCGTCTTCTCCGCATCTGAAGCACAAATTTGAGGAAGTGGAAGCAGGAGGCTTTCCAGTTGTGTTTTCAGAGGTATCAGATGAAGATGGCAAGCGGTTGGGGCAATCGCGGTGCCAGTGACCTTCCTCTCCACACCTATAGCAACGCGAGTTGTCTCTCTCGTTAGACTGTTGGGTGCTTGAGTTCTTGCTAAGCTCCTTGCTAGTCTCTTGGTCTATAACAGTAAGTGAATGTTGAGCTGCCCGATCACAGAGCCACTTGAAGAGATCACAACTCTTTCCCTGAGTTGAAGAGAATGCCACAGATAACATTAAGATGGAGAGAATAAGCACAAAATGACAATGATACCGAGCAGTTTATATTCCAGAGAAATATCAGCAGGAAATAGATTAAGTCTTCGTCTAAAAAAAGAAACCAAGGGGAATTATTGAATCATAACTGGATGCATCAAAAAGTTAGGGGGCGTTTGATTTACAAGTTTTCCATTTTCATTTTCTAGAAAATGTGCGTTTTCCAGAAAATAGAAAATGATAATTTGTCATTCTCTATTTTTCTAAAAAATGCTATATATTTTTTTAGAAAATAAATATAGAAAATACAAACCAAACATCATTTTTTAGAAAATGCGCGTTTTCCAGAAAATAAAAATGGAAAATGCG
>JBAMIE010000114.1:11291010-11309221 GCA_037177295.1 Kaempferia parviflora
TCGAAGTGAGAACCAAACATTTCCCGGATCTACAAGGGCACGCCAAGTCCGGCACGTTGCCGTCCTCTGTGATCACGGGAGCCGATCCTCCTCCCACCTCCTCTTCGAGTCCGACATCGCAATCACCGTCCCGGCGCCCTCCCAGGCCGCACCTGGAGCAAGGGCCTTTACCGGGATGGGGGCAAAGCGCGACCTTGTGTGCTCCCTCGTCGGCGGCCGGGCCGCCAGCGTCAGAAACGTCGGAGGAAGAGGAAAGCTTCCGGCGCTTGACGCTCCCAACGGAGGCCGTGGCCTCACAAGCCTCCTCCGCCGAAAGGACGGTGACATCGTCGTCTTCGGCGTCGCCTGTGCTACCTTTCGTCGCCATAGGCAGAAAGCTTTGGGGAAACGGAAGCGCCGCCCACTGGCGCCGGCTTGGAGATCGATGGCCTTCTATAATTGGTAACGGCTGCTTTACGTTACGAGAAGGAGCTTCCGCTTTATTGCCGATTTGATTTTAGCAGAAATTACTTTCTGCCAAAGTAAACAAAGCACGCACGTTTTATCGATTAAGCCGATACATCGGAATGTATCGGTCCGAACCCGAAACGACCGAATATATCGTCGTTGGCTTGTCTGTTGGGGGAGGCCTCGGTGGCCTCGTCGCGGCCCAGTGAAGCAATTCCACATTTGCCTCATCCCCCTCTCACGGAAGGCATCGCCAGACCTCGATCAAATCGGCACCGAGCCCCTTCGCGCCTACTCGTCACTCTGCAGCCTCTCCGCCAGTATCCACCGCCTCACCCCGATGAGCGGTTGAGCTCGTGCGTGCTGATGGGCGCGCAGAAGAGCATTCAGGCCGGTAAAGGTTAGTTCTTTGCTCGACCTCTGCATCTTCTTCGTCGTCCTTATGGATTTTCAAGTTTTTCTTTTTTCTTTTTGTAAATCTGATCAAAGGTTTGGCGCTCGTTCTGTGAATTAACTCAGCTAAGATTGATTTCAATGTGGATCTCACCCAGAAGCTTTGTGGAGCCATCTTGTTGCCGCACATAAGGTGCTAATCTAGTCGATTTTAACTCGAATTGGACTACTTGTGAACGTACATTGTCATAATGTTTTTTTTTCTTCTTCTTTGTTTAGGTATTCTAGAAACCCATTTTCACAGGTTATTGCAAGGTATTTTTTCCATTGTTTTGCAAAGAGGTTGAATTTGTTACTTGGAAAGTTGGCTAATGTTATAGTTTAATCTTTTGGATTGTGTTTGTTGCTTTAGGCTTTCATTGAAGCACCCGAACCTCTTCGGAAGAAATGAAAAGTTGGATATATTGTGGGACAAATGCCTTGACGATTCAAATATTCTCATTGCATTCAGGCGCCCAAAGCCTGATTGGTTTTGTCCGCAGTCATTTACCTTTCAGGTCAATTTTTTACTTTTCCCTACATTCTCGATCAAGTGTTTTATGGTTCTATATGTATGCCCTTGCTTGTCAAACTTGAATGTTGTTCCTAAATCAACAATAATAGCAAGCTTGTGATTCCCAAACTGTTTGGTAATAGTGGCATGGAGCTTATCCTTTCATTTAACTCTACTTGAGACTTAGTTAGAAAAGGTAAGTTTGGTGCACGAATCGCCCGCCAATGCAACATTAGGTCTATTGTATGTAGTCTTACCTTTCATTACAAGGTATTGTTTCCGCGATTCAAACCCATGACCACCATGCGCCAAGGCTCCCCTCCACTTAGAAACATTCAAAAATTTAAAAATCACTTATAATTACATCAAAAAGAGTTTTCTTTACCTCACTTCGTTAACCTCAAATCAATTTAATATTTTTTTACTATAGAATTTTTTGGAGTCGTTGAACATGTCCATACCACTTTTGAACAAAAGATAATTAATTTGGCATTTAGTCATATCTAAGTGTTGAAAGTGCTGTCTATTATTGTGACACCATTTGGGTCTTCTCTTCATTTTTGGATATCTAACACTTTATTGACCTAAACATATTTTTTGCTTAAATGTGATTCAGCGTTCAGTGGGTCCTGAGATTGCAGTTCATGGGTTGCCTGTCGATCTTTTCTCTCGTTCAGGGAGTGGTGGTGTCAATCTTTGCCGCTTCTCAGCAGGTGTTGATTTCAATGAGCCTTCTACTTCCCATTGGAGCAGCACCACAAGCATCAAATTTGAGGTGTTCATCAGTTATCATTCTTAAAAAAGATTATTATTGAGATTTAAAGTATATAAACCAATTAAAATCTAATTCTTGCTGCTTTGTATGTTAGAGGATGTGATACCTACTTAAAATTGAAGATATTTCTATGAATAATGATAGATAACATTATCAGTTATCCTTTTGGACTTATATCATTAAGTTAGGATCCAGATTCAGCTTAAGAATTTTCTATTCTTCTTTTTATTCCTATATTCATTATTTTGTGTGTATCACATATTATTTCTAATTCATATCTCTATTCAGCATGTTTGTCCTCTCAATAATGAGGGTCGCTCCATAAACATGGATCTTGATGGTTTTCCCATAACTTCCAGGTATCTGAAATTTCCTTACAAGGCATCACTCTGGAACCTAGACTTCATTTTGCTCATCAGTATTTCCTTGTTATTCAGTGGCAGGTCTTACGATAATATGGTAGTGTTGAAGCAAGAATCACAGTATGCAGTTGCTAATGACAATAATTTTACAAGAGTGAGTTACATGATATCATCATCTATTTCTTCCAAATGTAGTAGTCATCCTAATAGATCTATATCAACATTATCTTGTGTTAGTCCCAGCTATTTGGATCATCCTAATAGATCTAATATGCATCAGTTAAATTTTCAAATGGAACAAGGACTGCCTCTTTTGTCCAAATGGCTCATTTTCAATCGATTCAAGTTTGTTGCATCCAAAGGATTTAAATTGGGGCCTACTTTTTTGGTCACAAGGTATTTCATTGTTTCACTGTCTTTTTCCTTGTTCAGACTTATGGATTATCGCAAACAAATCTTAATAGTCTTCTTTTCAATCTCACAGTCTGACAGGTGGTTCCATTGTAGGGGACATGGCACCATATCAAGCATTTGCAATTGGTGGCATTGATAGTGTCCGAGGTTATGGTGAGGGTGCAGTTGGCTCAGGAAGGTCGTGTCTGGTTGCTAATGCTGAATTTACAATTCCTATGGTACTCGAATCATCTTTTCTCTCGAGCTGCTCTATACAATCCTTTTTCCTCCCAAGAAAGAATCTGCATATGAGAAATACTTAGCATTGTAGATTGGGCTCATGTTATAAGCGGAGGAAGATTCTCAGAACATAATCTTCCAGTCTATGTGTTCATATTTGTAAGCTTGGCTAAGTAGCTTTGCTAACCTAGAAGGCAGTTTATCGAGATAAGTACAAAAACACTTGCAAGAACAAGTGGTTGTTGGTTCATGCATAGGTCCTGGATTTATGTGCAAACCGTATATGTGCATTCTGATGCTGGAGCTATCCTTTGCTGCAAAATTTATGCGATTATGATTCTCTACTGGCTGTCTACAGATGTTAAACTTAAACATCCTCAGGGAATGTTTATAGTAGTTAATACATAAAAGTCTTGACCACAAGATGCCATCTAATTGTTTTATGATGTAATCATACAATTACTGTCACTTGGATTTTGTTCATTTCTTCTTGAGAACTCTTACCAATAACGTTTGTTTTTTATGGTAGAGCAAGGAATTGGAAGGTGCCGTCTTCATGGATTTTGGAACTGACTTGGGGTCTGCTCGTTATGTCCCAGGTAAGTGTTTGCCTTTTCATACGGAAATATGTATGCATTTTTGTTTGACTGTAAGGTACCATGTAAGGATCCTTGTAATTGTCTAGAGTCTAGACATTATGACTGTAATCCGAAATTCCCATTCTAAATGGAGCTGCACCAAAAATTTATGTCCTCTGTTTTTCCATGTTCATAGGAGTGACCAAGGGGATCATACGTTTGTACAAAATATTTCTTCGTCACACTTCAGATTCACAATCTGTTTGTATAATCATCTTCACCCACCAAAATATTTTCGCAGATATATTATCCAACAATTCTATATCTTGATAGGCAACATTTGAAATCTAGTGGCATCATAGTTGAGTCTTACAGAGTTTATGTTGAACAGGCAGAAAACAATAATTCATGCATGCTAGCAGACTTATTGATGTTTTTTGTTCTTTTTTTTTTAGATATTTTTTGTGAATCCATAGTGGTATTTGTTGCAAAGAAAACCATTGGGCAGTAGTAAACAAAGGAGAAAGAGGAAAATCGAGAGGAGATAGAGAGACGAGAGGGGAGATATAAGCAGAGAAAGAAGATATAGTAGCATTAACTTGTATTATTGCTCAATCGTTCTTCTATCACATGATGAACATTTTCAAGATAAAAATACAATTCGGTCAATAGTGAAAATTTATTTCCTTGGTCTCGTCGGTATTTTTTATTCCTGTAGATTGATTCTTTGCTGAGAATGAGATTGCATTTTTTCGCACATTCCCGGTTGAAACCTCCCTTGATGTCTTCTTTCTATGAATGTTTAGGTAATCCTTCACTGCGACAAGGAAAACCTGGTTCTGGACTGGGTCTTGGCTATGGCATCCGCTTCAACTCACACTTTGGCCAGTTTCGAGTCGATTACGCTATCAATGCCTTTCAACAGAAGACCGCATATTTTGGCATCAACAATGTCGGATCCTGAGCTCTCACACAATCACCGAGGCAAACATTCTTTCACCTGAAGCCCGAGTGTGAGGGCACACCAATGGCTGATCTTTGGGTACTCATTTCAACTTGTCGAGCCACAATCTCAGCGACGTCATTTTTAATACTTTTGCCGCTGAGTTTATTAGTTTTGTGCAATTTAAGTGAGAAAACTGTTCCTGCGATGTCTTATATTGCGAAAAACAAGAAATCCATGTCTTGGAAAACAGTAGCTTGCCAGCATTTCTTCAGAGGAAAGGTTGCTCATTGAAGACACGAGTTGTTATGCAATCTGCTTTAGATGTGTTTTCTAAAGTTATGATATTTAATCCTATTTAGTCAATGTTTGGGAGAGTTTTTACTTATTTAAAAGTGATTCTTATAGAGATTATTTGGAAGTTATTAATTTTTAATTTAAATGACAATAATATCCTTAATAAATGTTTTGAATATTATATCAAAATTAATTTTTTTATAACATAAATGTCTAAAAAAGATATATAAAATTAATAAAAATATAAATATAAAAAAACTGACAAAATCTATATAAATATACAAAAATATGTATACAAAATTATTGAAAATGTAAATTATATAAAATTATAAAATATTATTTAAAAATAAATATTTATAATAAAATATGATCGAAATTTTATACAAAGTGGTGGCAATTATGGTTAAAAGTGTGGTGGTAATTATGTAGAATAAAAATTTATTAAGGACATAAATGTCAATTTTTAATTTTAGATTTTAAATAAAAAATATAAGTAAGAAAAATATTAAATTTTTACTTCTAACTTTTGAGTAAAAGTTATAGAAGTTGAAATAGAATTTGACATTCATAAATGCTTAAAATTATTTTTATATAACTAGAATTTAAAAAACGCTTAGTAAAAAATTCTACCAAATACTACCTTAAATTTAAGTAACTAGTGATTCTCAACTAATGGAGCATGTCTATCAAGATTATCAAAGTATTTTAATCGTACATGATTTCAAAATTATCAAAGTATTTTTATAACTTGAACCTTAATATATATTTCGAGATGAATTATATTTGAATGTTAATATTAATAATGAAAAAAAATTATAAAAATATTTATTTTCAAATGGTATATTATATTTAATATATATTCAATTAATTTTCATGCTTTCCTTTCAGTTCCTCAAGTAGCTTTAGGATAAGAGCTTGAGCACTAATTTCAACTCCCACGTGTCAATATCTTGACGATTTCATCGCTGTTAGTTGAAATCCTGACCGTCCGTTGACATCTTATGGCGCTTACAAATACCCTCGCGATCCTTGGGTCCCTCTCGATTCCTCTCCCCCGGCCTAATTCCACCACCGCTTGCGTCGCGCCGGTGCCCTAGATCGCCATCGCCTCGCCTCGCCTCGCCTCTTGATCGCCGCCTTCGTCGAAAAGGAAATCCGCTGCTGTTTCGGCGATGTATAGATCGGAGCCCAGGGAAAAGGTGAGGAATTTCACTTTTCCTTTCATGTTTCAGATCTGTTCTCATAATCGATGTATTTTTTTTGAAGAATTGATGGGGTTGACCCTGTTGTTTGTTTGTTGGAGGATTTTTATCTGCTTTTCCTTGATTTTGATTGTATTTTTGTTCGATCAGATTGGCAATTAATGCGTGATCTCGTGCTTATTTCTAAATATTGAAATTTTTGGTTGAGAAAAATTGGGCGTTTCATGTTATAGAACGATTAGGTCCTTTCTCGACCATGAATTTGATCTTTATCAACATGGATGCAACATTTTTCGGAAATTTTAAAGGATGCGTGTGAAGGGATACTAGTTGAAATATGAAAACACTGCAAAAAGGAAAACTTTTGTCTCCAATTTTGTTAAGACATTATAGGAAGAATATAGGTAACCGTATCACCTTGTTAAAGTCAAAGTGGATTAAGCAATGATGATGGTGAAAATACAAGAATATGGAGAAATTTGCGAGTAGGAAACTATAGAATGCTTAATATGTTAAGATATCCTTTGCAGGGTATATTGATGTTCATTTCATGATTCAGCTTAGCATGTAATAATGCCTGTGTTTCTAAATATAATTCCTGGCGCAATTTTGTTTTGTTTAATGTGATTCTTAGTACAGTCTTTCTATTCTATTCTATTCTCTGTTTTTTGGGCGTGTTATGGTAAGATGTTTTTTAGTTTTATATTTGATCTCTGGTTATTTTTCTATATTTTAACCTTCTTGATTCGATATGAGATTTTGCTCAATAATTCCCAATAATCCTAAAGCCCCATCAGTTTGACCCCTTGTTTATGCGGTCTGAAATAGATTTCACATAAAACAAATTGTAATCCATTATTAAATTTGCAAAAAGAAAAAGTGAAAAATGCTTTGCTGGTTGCTTCTCTCAAGTGTTTACCTTATAGTGTTTATATAGAACTGGATATTTGCTAATTCCTTAATTTGTTTGATGATTTGGCAGTATTTTGATCATAGGAGTGAAGGGTATGATGCGTATGAAGAAGACTACGATGAATATGAGGAGGAGTCATCAGAATATGAAAGAGAAGAGGAGCCCAAACCTCGAAAACCCACCAAGGAAGAACAAGATTTTCTTAAATTGAGAGAACAACTGAAGGACCAGATTAGAAAAAAATTGAAACGAGAAAATGCGAGTGCATTTGGGTGTTCTTCTCAAAGTCAACAGAGTAAAAGAACAAATAATGATAACAAGTAAGTAATTCCATAGCTATTCTTGATCAAGAATGTCTGGCACAATCTCTATTTTTAGATTGTGTTGAAATATGTGATCAGATAAATTGTTGGAGCTTGCTTATGATAGTTCTGATTCTTTGAAGTTTAAACTATGATTTCTGTATATCTGTGTTAATATCACAAACTGAACTGTGGAGACAATAGTTGGATTTTACATTGCAATAGGAGGGAGACCAGTGATGATTTTTTTTTTTTTTTTTGCAGAGTTATCTCTTATTGTCATCGCTTCATGTGTCCCTTTTGCTTGTGTTAAAATGCGACAAATGTACACATTGGCTGCTCTATCATGTGATTATTATTATTATTACTATGGAAATTAAAGCAAGTTCTTATTTATATTTTAGACTCAAGAAAATCCATTCTTATGCATATTGTAATACCTGGCCTCTGTGATTTGATCTGGAAAATACTTTTTATTTACATTTAAGTTTTAATCCTCCATATATATTTCCACTTTAGTCGCTAGAATCTGGTCTATTACAAAATTGAATAGTTTTGACCCTTTTTTTTTTGTCAATGTCATACTTCTCTAGATTTGGCTCCTTTTTTGGTCCTTCAGAGCCTGTTATTGCTTCAAGAGTCATTGAAGAAAGCAAGTCCATTAGAGAGACGAAGCATATTATTGCAAACAGATCAAGTTCTGTTATTGTAAGTTGCTGGTTCCGTTTTTTTTATTCTCTCTTGTTTCCATCTGACTGGCAGGGCATTAGTTTGATTTATGTACCACAAGGATTAATAGTATCAGTAAAAGATTAATTTGATCCTTGTTTCTGCAGCCAAAAAGAGAAGGCCCGTCCTCGGCAGCAACTATAACGAATCATCAGCATCATCAACAACCAAAAGTTGTAAATGAGGTAGCAGCAATTTGACTTAACCTCATTGTATGCTATATGTAATGTTACCGACAAGTATATATGCTAAAACATCTATTTTGCAGATGAAAAGGAAAGCACAAGCGCTAAAAGACATGCGTGATTACTCTTTTCTTTTGTCTGATGATGCCGATCTTCCTGATGCAAAAGAGGAGATTAGACCTAGGAGTTCAGCTCCAAAAGCTAGTATGAACCCTGTTTAGGTTGACTTATGGAGGTTTAAGCACTTTCATTCACGAATGATGTGTACTCATGTTTTCTATTTCAATGGCAGATGGTCAGTCTGTTCAACGGCCACCACCAGTGCATAGCAAGATGCCAATGAACAAATCTTCAAACTCAGCCTCCATTTCCAATGGATCGAGGAAAACAGATCCAAGCAAACAACTTATGCAAAGGAACACTGGACCGACAAGAGAAGCTCCAGTCAACCGACCAAAGCCAGCTCCGACAAAGCTGGCTTCAGCACACTATAAGACAGGCACGGCTGCAAATTCTTCTGGCAAGTCTGTAGGGAATAATATGATGCAGCGTAAGGTTCCTCCTGGGCAGGTTGTCGGTTCAAATAGGCCTGCACAGGTTGTTGGTTCAAATAGGCCTTCACAGGTTGTCAGTTCAAATAGGCCTTCACAGGTTGTCGGTTCAAATAGGCCTTCACAGGTTGTTGGTTCAAATCGGCCTGCACAGGTTGTAGGTTCTAATAGGCTGCCTAGCAAGGTAGCAAATGATCCAAGATTGAAGAAGGATATTTCAACTGCAAGACAACAACTTCCACCTCAAAAGCATCCAAATGAACAAAGAAGACCTACACAAGGAACTGATCAAGTTAGAAAAATAGTGAAGCAGCCAATGCCTCCTCCAAGACCGCAGGTTCTATTCTCTTCCTTATCACCGATCTCATAATTGATTTTTTGAGTCCTTTTGATGATATATCTATGTGCTGGCATATAACTTCTATGATGCATTTTGGCATTGTAATGTGCTCATTTTGTTCCTGACGGCATTTTTTGATTTGATGCAGCCTTCTAAGCAAAACTTGTCGCGCAGCAGCTATGATGAACGCCCAAAAAAGAGACCTGCGCCAAGGAATTTAAGTGACGATGATGAAGTTGATTATCGAAGCCTCATCAGGGGAATGTTTAGGTAAAAAATTGAAAACAAAGCAAGTGAATTTGTTGCTGCAGGATCTATTTGCTGTTTTCTTCAATCTCATCAAGTAATGTGCTGTTTTCTCTGGCAGTGCGATAACTCACTTTGCATCTTTTTATGCAGGTATAACCCCAACAAGTATGCAGGGGATGATGAAGATGACAGTGATATGGAAGTTGGTTTTGATACGATACAGAGAGAAGAGAAAAGAAGGTACAGTATATTTCTTTACCGTTAATTTGGATTAATGCAAGTCAAAGGTTTGTTTATTCCACTGATTTGCCAACAATCCCTTTTTGGATAATGTTACAGCTCCTTGATTGCTAAAAAGGAGGATGAAGAGCAGCTTCGCCTAATTGAAGAAGAAGAGGAGCGCGAAAGACAAAGGAAACAAAGAAAAAAAGCACGCATGGCTAGTTGATGCCCTAGGGGGTCAAAATGATCTCTCTGCTGTTTATCGAGCAGATCATCTTATTCCTGCCCATACAACGATGATTGCTCAACCATTCGACAAGCACATTCTTGTTTTGGCTCCTGATTCATGTTGGGGAGGGCAACTCTGTGCAGCACGTCATGAAGATGGATCGATCAATTCGTTCAGCATTAACAGAAATTGGGTTGATTTTGTTGCATGTTGAAACGATACTTAATTTCTGTGGTATTAATCATTCATCATCATCGTTATCGATTCGGTGACTGGCATTTGTTGGTTGTGGAAAAAATGGAAATAATGGTTTCGAAGGATTGAGATCATTTTAGTAAAGAAAGGAAGAATTGAAAGATAATTTCCGGCGACTGGGCGTCTCTTGTGCCATAGTATTTGTGATAACTAGAGATTGTTTATCTTTTTTGGAATGAACCAAATCATAAAATTAAAATTGTGGTTTTTTTTTTGTTTAATTCTGACTGGGTTGCAGAACGCTGACGTCCTTTCCTATTGCAATGTGTCTGACAATATTAAATAATTCTACAACATAAAATTTCTACTTGAAATTTGATTATATTTTAAAATAATATCAAATATATTGAGTAATACAATATTTTGTAAAAAAGTCAGACAATGTCAAACCTACGGTGAACGGACATAGGATAAATCCATTACTTATGATAGACGGTCCAAAAAATTAAATATTAAAAAAGTCAACAAAGCTTTATATTATAATGAATATTAAATCTGAATTTTGTAAAATTATTTTAAAAATATATAACAAAGTTGTGATATCTGGCCGGTTTAATATTTTGGTTCACGAAGATTGTTCCTCAACAAAAGAAATTGAATGATTTCTGTACACGACAAATCTTGTAATTTTTCACTCTGAAAATAGCTTCAAAATCTCGTCACAATCATGACAAACCATGAAATGTCGAACAACATTCAATCCAAATAACAATAGTGAATTAATCAAAACTCAAGGAGAATTAATACAGCACAACAAAAATACATGGTATGATAACCATAAATCTCCCCCTTGAACGTAAAAGAATTTGAATTATGGGCGAGAAAAGGAATCAAAAGCTATAACTGAAAAAAAAAAAAAAAGATCATTCACATGTGGATGATCAGAAGTCGAGGCTAATGATAGGGAGAAAAGCATTACTTAAGCATTACTTTCCCCATCCCCGTTGGATGACCAATCTGATTCCAGTGACCATTTGGGTCATCAATGATTTGCTGTTTATCACATGAGCCCTTTTGCTTGCATATGAAGGGCCACATCAGAAAGGGTCGGTGAATAAATGTTTGCAGCTCCAAATGGGCAAGGCGACTTGGTCTGGACAATGTGCATTTGCTCGGTTCAAGTGATTATACATGATCTAGTTTGCATCAAGTCCTCCTGTAAAACAGAACATAAGCTGCTGAAGTTTTTATGCCCTCCTCGGCGATGGGGATGACATTGCGGTCATCAAAATCATACCAACGGTTTTCTCCCCCGTGCTGTAAAAACAAAAACAAAAAGAATCAAAATGCAAGGGGAAAACAAAGAAACTAGTATGAATGTTAATGGAGATTGATCTTGTTCGGCCTCTATATTACGAGGAAGAACATTTTCATCCAGTGTTGCATGAGAGATAACGAGCTTGAAATCAGATAGAATTTATTTAGTGGATATGGACTTACATAGACAAAAGCAGTATAGTGACCACCTCCCATATTTCCGTAGTGATTGCTCACAGCATACAGTTGGTAGTTGTTGGATATTTGCTTTGGCGTGCCAGCGATGTAGTTTGTCAAATCCAGATCACGAATAGGGAATTCTACCAATGTTTCGAGCTTGTTTTTTCTGTACATCTGGTATATGAGAACCTTTTTAAATGAATGACAAGAACTTCAGGCAACCTCCAGAGATCTAACTTTTTGGAAGCTTGCTGATGTTTCTTACAACTTGGGCAATACTTGTTATAAAAGAGTTTATTCTTCCGAGCATGCACCAATATGGAAGAGCTACCAAAACACTCGAGAAAATTGTCTGCAAAAGTCACACTAACATATGCAGACAAAGAAGCATCAATATATATTCACAATTATGTATTCTGTAGTAGTATTTTGTTTAAGAAACAAGTATAAAACGTCACTTTTATAATGTAGGGATTAAAACGACAAATATACATAATGTAGGGATTAAAATAATTATTAGTTCATTCCTATTCCCAAACAGTATATAACCAAGCATCATCTTTTATAATGATACTCATTCCCTGTATTAAACCAAGCAACCCTATAAAATTAATGATACTCATTATCATTTCCCACTAATATCATTCCCATTCTCATTCCCATTCCCATCAATGAACCAAACACCCCCTTAGTTTATTTCCATAAAGCGATGGATGTATTTTTCTAAGGTAAAAGCCTTAAAATACCTTTTTCTACTTCAGTTACTCCTTAGTTGATTTCCATAAAATGTATGGGTTTTTATCAAGAGGTGCTTCTCGAATATTATATTATTAAAAGGTACACTACTTCTAAATTTATCAAATGGCGCAGAAAAAAATGTGAAATTTTCCTTTTACTCCTCTCGCTACTAAAGTCCCACCCTATTCAATCCATATTAAGCCATAAAATATCAAGATAGTGTTGGGTCTGATATTTTAAAATATCAGGTCCAACGTCGGCCGTTGGCTGGAGAGGTAAAAGGGGAATTCTATATTTTTTTTTACATCCTTTGATAAATTTAGAAGTAGTGTACACTTTTAGAAATACAATATCTTAAATGTGTTTTTGGTAAAAACCTGTAAAATGTAAAAAGAAGGGAAGGAACAAGAAAGCAGGACAGTTGTATTAGTTCCTTCTTATTATAATTGTTATGTAATAAATTTTTAAACTCTTAAACTCAGTTTTCTTGGATTGGAACTTGAATCAAAGTTGTAGATTTTGAAATTATCTAACTTTTTATAGGTTGCACGACCAGTGGCTCGAATCAAGCTAAAAGTTATGGCAGTTCAAAATTTAATCTACAGTGCAGTCCAGGATGTCGACACAGTCGTGCCCGCCGGCAAGGCCAGCCCTTGTTCAGCTTTGGAAAATCTCCAGATGTAATACGGTCGTATCCCTTAGCACAGTCAAGTCGTGGTAGAATTTGTTTGTGGTGTTTTAACACTGTTTTGGGCTTGATTTCATCTGTACGAACATGCACGTGTCATAAGACACGGTCGGAGTGTGTTCATTGATTAAAACTCCATTTCGATGGTCTTTTGAAACCCTTTTTCTTCTCTAATACTTTGTGTATTAGCTCGATGATGAAGCATGACTAACTTGTATTGAACCATGTCTTGCTCAATTCTTTGTCTTTCTTGGCCATAGGAGCATGTCTTTGTCATGAGACATGAACAGAGCATGCTCCTTGCTTCAACTTCATGTTCCAAGGGATTTATGATATATTTTAACTCTAAATTCATGTTATATCATTAAAAATAAGTAAAGAACAGTTCTCCGAACTAAAAAAAAAGGTAACAGGAGTGAAGTGACATAGAAATAAGATGTACGAATGTAAATCATGCTTATGAAATGCAATAAGATATATGTTAAGCATTAAGATATATGTTAAATGATGATTAAAAACATAAATAATCTACCTACATCAATTATGTACGTATCTTGAATACATTTGCAATTTAAGAAAGCTCTTTAGGGGTTCAAACAAGCTCCACACGTATGGTATGAAAAAGTTTCTCAATCCTACAAGTTTTTGGTTATGCTATATCTGATTTAGATTACATTGTATTTGTTAAAATGAAAGAAAATCTACATATAATTGTTCTTCTATATGTAAATGATATGATAATATTAGGAAATGACAACATGAAAGTTGAACTTCAAGAAGAGCAAGCTTGCTGTAAGATTTGGCATCAAGAAACTGAGAGAGTTGTATTATTTTCTTGATTTTTATTACGCAACAAGATTATTCCAAGAAGTTACTTAAGTGGTTTGGATTAAATCAAAGCAAATGATATTATATTTCTTTTATCCAAATATAAAGCTATCATGTGATGAAGGATCATTCAAGATCAAACATCTTATTGTGTTCTTGTTGGAAGTCTTTTATAGCTAACATTAATGCAATCTCCACGAAAGCCTTACTTCAAAACTACAAAGAAGATTTTAAAATATGTAAACTCAATAATAGATTTGAGTTTATTCTTCAGAAAAAAAAGATAGTTCCTTAATTTCACAAAGATCTACATCAAGTTGTAGCGGTGATACAAGAGTAATAATTAAGTTGTTGCACTTTCTACTCATGAATGTGTGTAACTACAAAGACTTTTTGATGATCTACATGTTCTTCCTACTCTATATTAGCTAATTGTAGTCTTTGGAGATAATCAAAATGCTATTGAACTTGCAAATAATCCAAAATCAAGTTTGGACTAATTTTCATTGTAGATGTATTCACTAAAGCACTTTTTATTTTTTTTATTTTAAGGGACAATTTAAGTTGTTTCGTAATAAGTTTGGGCTAATTTCTAAAAAATCACGTTAAGAGGGAGTGATGGAGATTAAAGTTGATTCTTGAAACCACACTTTTTTAGAATTAACAATTAGAAATATTTTATTGGAAATCAAAGTTGATTACTTAGAATTACAACGGCATCTTGTCGTAAACTCAATCTATCTACTTGAAATTATATTAGAATTAAATAATATTTAGTCTTTGTAAAGGTTTAATTTTTGATAGATATATATTTTCACGAAAAAAATTTCACCCATTTCCTAGTATTTAATTTATTTCGTATAATTTGATTTAGAGATAGATGATGAAAAATAATTAAATTAATATAATTATTTTTTATTATAATAGAAGAACGAGTATATGAATTTAATCATCTTTAGCATTTAAGCTCTGTCAAAACCTCTAGCATGCGGCCTTGGAACTCAGAAACATGATCCGATCTTCTTGAACGCTGCACAATCATTAAACCCCATTTAAACTCGTAAACAAAATACTCTAATCGATGCAGAAGATCTAATAAAGACATTTAACATGGAAGTAGGCAAGCTGCCAGGCTGCATAGAGCATGTTTCTCATCTGATTTGCATGCTTTTTCCTAGCCCTCTAAATAGCTACAGCAGATCAGAGAGTAGAGTGGCATGGGGCTCTGCATGGCATGGCCTTGCCTCTCCATGCATTTAATGCATGGCACGTCGGATCACGTCCAATCACAAATCAATCAGTATAACGCAACAGCAGAGCAGAAAGATATGATGGAGCGTGCCACCTCTGTTCGGGCGTTCCGTTCTCTGCCTCCATCTCCCTTCTCTAGCGCATATATACACATACATGTTGTCACTGTATCACTCATCATCCTCCCCCATAGCCATTAGGGCATGGATCTTGCCTGTCCACTCCCTCATTAATTCCTTTCCCATCCCATTAAAGGAATTATGTCCTCTGTGCACTCCACTGCCTGCACCAGTAGACAGTAGCAGTAGAAGAGAAGTAGCAGTATGATCTGTGCCTCACTTTCAACTCCATCATTTCATTACATTTCCAAGCCTTTTGTCTCCCTCCGTGAAAGTGATCTTAATCCAAACTCCATTTTATCTTCTTGCTTAGTAGAGATGTGAAGAAAGAGGACAACCAAAATTACAATTTACTGAACAGAGACTAGTCCAAAGTCATACATATATATCTTAGGCTAGGCAAAAGATGATCCTTACAAGAACACTTTTAGAAGTTAGCATTGGCCCAGACGCGCTCTCTCCCTTTTTGACTCTCCTTCAAGTAACTGCGTGAGAGAAAGAAAAAGAGAGAGAGGGGGGCAGACACCAAACCCTAGAGATACATTTTTTTTCACGTAAAAAGGCAACGTAAACTAGCTCCTTAAGCCCTGCACCATCGGTTTCCCCCCGTCTAGTGCAACGGCAAACGCTTGCCGACGCACCGCTGCTGTGTCTCGCTCACGCCATCGCGCGGTGGCGCAAAGAACACGGGAAGAAAGTCGTCGCTTTGGCACACGAAAGTGGAGGTCTGGAAGTGCTTCTGCAATGCCCTCGAACCCTACACACACAAATTGCAATCAAAATGTATGTACATTTGACACAAATTAAGGTAAATGAGACCTGAATTCTCGCGTAGGCCACGGCGCATTTCTTGCAGGATCCAAACGATTTCCAGTCGAAGTCGTGCAGGAAATCGTAGAGTCTGCAGGCGCCAATTGCACTGGTGAAATTGACGAAGGCATAGCCCAAGTTGCTTCCAGTCCTGCGTCACAAATCCCCTCTTGAACATAAAGACAAACATTAGACGAACATAAAATAGATTTGACTAGACGACTCACTTGAAATCCATCGGCAGATACAAAAAGTCAAACTCTGAAAGCTTCCCATCCTCCTCTTCATCTTCCTTCGCTATCTTCCGGTTCTCCTCCATGCAGTGTTTATCCAACAAGCTCAGCAAATTCTCCTTCCTACGATCAAATATTGATTTGTTCTTTTTTACTTTTTTGAAAAAAAAAAAAAACAGCATTAAAGATAGGGATGAGTAGAGTTCTACTCTACGTACGCACTTGAATTTATTAGGCAGATGCCTGATCATGACAGTAGTCTTTTTCCCAAATACAGCATCACCCTCCTCAGCTTTCCTGAACTCAAACTCGTAATTCATTACCTTGACTCTCCTATCGACCTTCCGCATCCGATGCCTACTCTTCCTTCTCCAAACAAGCGTAGACCTTGTTGTCAACCCCTCGCAGGCTGCCTCCATGTTCTCATCTCCAACCTCTTCCTCTACTTTAGCTTGATCAGTAATGCACAATTGCTCAAATTGCTTCGTAGCCTCTTCCGCCTGGTCTATCAGTGTCAGGGTGGCTTTTGGAAGATGAGCAACTGACTGTGGCGTAGGCTTATAGTAGGCGTTAAAAACAGGGGGTGGGGGAGGAAGCAGAGAAAGAGGAAGGTAGCTCTGGAAGCAGAGCTCAAAATTGTAAGGCACGCCATTGCAGAGAACAACCAGCAGACGATTAGGTGGAGCAACCGGAGGAGTGTAACCGTAGATGGGAGTGAAATTGGGCGCCGGAACGTAGACGGCGGCGTGGGGATTAAGATTGGCCATGAGATGTGTAGAGCGATCGACAGAAGAGACGCTACTAACTCGCTTGGTGAAGTTGGAGGAGGAGAGGAGATATCTGTGTGCCTTTATTTGGAATTGAGCCTTTTTTCAAATGAAAATTAAGATTTTGTTAAAACTCGTTGTAGGATATTTAATGTCTTTTCGTATCTATTTATAATCATGACCATGAGATATGCGAGAGATGGAGAGATCGGTTTTCGCGAATTAAAAAAAAGGCATGTTGAACTTTTGATTAACCATCTGTCAATCGAATTAATAAAATCCAGAGGAAAGAATAGACCCGTCAACACCATAATTCGCCGCCGCATGCATCCGCCGCCGCCGCTGCTTTTCAAGTGTAACCCGCCATGTAGCTCGGCCGGCAGGCCGGAGCTCACCGCTGCCGAGGATGTGATGCATGCACACGATGCGGATGAGAGGAGGATTAATCGCGGCCTCTCGGCGGAGGAGCTAGGAAGGTGCTTCGGGTGCTGATTATATATAGCGCCGGAGTTCCGGTGAAGGTAGGTACGCAGCTCCGGTGAAGACAAACTGCCGCTCGCTGCTTTCCGTCGATACTGTAAATTTACTGAAGTCGTGCAGAATCGACGCGCATGCAGTTGAAAGATCAACTGCTAATTAAGAAAGTAATGGATAAATGATAATATATAAGATTATTGAAATATAAATTTATTCACATTTTATTTTATTTTTAAATGTTCGTGGTTCATAGAATTTGTAAGAGATCACGATCTGGCTACGACCTAATCACAACATTATATATATATGATTATTTCAGATGAATAAAGGGGTTTGAGGAGATACCTGAAACTTATGTTTGCACCGCATGTATTGCAAATGACATTGAAAATAAAATTGCTCCTCATTCTTAAATACGAGTTGGCACATTGGAAGCAAGGGACAAGACGATCATTATGTTGTTCGGAGCAAATTAAGGGACCGATACATGCCCTAGCATACAAGGCAGGTTGGAGAAGTTCTGGTAATGTCAAGTTCAAAGTAAATGGAATGCAAAGTTGAGGAAAATAGTTGATTTTAAAATAAAAAGAGTTAACTTAGACTCAATAAAAAAATTAATGTCATGTTCTCGTGAATTTGAATCACTGAAACATTCTTTTTATTTATTATTAGTATTAATATCAGGTAGTTTACGTCGATTAATTT
>JBAMIE010000114.1:11323670-11337317 GCA_037177295.1 Kaempferia parviflora
AAAAAAAAAAAAAAAAAAAAAAAAAAAAAAAACCGGTCGAGTGATGGTAGGCAGTCCAATCGGTCGGAGTTTAATGATAAGGGCCTTCTTGCTTTTGGGTGGCGTTGCAATCACGAAGATTCCTCTATTCCCCAAAAAGGACTACAAAAGTGGACCAAAAAAAAAGAGAAAGGAGGGAAATTAAATGAGATGCATCCGTGCTTATTTTAATGTGTGTAGGTAGGTAGGTCGGTCTAAGTCTAGCATGAGGTGTTGAATTTAGATTCGTACAATATGCAGATCTAAGGTGTTATCTAGCATGAGGTGGTGTTGAATTTAGAATGGTAATCTTGTCCATGACACACCAAATCTAATCTTATATCCGATGTTCAAACATAACGATCGAGCTCTCAAATGGAAGGAAGCTTACACCAGATCAAAAGTTCTACTAGCAAGTTAAGCCATCTTATTGCTATTTTACATGAGCTGAACTGCACTTGCAACAAAAGAAGAAATAAGTACTTCAGATCTCATTAAGAAGCTCAACTCGAATGAAACAACAACAGCTTCCTCAGAAACCCTCCCCAGCTTCTTTTTTGCTTCTTCGGCGCGACCATAAGCATTCCTGCATGATCATCAGTCTTACACTTCAGATTGCTAACTGAACTCTCCTTTTGTGGCTGATGATTCTCAGAAGCTGCAGCTGTTGTTGGTCTTGGTGCGTCAGTGCATATGACTTCCTTTGTGTTTGGAGATTCGGGTTTTGTCCGATCCTCTTCTCTCATATGATCGACTAACTGAATCCGGCGTTTCGATTTCGCAGTGCCAGGACTCAATATGACTTTGTCGAATAGAGGTGCATCTTGTGGGGATGCCAAAGCTTTCAGCTGCTTTCCCAAGTTTACGATCGTTTCCTGACAAGCTGCAAGCTTCATCGAAGCTGCAGCTATATCACAGTCCTGCAAAAGATCATACAACAATTTGACTTATTGTTAAGCCATGAATCTGTATGTTTGATGGAGTAATGGGATTAAATCCTGTTACTTACTGCCTCGATCAGCTTTTCTTCTTGCTGCAGAACATACTTTGGAGTTTCCTTGGACAATTCACTGCGACAAATGTTTCAGTAAGACATTTTAACTAGGAGACTTTGTTTGTTTAGAGCAAAGCTCAAAAATGGAGAATAGTCCACACCTTTCTATTTGTAGCTGCAAGTCGAGACATGTTGCCTCTAATTCCTCACAGCAATTGTTTTTCTCTTTGAGTTGGACGACTTCGATAAGCTGTGTCGGCCCAAGATCATCTTTGATCGGTGGTTTTCGGTTTATAATCTGATCTTCGATGCGCCCCTTCGACTCTTTAAGCTGCAAATTGGATAAATTACCTTCCAACTCTTGAAGTCGAGCCATCAATTTATCATTCTTGGCATCTGATGCTTTCAGCACCTCTTCCAAGTCTTTCCTTTTGGTCTCCATACTCATGACTTCATGTTTTAGTTGCTCATTTTCATCTTTCAGTTTGGTCTCTACATCATCTAACTCTGTATGTTTAGCATCTTGAAGCAAAAAGGAATGGTTTATAACCCAATCCAGAGTTGAAGCTACTTGAGCAGTAAATTCTTGCAGATCAGCCTTTCTGTATAACAACTCATTGCACACCGAAACAAAGTTGTGTAGGACAGCAGCAAGCTCAGCAGATTCCCAGAAGTACGTGCGCGCAAAGTATCGGTTTGCCAAAGGAGATTTTTGGTCTTTACTATTGGTTTCTCCATCTCCAGGTGACAACACATTTAGGCCATTTCTGATTCCCTCGACCAATTCCACAAGCTTGCGAACGGATTCTTCAAAGTTTGAAGGAGATTGTTGGGAACTGCATCTGCTGTCACCGAGAGCAGCTCTAACATCGTCGAGAATGGCACTGAAGCTTTTTTGCATGATATGCTGCTTTTGGAGGATGACCCTAAGAATGTCTTGAAGCCAATTGGGTTGGTTCTCAAACGTTGAGAACCTGATAATTCGACTCTCCTCCTTACCTGTTGTTGCTTCTGATAAATCAAGCCCTGCACAAGAGTCTCTAGTCGTCACACAGGAATTATTGTCTCCAGAAACTGTTGCGGGTTTCTCCATTTCAACTGAATCATCCATCAAACTGAACTCTGATACACCGGCACTTCTGCATGATGACAAAGTCGGTTTTCCACTCTTGAAGTGTTCTAGTTCAGAAATCAAAGCCGAAGCCCACGATTCGGCACAGCTAACAGCATCGTCAGTGGCACCGTGCTCGGAAATGGATGAAAGTGGAAGGTCAGATGGCACAGGGCTGCTTCCCGTTGCTAGTAGCTCCGAGCCGACTTGCTTCTTGGATAGTTCTTCGAGCTGTCTCTCAACCTGCGACAGCTTCGATGCTGTGCGTGCAAACATGATTCGTGATCCCTGAAGCTCATTGTTTTTGTTGGTCAGTGACTCTTTGAGAATCTTGTTTTCGTCTTCAGTGGTGCGTAGTCGATTGACAAGTGCAACAGCACCCTTGCTGGATAGATCATAACAATTCTCTAGAACCGTATCCTTTAAGTGGAAATCTTCAGTTCTCTTCCTTGTTTCTATGGATTCAACCTCACTTCGCATTTTCGCTAAAGCAGTTGGTCCCGGCAGTCTCTTCCTGACCATGATTCGCAATCTTTGGCACTCTGTTTCTAGCTTAGCAATCTTCCTAATGCTCTCGAGGTGTTGCCTGTGAGCAGCATTTGCTGATCGATGGTTGTATTCCCTCTCCTCGTTTTTGATCTCAATCTCCTTCTGAAGCATGCATAGCTCATACTTTAGCGAAGCAATGAGTTTCTCAGATGAATCAAGTCTAGTCATCTCTTCCATCAGCTTTGCTTCTACATTCGATTTGGACTCACACAATTCTTTGAGCATTTGTTCTTTGACCACTAGAATTCTATTCAAGTTGCTAATTTCAACAACTGATTCGGTGAGCTTCTTATTTGTATCTGCTAACCTCTGTTCTAATGTGCGAATCTTCTCCTGCTCTCTCGATATCTTCAAGGAGGCATTATTAACAATGAATTGCTGATCTTCCTTGGTCACATGAAGCTGTTGCATGCACTCTTTTAATGCTACATCTCTATCGGCTACTCTTTGTTCAGCAGTTCTCTTCTGAAGTAAAGCATCATCCAGTTGTTGCTTTAAAGAAAGGGCTTCGGCTTCGGCTTTTCGCCATCCTGAAAAATTGACCAAGGTGAATTAGTAAAGAAGAAGAAGAAGAAGAAGAAGAAGGAAATATAGCTAGCATCTTTGTTTCTGCAGATTTAGAGCAAATGTCAAACCTGTAATTGCTTCCTCTGACACTTTTGCTTGTTTTGCCAAGAGATCATCTTTAGTATTGGATTCGATGCGAACTAATGATAGTTGATCCTTTAACTCTTTGAGGGATCTCTCTAACTCTAGAGTTCTCTCTTTCTGAAAATTTTTTTGCAAACAGTTAAAGTCTTAAAGAACCTTGAGAGAGAATAATAAGGAAATGTAAATATTAACCGGCTTCTTACCTCAATGTTCTTTTCTAAAGATTTCCCCTTCCACAGCCATTTCTTGTTATCCATGATTCTGACAAGATTATAAAAACATATAGAATCAAGAAGTCAAGAATTTGAAGACAGCTTGATGATATAGCATTGAATAGGACTCAACTAAGAGATAAGATTCATGCAATCGATGACAAAGTCATAAACATTGTGTAATGCAGTTTTAATTTGTTCCTCGACTTAAAACTGTCTATTTGCTTATTGTTAGCTTGGCTTGGATTGGGTTTTTTCTGATTCCTGCTAGAGGTTTTGTACAGATTGCTCATAGTGAATTCAGATTATGCAAACACCTGCATAGACAAAGCTACAAACAGGTAGGAGACTTTTTTATTGTGATTTTGAGAGAAAATTATACTCCTCCTAACAGTAGTATTATACATAATGGATTTGAATGAGTAGAAAGGTCTAGATCTAGTTTTCTTGCCACTGGACGAAGCAATCACTAATCGTTTGTGCTAGGAGATTAATTTAGGGTTCCTCATTGCTCTGAGAAACCACCATGCATCTCAACCTTTTCAGCACCAAAAACAATCTAAAATAAGCTCCAAACAGTTAGGAGACTAATTTAGGCTTTCTCATTGCTCTGAACATCAACCGTGCTTCTCAAACTCCATGCATGTCACCTTTTTTCAGTACTAGAAACAGCCTAAACTTACCTTAAAATCCAAATAATCACTCTCAAGCTGTGAGCAATTAATCCCTAGCTAGCATCATCAGAATCAAGCAGAAGATGGAACAAAAGTGGCAAAAGATTAAAGAAATCTGATTGCGGAAGTTTCAGTACTTTAGGCAAAACTATAAGATAAAACATTGCAGTTTACAGCACCAAGAAAGCAAGTCAGAACTAAAGGAATGAAGAAAAGAAGATGAGCAGTGAAAATGCATACTTTATCTTGAAAGAGTGGAAAGAAGAAAGAGTCTAGGCGAGTTCAGTTCCACGCAGGAGCTCCATTCTCAGGATGAGAGGAGAGAAGAGATGCAGAGGATGGCCACCTTCTCGGTACCAGCACCACAACAACATGTACAGTAGAGGAAGAAGACGACAATGCATGGGCCAATCCACCTCAGCTATATGCTCCTCTTCTCTTTTGCTTTCTGCATTATGTATTTAATTAATCCAGTATATTTATTTAATTAAATCTTATGTTTATTATTATTCTGTTTGATAGGAGGTGGGAGAACGAACAAAGCTTCATATGGAAAAGGTGAATCGTTCATCCTCAGTATTTCCGTCGATTCGTTCCAAAATTAATACGGAGAATAAATAAAGTTTCATGGCTTTAGTCCAGCGTGCAACGGCCGGATGATTTCTTAATTTAAAGGTAAATTTGTTACTTAAATGTTCTTTTTTTTAAGTGTAGATATAGAAAAAGATTCATATAGATATATAAGTAAAAGGTGTAGGTGAACCTCGTATCTTTAATTCTAAAGAATTAACTCTTGATTATTACATCAGAGAGAGATATGTACTCAGTACTAAGTTTGGGATAATTTCTAAGATATTTAAAGATTTGATGAATTTTCATGATTTTGATTGTGTTTGTTGTTTATTTATTTACATTTTATTACGATTATATATCTAATATGTAATTTTATTTGGGCAATTATACTGTAATTTTCATAATTTTGATTCTTAACTATTTATTTATTTATTTATTAAAAAAAATAAATGGGTGAAGGTGAGGAAGTTACAATTTTTTTCGTTTTAATTTTAGTGTTTTTTAAAAATTACAGGGGAGATCCAGCAAAGTGTCGGCGATGGCCAGCATTCGACGTTAGATCTGCTGTCTCGTACGAGGCAACGTACAGAATAGCATTGGTTGCGATTGCATTCTTATGGTGGGGCCAGCAAATTGATGTCGGACCGTTACTTAGGGCGAGAGAGAATCCATGACCACGAGGAAAGGGATTCCGTGGAATGGCTTTTCTCATTGGCTGCGGGAGCCGGGCCCCTCGCGAGAGACGCGCATGGGCTTTCCGTTGGCGACAGCGCACCTGACAGCGACCTCGTGGCGATCGTGGCATGGCGACGGACGACAAGTCGAGTACGGGCCCACATGTCTCTACTAGTGGAAATCGATATTTTTTTTGGGACCCACGGCTAGTGCCAATGAGAATGCCTCATTTCCTGATTGGTGACGGGGATGAGACGAGTGAACTGGAAAAGATGCCAAAAAACACTAGGAGCAATATCTCAAATGTGCCCTTAAAGTTGAGTTATTTCTAAATCGGTACATCAGTTCCAAAAATCAGCATCGTAGTAAGATATAGAAAGATCTACACTAAATTATAAATTTTTCTAGATATATGAAAATATATAATTTTTTCTTTCCCCTTTGGCTTATTTTTTCTCTTCTATGAATATACAATTTGTCATTATCAATATCACTTTAATAGTTAAGAGACTCCTTAACTAATAATATTAATGTTGTAAAGAGTCATTTCACCTCTTAATGTTGTCTAATATATTTTATTTAATGTTGGACAATATCGAAGTTACATTTATATTTAATATTACATTTAAGCCACGGGAAATATATTTTACAAAGTCAAAGAAATAATTCCTACACGTGAGGTGATAAATACTGCACGTGATCTCATGGGTCATAATCAATGCCATGAATACTCTTTCACAAACTTCAACATGAAATAATAAAAATTTCAAGATGCCCCCGTAAATAGTGCTGCCACACAGTTATTGCATCACCAACTTTGCTAAGTTAGTCCAACAAAATATATCAAACAATTAGGTGTCAACCGAATCTTATAATTTTAAATAATTTCTAATAACTTAAAATAATGACAAATTATAATTAACATCTACACATTTCAATATCCATGTTGTGGAAAACTCATTTATCTTACCCAATATAAATATTAAAATGAATCCAAAGTATACTTGAGTGTCTAGAGATGGTTGAGTAAAATCTAATTTAATTTGGTTGGAATACAATCATTCTAACGAGTAACAAATAACAAATATATATTATTTTCATTAGTGGCCTTGTAGTGATGCTTCTTTTTGTATGTGCTTTTAATTATAAGATGTGGATCCACTAAGAGGGCAAGTGGCATAATATGTGTGAATTAATTTATTATAGTGACGAATTCCAAGTGGTCCATAATTGTCATCAAGTGGAATAAAACCCAAACATACAAATTTTCTCAAAGGAAAAGCAACATATGATAAACCCTAGGCATGCATCATGATCAATAATGTCTTCTGTTTTACTCTATTTTTTTCTTCTCTTTATTCTTCCTTCAATTAGGTGAAGGGAATTTTCGACCATTGAAGTGTTTCTTTTTTAAAAAACAAACTATAACATTGATGCTCGAGTTAGAAAATGTTCCTTTCTAATTCATCTAACTAATAAATCTAATATATTGAGTTTTTTTTTTTTTTTTTTAAATTGACACCTTGAAGATCAAGTAAAGCATCAAAGGCCCTTCATTTAAAATTTTATATGAGGCCCAATCTTCATAATTGGGCTGCCAACTTGATAATTGGTGATTAATTTAGTGAAATGGAACCTTCAAATTCATGACTAGAGGAGACTCAAGTAGAACAAGCAATCAAATACAAAA
Source organism: Kaempferia parviflora (assembly GCA_037177295.1). Classification (NCBI taxonomy): domain Eukaryota; kingdom Viridiplantae; phylum Streptophyta; class Magnoliopsida; order Zingiberales; family Zingiberaceae; genus Kaempferia; species Kaempferia parviflora. Next base: position 11,330,818 of record JBAMIE010000114.1, read on the forward strand.
AAGCATAACTATAGCTTCAATATTAACCAATTACATCTAAATTTCTTTTGCGAGATTTATGTTCTAGATTTAATCTTTTTTTCTACATAAATGATGAAAAATTCTTCAACACATGAGAAGTGGAGCTGCTCATGATCAGTCACACTTTTTCATCATCTCAGTGCTAAAGAGATGCTCAAAATACAAGTCCTCTAAAATCCCCAAAACAGATGTAATTGCTTCTCTTGGTGCTGAGTCCAAATCCTATTGCCTTAAAAGCCCTCAACATTGGTCAAGTCCAAGCTAAAGCATTCAATGTACTCTAGTAACTTTGATGTTCTTCCTTTGCATTGGCATCTGCACTCGGAAAAGTACTCCCAGTCCCCAAGCTGGTTGACATCATATGACACACTCAACGACATCAGCAAATGCCAAAATGTTTGTTTGTCTGTTTTTTTTTCCTTCTTCTTTTTCTTCTCTTATTTTGAGGAAAAGTAAAGATAATTGTAATTACTTCTTAAAGGGAAGAAGGGAAGGGCAAGAGAAGGAAGCAAGTTTCTATTACCCTTGCAAGTGATGGATGAAGCTGTCATCATTTGATAGTTCTTCTAGGTGATGGTTGATGCAAATTCCTGGTGTTGTTTGCCCAGTCACATGTTCAGGATTCATGGCTGATGAACTTCTCTCAGTTTCTTCAGTTTTAGAATGGAATCAGCATGATCAGGGAGGCATTAACCAAGTTTAATTCTTCAATAATATGCAAAAGATAGTTTACCTGAGAGGTTGTGGGCGTAATGAACCGAAACTAAGTTCATGTGGGTCGATAGGTCACCGGTGAACATCGCCTTCAAAGCAAAATGGTTCATATTAAGACTACAGAAATTATCAATTGAAACTATTGAATTTCCCTTTGTGCTTGAACAATACCTCACAAGATGGAGGAACTTGGAATGATCGGTGCTGGGATTGCGATGAGTTTATCAGTGGATTAGTCACATTGATGAGACCGGGCATCACGGGTGATGGCTGCGAGCATCCGTGTTGTCCAGGCACACCGAATGATGTTTGAGCAGCTGCTGAATCTTGGTTCAATGGTAGCATGGTGGATTCTACTTTAGTTGCTGGATCATGATCCGAACTGAAACCGATACTCATTTGAGAGGCTTGCAGAGATTGAAGAGCTCCGGACATATACATGGAATGGAAGTTGAGCCCATTCCGCATCGAGAGAATCTGCTAGCCGAAACAAGGAGGATTAGCCCCTCAAGCAACTAATGTAGATTTCTTCATAAGGGTGCATTCAACATGGACAAGCAAAAAAGTGTCCATGACATCCACTTATTATACATACTTCATTAAGTAGAAGAGTTAAAAGATTTGGCACCAAGTAGAGAACACACTTTGAAAGTTTAGGGATACCAATCAGATTGAATATCAATAACTTAGATAGAAAGAATTGCACTATTCAACATTGACAAGCCAAAAAAAAGTGTCCATAGCATCTACTTCTTTTGCACACTTCATCAAGTAAAAAGAGTCAAAAGATGTGGCACTAAGAGAACACAAGTTCAAAGTCCTAGGTAAAGTGTTGCATCAGGTTCATAGGGATGCCCATCAGACTCAAGATTGGTAGCCTAGTTAGAAAGAATATGTTCAACTTTGTATGTGTTTCTGATATATTGACTGATTCCTAATTGCGTTTGATATAATAAACAAATGGCAGGCTAATCGATACAATATTTGAATCATTCTTGAAGCTTCAGAAACAGTAATCTCCAGAAGAAGTTTGGGTTGGAGAAAAAAGGAGATGAATAATTTTCCAAACAAAACAGGAAAGATGTTGAAGAAACTACAGAACCTGAAGGAGGCAACAGAAAATTGCAGACCTGAACTTGGAGCTGTAATTGTTTGAGATATTCAATGGCCTCATCAAGCATGGAAGCCTTGTCTGTCTGCTCAAAAAGCACAACATACCGAAATAAAGATAGTTTCATATCTAAAAAGAGAGGAAAACACACAAGTTGCACCTTGTTCGAGTTAGGAATAAGATTCTGCAATGCTCTCATCTTCTCATTTATTCTACTCCTCCTCCTCTGCATCCACACAATCATTCCTCAATTCAAAACTTTTTTTTTTTTTAATAATCGACAGAAAAGGCTTCGAGTCACCTTCTCAGACATGTTGTGGACTTCTGCAGCCCTGCTTCGCTTTGAGCCTGAGCTCCTAAGTGGAACAAGCTTCACAGGCTCCTCAAGCACCTCCAATCCCTCCTATAATACACAAGAACAAGAACAAGAACAACCCAATCAGAAAGAAACAAACCTAAAACATGCAAAGAAGAGCAGAACCCACCTCACTTTCCCAGTCAACAGAGTCAAAGTCCTGCTCCAGTGATTTGCTTCTACCATCAACACAGGAAGAAGAGTTAGGGAATGAGGAGGAGGATGGCATCTGCTCAGGCTCAGAAGAGAGGAAGCCCACGGCACAAGTAGAGGCATAAGATGACAAGTTCACTGGCAAATGGTCCAACAAGTAGGAGAGCTTCTTCTCCTCGTCTCCTTGGCAAGAAATGTAGCCACTTCTACTGCTACTATGTTCATCCATAACCATCACCAAGTTGGAATGGAAAAAAAAAAAAAAGAAACAAAAAACAAGTGAGAGATCCTCCTTGTCCTAGGGCTTTAGCTCCTCAGAATTCTGATCAGCAGCGACACAGATACCCCATGAACAACAAAGAGACAGTGCTTGCTTCTTTACATGGCATTGTTTAATCCAAGGAGAGTAAAGTAGCAGAGGAAACCATGCTTAAGCTTAAGCTTCATCCTCTGCCGTGAGCTGAGAGGTTTCTTTATATTAGCATGGCATTAATGCATATTTAATGTGGAGAAGCATTAAAAAATTAGTATTTCAGTTTCAAGTTCCCAACTGCATGTTGTTTGATGCGATGGGACTTTGTTTGTTCCACGGAACTGCTACTGATGTGAGAGGCTGGCATCATCGCCATCACTGTCTATCTTCCACTTTGCTACGAAGAAGAGAGACGTATCAGGCCACCATTGATGACATCTCTCCTCTCCTTTTTACTGCGTCTGTTTCACAGCGAAAATGATGTTCAAAGTCAAGGAGCACCTTGGAATATGGCCTACTGTTTACTTTGAACAAGAAAACAAACTGCGAGAGCTAGAAAATGTCAAAATATCAATAAATTGTAAACGGATGGAATAGATTGAAGATAAAATATAATTAATACTACAAATATTAAATTAGTTGTAATTTAATACTGTGAATATGGACATAATAGTTCAATACAAAGAGAACAATAGCAGTGTAGAACACTATCAATCAATCAATCAATCAAGATCATCATATCTATTCTACTCGTGACCTTGAACCAACAAAACCATTGGCAATCTATTTCGGCAGATTTTGAACCGTTGGAGTTGCGTAATCATTGAAAAGTAGAACACTTCAGTAAACATCATGACGTCACAGTAGAACATTTGGGGCTCACTTCGGCCCGTGTTACAGTCCAGTGGCCCATTAGGCTTGCACGGGCCCAACTTCACGATGTTTTAAAGGAAGTTCGGCGCAGTCTTTGGGATGCATTAATAATTTTTTTTTTGCTAATTATTAAATAAAATGAATTCATGATATGTCGATTAATTATATTCCCCATATTTTTCTATTTAATTAAAAAAACAATAGCTTTATAATTAAGGGTATGACTTCTTATATAACTTTAGGCCTAAATACCGAAAATACCAAGATACTTAAACTTTAATTGAGTAAATATAATTGTAATTCACATTTAAAATTGTCAAATCAAATATTTGTTGAAATTGCTTAATTTTACTTTTTAAACTTGAAATTCTTGTTAACTTCATTTGGGAATAGCAAAATCTCAATCATTTGAACAGAAAAACGCAAAAGCTAATTACATGTTCACATAAACATTAGAATTAGCATGCTTTTTCTTACATCAAACAATTCATTGTTTTAATCCTGATAACTCATTTTCCTCCTCGCTTGCGCATGATCCTCCTTCTTCACAAGTCATCTCCGGTGGTTGATGCCACGGTATCTGAGATGGTAACACTGATTAAACTCGAGCTGGCTTCTCTGGCAAGAGGGAGAAGAAAGAAACAAAGGGGAAGAACTTGGAGCAGGGCCGGCCCTAAACTTTGAAGGGTCCGGTGCAAAAAAATGGACCCTTTGTATTAATTTTAAAAAATAATAAAATCAATGCTATAAAAAAATCCATTAACGAAATAGCGAAGAGACTAGAGTACGAACAAAAAAAGCAAATAGGGTGATTGGTGAAGAAGAATTGCACGAGTCCCACCGGAAACACAAACACGTCCCGGCGTTGCCCCTGTTCAAGCTCTTTAGGAAGAGCCGGTTCTCCGGGTTGGACGTCACGAATCCAACGAGGGAACCCTCGACGATGGTGATGATCTCAGTGTGCGGTGGGTTGATGCCTCCGGCTGCATAGTCGATGCGGGACAAGGAGGAACCCTCAAGACTGCTGCGGCGTCGCTGAAGGCAAAGAGAACGAACAGAGAAAAAAGTAAATATGGTTAAAAAATAATAAACATTAAACAAAATTTAGGAGGTATTAATTAAAAAATACTAAAATAAAAAAAAAAGGGTCCTATCAAAGATGGGGCCTTGTGCAATAGGACCACCTGCACTATGCTAGGGCCGGCTCTGACTTGGAGCAGAAGGAGTCTCCTCTGCGATTCAAAGAAGAAGACCAACATACCTCAAAGTTATCGTTCAAGGTGTAAATATAGATGCCAGAAAAGGAAATCTCCACGTAATCTTCATTTGTACTCCCCTAAGACGTAATCCGAATAATTTGTTATCATGTGACCAATCTGGGACTTCCACATAAGAGGGAGAAGTTTCGAGAAGATCTTTCCTATAACAACTGATGCCCATTTTCCACTCATTAACCACCATGTAAGCGGAGTAAGGCTTTGAGGGAACCGTTTATGTTATTCTTCCACTCAATCATCGCCACATGTGGATAGCCCGGGAGCTTGATGGTCAAGCGCACACTTAATCATATTGGTCGGCAATAATGTTGTCCTGTTGACTTTAATAAGACTATTGCCTAGATATATATCCTTAACTAGGATGTGACATAGACGACTTATAGAGGAATAATGTTCGGTCGGCTCATGCAGGAATAATGCGTGACTGACTCATGGATGAATATTGCCCGATTGGCCTTAGTGAGAATATTGCCCGACTGACTCATGGATGAATATTGTCCGGCTGGCCTCAGTGAGAATATTGCTCAAGTGACCTTAGTGAGAATTGATGTGCGTAGGTTATACATACATTTAGGCATTCTTTGACGCACATTTATATATATTTCTTATCTATGATTTGCGCTATCACATTCCTTTCCACCATTTTATCAACATTGCTACTCGTTTATTCGGAGATATGTTCTTTTTGTGTTTTCATTGAAAGGACGTGAAAAGGAGTGAAATTGAACAAAGAATGCAAGAGTGAAGCTTTTCAGGAAGTTGGCATTGGATGGGTTGTGCCTTGAGGTATGGTCGTACCATGTCACCTAGGAGGTCACACGGGCAAGCCGTGCCATTCTGATCCATAGGGATCCACATAGTCATGTGGGACAAGCCAGAGGCCTACATGGGCAGGTTGTGCCTCTCCCTTCTAGGGGTGCGCATGACCCAACCATGCGTACCAGGCACGGCTGTGCAGGGTTCATGCGTTTTTGGTGGCCAGGGCACACGACCTGAGTTCTGAAAAAGGGGAACTCCTCCCCTTTTCTTAAGAAGGAAGTTTTCTCCTTTGGGAGAGAACCATCTTGGACAGCCGTCACCGTTTTGGAAAGCTTTTCGATGATGCAAGACTGTTTCGATCATCCACCTACATCTGAAAGCGAGAGATTGGATCCGAATACATCGTCCTCATCTTGGCTAAGCGTTTCTCTTCCTTTCTCTTTGATTTGGTTGTAGAATGCTTCCTTTAATATCTTCTTATCTATTTCCTTCATTTATGGAGTAGTTTCTCATGTTCTAGGACTATGGGTGTAGTTGTGACATGAGTTAATGTAAAACTCTATGGATTTGCCTCTTTCCTTGTTTCAACAACAAGTTTATGCTTAGTTCTTGTTTGATTGAATGCATGTGTGAATCCTTATTGCTAATGTATGTTGTTTAATTGAATGGATGTATGAACTAGCCTTCATGTAGTGGGAATCCTTATTGCAAATACATGATGTTTATCTCCACGAAGTTTTTATAATCGATTTATTTCACAAATTATTACAAGAGAAAGATGTTGAATTCACTTGTAATTACATGTTTATATCTGACGTGGAGAGCTAATGCAGTGTTAATTAAAATTTTTTATTCGTTGTTCTCTCTCCTACATGCATACTGCATTCTCTCTCCTACATGCAGTATGACGCTGTTTTTTTTTTTTCAAAACAGCGTCACCGCAGAGTTGTTCTTTAAAGAACAACTCTATGGCAGAAAACAACT
>JBAMIE010000114.1:11340402-11353630 GCA_037177295.1 Kaempferia parviflora
TCATAATCCACTCGTGCATTACCAACTCTGTGTTCCCTGATGCTGCTGTTCCAACGAACATACTTTGAAGAACTGATCGAGTTTATGTCAATGCCTAGATGTTCGCCTTCCGGATCCCATTCATAGTTGCTGAAGGTGTCAAACTCCACTGCCACTGCACTACTGGTTGAATTGACGGAGATTGTGGTGTTGGAATAGAGGCCAAGGTAGCCACCTTGAGAATATAAGGGAAGCTGGGCAGGGTATGGTGCAAGGAAGAAGGCAAAGCCATCAGCATGGTTTGTCGCATTGGAGTTGATGATGAAGGAGAATTGTGTGGTGAAGTTAGTGAGTTCTTTTGTTTTGTGGTTCCAAAGGAGGAGTGGGTCGTTATAGGTTGCTCTACTAGCGCTAGCCAAATTTGCATCTTCTTTACTGAGCATTATGATGGAGTTAGTAATACCCGCATCACCTTCCAATTTGATCTTGGACTGTGAGACTGGATCGAACCTGGCAAAGTTGAAGGAGAGCGAGGTTGCCGATGGCATAACAATTACCAAGAAAAGGACAGGCAAAATCCTTGTTTTGTACAGAACCATAACTGAAATTTGACAGAAAGTAGCTTCAGACTGTTTTGCACTTCAAGTTAATATAGAGACAATCAATAACACGGCAAAACTGAATTTCCTTTTGATGATTAGCTCAAGGCAGCTTTATGCCCATAAAAACATAGATTTATCGGTCGGGTCATGATTTAGTGAGGTGCATAGAGAATTGGCTGAGCTTCACTAAATTGTTTTAGCTCCCAATTTTTTTGGAATAAAAGCTAAGGAAAAGAATTGGTAAATGACATCAAAAGAACCCAGAACCACAAATCAAGCTACAATATGACCACATAACAGAGAGGCTTATGAGTTATATATAATTCAACACATGGTCAAGCAATCATAATTGCTTGCATACCATGGTTCTCCTTTCCCCAACATATACAACCCTTCTTGAAGCAATATACTAATTGCTTACACAAACACTAGGTTGTTTCTGAGATACTTGATAATAATTGAAGAATCTATATGATCATAAAATAGGATGATCTTATCAGCCATGTTCCATTATGCAATATCTACATAATTAAGGGAATGAGCTTCACCTCTAAATTCCCTCCAGTTTCCAAATCCCAAAAACAATTCAGACATCTTATAGCATACAACAAGTGGAGTTACTGATTTTTTTTTTTTTTTTTTAATGGCAGCATTCATGCAAGAATTCGCTGGGGTAACTAACACAGAAGGCAAGAATAGCTGTTTGATGACTACTTAAGGCAGTAACACCAGTTTAGGCTACCAGTGTTTTCCATGGTTTATAGCAACAACATCTAGAGCAATATAATTGCAAATTTTAAGTTTATATTCAATTTCTTAATATAGTTATCCAAAAAGTATAAGGATGTACCTTTGGTTCTGCTTCCTAGAAAGATCGAGAGAGAGAGCCTACATCCATGAGAGAAAGAGGGTACTCCAGTCACAAGAATGCCATAGTTGCATTTTTTTTTTTTTTTTTTTTTTGTCAAATAAAAACCTTTGCTCCTTGATTGGGAAATGCTTGATCCAATACACACGGAAACAAAAAGAGGAAAGTTCATGGCAATGCCTCACATATGCTCTCAATAATTGAATGCGGGCTAAGCTCCTGATTGACTTGACTATACCAAAGTCAAGTCAATCTTTCTCTAGATTTTTTTTTTCTTGAGTCAATAACTATGCACCTGATTTAATCCAACAAAAAGAAATGGCTTGTGGGAGAGCTTCTTCCAAGACTTGTAAATCAGGCATACTGAGACATGTAGACTGAACATGGTCAAAGTCTACTGTTATATTTTAGTTTTCTTTATTTGAATATTTATTAAAATAACAGAAAACTACTGACATTATCTCTGAAGGTTTTTTCCTTCAGGTCATTATCTCTTTGGAAGTCAAAGAGGGTAATTTCATTTCTACCACAAGATTTTGAGAAACTATTTCTAATAACACTATTTAAATCATTGCTTGTTTACGGAATCAATGACCACAAGAATTTTTAGCCTTTTACATTAATGGTGTTTATGGATGAAACTATACTAATTGTTTCTCTTATTTTTTTTATTCTCTTTTAATTATCAAGTTTCAATGACCATTATTATTAAATTATGTCTCTAGTTTTATTATAATTGCATCCATTAATCTGTTAGAGTTTTTAAAATCATTTGGAAGAGAGTTTATTTTTTAATTGTATAAAAGTCTCCTAATTATTATCTTGCCATATTGATCACAAATTCAATCATCAGGTTCACTATTTATGTCTATGTATTGGAAGAATATTCCTTTTCGAGCAACTGCTGCATTATCCATTTACAAAAAGCTGATACATCGCATGTAAGAAACAGTGCTGACAATTAGAGGGTGAAATAGCAGGCGGCCAAAACGTATTTGAAAATTATTTTCAACGTTCAACAAAAGAGAAAAGAACTCCAGGGTGAAATGAAAATTTTCCCCTTCAAATATTTTAAAATTGTCTAGATGACTGGAGGTTGAAACTAGGAAGACCCAGAAGCGTGATTCGAATTGTCAGATATTAGTACCAATCAATCAATAATCAATAGTGAATTAGAAGAACATTCTACAGGTCAGTGTCAGTAAAATAGTATGGTAGTTCAAGCAAGTCTTGAACAACTGCATCAAACAACAGAATCATCTCATATGAAATATCTGCCACCTCTCTCCTCCTTGGTTCACCCTCAAAGTAACAGAAATTTCGTAAATATACATGGAGTGGCTTCTGAAAGAAACATGTTTAATTTCCTTGCTGCTCACTTTTGGGGGATGAATGGATTTTCGAAACTTGGAAGTGGTCTGGCATGTGGTAACATTGTCCTTCTCATCTGTTTTATTGCCTTTTCCTGTTCCATCTGGTGTCATAAGTGGCATGAACTGCCCAAAACCTTTAAAAAAAAAAAAACTATTCATGTGACCTGCTCCTCTCTAAGTCTCTTATAGGCCAATTCTTTCTCCTTGTTCTGGGCAAGATATGAACAAATGCTATTATTTCATTTGGATACAACATCATGCTGTATTTTATTGATATTTTGGACTAACAATAACAAGAAACCACTGCCATGAGTTACACTTTTTGGGGTAAGCCTTCGTTTAAATGAAACGATGGGAACTGTATAGTAGGAATCCAGGATCATATCTAGAGAACAGTAAACTGCAGTAGCTATTGAAATTTTAGATAGGTTTTAAAAATATTAACATAAAATGACAAATCGTTTTGGGCAAAACTTTGCTTACCATTTTATGAAACTCGGTTCTCTGAATAGCTCTGTGATCCACATTCAACGCAAACTCTTGGACTTCAGTGAGAGGCCTTCTCCCCCTCTCTGGAAGGGGCAACGGATCAGTGTGTCAAATAAACACTCTTTTTAGGGACCGCTGAGAATTTTATTTGTTTTTGGCTAACTTAGATGGAAGAAGAGCCTTCTGGTGTATTTACTCTCTCAAAATGTATAGGTTGCACTCTCAATTCTTTGCTTTGCTGCGCCTCCTCTCTTTCTGTTCTTTCTTTCTCGTCCATCCTCCTCTGCAACTCCTCTTCATGCCTAATGAGGCTTTCCAATTGAAAAGCTTCAGGTATTGTGCACTGCTTAGGCTCAGGTTTGGGAGCTAGGCATCTGAAAGTATGTGGAAATTTATAATCGTGTGAAGAAAATGGCCAAACACAAAAGTAGTCGCATCATTTGGAATGAATGGTGGTGCGGTGCTTCATACCACTGGAAAATCTGATCTGTGGTATAAGGGTAAGGATCTGCCTTTGGAATTCTACCTCTCTCCTCTTCAAGTTCTTTCTGTAGAAGCTGTTTTATTTTATTTTTTCTCGGCGCGCCTGAACATATACCTCTCCATGTTTTGTCCATTTGCACTTATAACTAGTAACCATCCGTAATATACCTCCTCCGTGTTGACCCTGAAATGGATTGACGGGGGCGCGGGGAGCGAACGCATTCACCTTCTACCACTTGCCATAGCTGTTTTGCAAGTTGCTTTTCTTTTTCAAGTCCTCTCTCCTGAAGAGATCAGTAAAGTAATAAGTGAAGTTGGCCAACTATCACAAAAGAGAAGGAAAGAAGAAAGTAAAATAATCCATCACACCTCTGTATGAAGATGAAAAGGATTTGATATTGTCAATCTGGGAACTTCTTTCTTATCATAATTATGATAGAAGATTCAGGATGAAGTAAAGCTACAAAAGGTCACACATCACAGATGAAAGTAAATATCGCATGCTTACTCTCCCAGATTAATCAACATACAAAAGAGATTGCAGTGCTACCTTATCAAAGAGTTCCTCTACCACAGCAAGAGGACCCACCCTATCATTTGTTGCAAAATGAAATTCCTTGGGATCAGTAATCTGTGGCTTGGGATCAGTAATCTCAAGTATCTGGGTAGGAATTAGGAAGAGTGTGGTGAGCATTTCTAATTGTGTAAAAGGAAATCTTTAAAACCAACTGCCAAAAATAAATAAATAGACACCTTTATATTTAGCGGCCTAGCCTTTAACTTTGGCATCTTTTATAGTTACTCAGAACTTTTTATCTTGCAATGCAACAGAAGCGTGCATGTTGAAATATGCATAAAACCTTGAATTGAATACACTAACTCATCAAAATTGACTTACTTTGGAGATCGAGCTCGGGTTGTCGTTTGAAGACGCGGGATTTTTTTGGTTCAGTGAGTTTGAGGAGTTTGACCTGATTCTATTAAATTGTCAATAAGTAGAAATTAACATTACAGGACAACAGAATCCATTATTTACAGAGTAATAAAAGAGATTACCTGTACAACTATCTAAATATGAAGTATCAGCATGCTGATTTGCTCTTTCCAATGTCTTCAAATGGAATTCCAAAACAAATGATAAGATAGATTTCTTAACCTGAAGGAAAATCAAGCAAATCCTACCTGAAAAATAGGTGTTTGAAGAGAATTTCTGGGAAACAAAGGATATGTAGGTGCTTCAAATATCTGCACAATTGAAAAAAGAAACTCATATATAAGTACAGTACTCAAATCTCACTGAATCAAGGTTCTTGATAAAACACCAAACCTTCTTGTTTAAAGGACGTGCTCTAAATTTGGGCATTTTTGCTAGCAATCTCTTCTTCAAGCTCCACAGATTTCTTAATTCGCACTGCCCAAACTTTTTGGGCAGTGTCTAGTGCGAGTTCCTTAGAGCATCTCCAATGGTGAAATCTCTTGGGAGAACTCTTTTTTGGTCCCTACAATGTCGCATCAACATTGTTCCGACGAAGAACTACGTGGATAGCCGGAGTCGAAGAAGCAGCCGAAGAAAGGGATGTGGATGATGACGAGAGAGAGAGAAAGAGAGCCCTGTGAGATTAACACCAGCGTTAAAGGAACCCACCGGAAGAATTCCGGCGGAAACCCCTCCGACGCTCAAGTCAAGAAGAGAAGTAATCATAAGTTGCAAGAAAAACTTAGAGAGCCTCACCTAGGGTTACCGGTTCGTTTTATAGGAGCGTCCTTCCCACAATTAGGGCTGACCTGGTCTTTTTGAACGTGTACCCGCCGCCGCTCCCTTTTGCAAACATGTCACAAAGGGAGAATATTAGTCACTTGAATTGTGTAGATCCCAATCATTACCCCATAATTGGTAATAAATATTTCTTTAATAAAAAGATCTCTCTCCCTAATCACCCTTGATCTTTGTCGGAATTCCCGGGGGAAAGATATATCTCTTGTAAACTTTTGCTGATATGATTAAAAGAGTCTTGTCTAATTTTTGTCCAATGTGGCCTCAGGGCCCCATATGCCCGAGATGGTCTTGGGGCCCCACCTACCTGAGATGACCTCGAGACTCTACACACCCAACGTCATCTTGGGACTCTGTCTACTCGAGATGTTCTCGGGACTCTGTGTGCCTGAGCTGGTCTCGGGACTCTGTGTGCCCGAGATGGTCTCAGGGCTCTGTGTGCCTGAGATGGTCTCGGGGCTCTGTGTCCGAGGTGGCGCCAAACCTTTGTGTCTTAGCTAATTTAGGGTCCTTGCATCCGAAAAGTCTTCAGTCGCCACCTCCTTAGTCACATATAACACCAGCCTACTTTCGCCTCTTCACATCCGAATCAAACATCATATCAAAAGCAAACAACCTCATTCATCTCTCCACGGTCAAAAAAATCTCCAAACAACTCTTTTATGGGTCCCACTCTTTCTTACAAATCATTCATGAAATATAATGATACGGTATGTGATGGGTAAGTTAACCGAAGTCCTAGATGACCTGGTGGTCAACATCAGGGTTAGCGTAATAGCTTAGACCTTCACGTGAGCGGCTTGAATTCGTGAAGGGTGAGGTTAATCAATTCTCAGGGATGCACTCCGTTCCCGCGAAATAATATGGACAGCCGCTCGGATTTGTATCGGTCAGACACCTCACTAAACGCCTCGTTAAGAACACAACTTTCCCAGAGGAAGCCTTAAATCCTCATCCGGTCGGGCGACAGATACGATGATTCTGCCTATCTTAATTTTCAGGTACCACAACCTTGCGTCATCAAGGGTCTTGGGCATACCCCAACTCGAATCACTCTTTAAACAGGAAGTTTCATATATCTCTTTTTATAGTCCGGTCGGATTAAGTATGCCACTTGGAAGAGAGCTCCACATCGGTGATTCTGTTAAACATTAATATACCAAACCAGGGTTACATGCCCCAAGCCACAAATACTGAGTCCGCTCGATTGACATATCGTCCGGTGGCGGGCTCGGATACTCCAAATTAAAGGGGCATGCCCCACACTATAGATGCAAGAAATCCGCTTGGATGGAACTTCCGCTCCACCCTACCTCAACGCCTTGCACCTATAATGCAAGCGCAACTTTTCACTTGAACATCTCTCAATGGAACAGTACTCCAAAGGAAATGCAGTAACTTGACTCAACTACAAGAATATTTTGCCACCTCAACATACAGAAGCTTCCTATTACACGGATCAAGCTTTCTGATCTTCTCAGCACCCGACACTTTTTGACAGAAATATTCTTTGTCCCCTTAATACAACTGATGCCTAACAGGTTGTATAAAGAGGTACGCATGCATACATGAAGAGGACTTTTTGGTACTTTTTCAGGGGGGAGCTAAAAGGAACTCTTCATCATCTTCTTCTTTCTGCTTTACTTTTCTATATACCTCTACATCGAGGACGGTTCTTTGACTTGAACGTCAGAGTACCCGAGTCAGAGACCTTTTGTCAGGTTTCTGGCACTAACATCGTTGTCGTCTAAGTGTGCATAGGAAGAAAGATAGTTCATGATACTGGACAGGAGTGTGCGTAGGGATCTGGAGGAACCTTTTGTAGATTTCTCAGAGGTGAATAGTATGCGGTGGTTATAAGTTTCACTCTCTCAATCTTTACAGTATTTTCCCTTTCAAAACTCGTGTTAGCTCCATTTCATCCCTAGAATCACTCACCCATCCTCCCCCTCCTGTTCCTTAATATCTTCGCTTCTACTAATCTATCATCGGGCTGAGCTCCTATTTCCATTTTACTACCTATACTAAAAACCCTACCCTTTTTATCTTCTTCATTCTCTATACCCTCAAAATCCTATCCGCTTCTACTAACGCTCATATTTTTCATTTTCTTATTAATCATGTTTTGTTTCTGCACAAATTGACCGTTTTCGCTCCATTCATTTTTAGGTCTTAATTGGCCCTTTTCTTTCGATTGGTCACTTTGAGTGGTCAATTTTTGCCATATTTTCCCGTTATTGCATCAATTTTTACTACTTTTTACCCATTGTTTCTCTTATTATTGCTCTAGATTAGGGATTTGGTTGTAGTGTTCGAGTAAATAATATGATGTAGAAACCCTAACACACTTTCCAATTGCTTATTTTGATCTTGGATTATTTTCAAATTTTAAAAATTTGCATTCTAGTAGATTGTTCGAGGCCTTTGCTTGCGTGTTATGAACTTCAGATCCTGTGATTCCTAGTGTTATTGCTACTTAGTTAATGTCTATAATTGGAGGGAAATTGGTAATTTCATGCTAGGTTCAATATTTTTTAGAACCATTTTGTTAGGAGACCTAGTCTATCTATCCACCCTAATGGCCCAATTAGTTCCTAATCAAAATACCTCAATCCCAACTAACATTATCTGCATAAAGAGTTTCATTGTACTTAGTAAGATAATTGAATTTTGCTTAGTTGACAAAGTCAAATTGATTTTGATAACTTCCTTACATGGTTGATGAAGTCAAGTTGTTCTTGACATTGTCCTTGCATAGTTGAATAAGTGTACATGCTAACAAACAGAAGGTCTTCATATATTTTACTAAACTTTACATCGTCAAACTTTAATTTTTAAAGTTTCCTATAATGTATTATATTCAGTTGAATGATCAGTTAATCATATGTGTGTGTGAATATATATTATCAACTTGTATTGTTTGACTAGGTTTGTCATAAACTACAAGGGTTGGAGATAATTAAGATTTCAACTGCACTTCTTTTCTCATTTAATTTAAGACTCCATAATTAATTAAGCTTCTCCATAAGGCATTTAATTATCCACGTTAACAAATTAAGATTCTTCCTCTTTCTTGAAGTTTAATTCATTAATTATTGAATGATGTAATAATAAACACTTGTATAAGTTACAGCGAAGGAAAATGAGATTCACAGAACCACACTCCATAAAAATAACAAACTAAGCCCCACAATCACACAACAATACGTACGTTTTAATTAATTAATTATAAGCTTGCTTCCCTTTATTTTTGCCCTGTTGTTGGCGCCACTCAGTCACAAACACACAGTAAACGTACGTGCAAGTGTTGCAGAAACGATCCTTCTTTAATTTACACTGAAAAGTTCGACCCAAAGATATATAGCCAGCTGCAAGAAAACCATTAATGCACTACGTACCTAACATATATAGAAGTCATCGCTGTGCCTGTCGGTTTCCATCCTCCATTACGTACCTAGCTTGTTGGTTTACAGATCCAGGAAAACTAACTAGTGTAACTGTTACCACTAGCCGGTGGCCAATGGCTATAGTACCGATATTGAGGATAGAAAGGAGCTAGGTAACTTGGTATGGGAAGTTAAATGGATGTGCATGGTAAATTAAAAGTTGGGATGAGCATATGGTTGTGAAGCAGCTGCGTGATTAAAAAATTAAACTGAAAGAAATTAAATCATTGTTGAACTGGGGCTAGCTGTGAATGATATTTGGAACCAGATCTGAGTTTGGATCTTTGTCACAGTTCCTGAGGCGATGAGCAGATGCAGAAGAGGAAGAAGATATATGAGCTACTCTGGTGGTGGCGGAGGAAGGAACGTAACATAAGTCTTCTGCGCGCGCACTTGGCATGGACCTTGAACATGGCGGCCGGGCTCGATCGGTCACGTAGAAGGAAGGGAGAGGTATATATATATATATATATATATATATGCAGTGGATGGAGCTAGGCACTGCAAATTACATGGATGAGGAAGTCTCCTCCTCGTCTTTCTGACTTTCTCCACCAGAAAAATCTTCATTTTCATACCGGCGAGGGAGAACGTAACTCTCCCTTGTTAACTCTCCGTTCATGCTTGATCGATCTTTGTTGAGTTGAAGAGGTAAATCACAAGAATTTTGTTGTAATGCACTTTTGTTGATGGTAATTAATTAATTCAGAACCCGGGAAGATCGAGGAGATTCACACAATCACACACCCAAAAAAGAAAATTTCGGTTTAAAGATTAATTAAGTTTCCACAAATAAAGTACTGCAAACATTTATATATATATAGACTCAATACCTTGTTTACTTAATTGTACCAAATATTTACTGCGACCATTCATAGACAATTGTATAAGATATAGAAAATGAATTAAGTTCGATCCTCTCAGATATCAAAGCTTTCACTAGCACAAAGACTTTTGTTTCTTTCCCAGTCACACGCACAGTTATTTCATGTGATTAATCTCCAACACGCATATCTATGCTATACATATAATCTTAGCTTCAACACATGTAAATGTAGACACGTAGGCATATACTTAACTTAGTCATAGATCCTTTATTTATACTAAACATGCATGCATGCAGTTATACTAATTAACTTGGCAGAATGATCCCAAAAAGAACTTGCAAGAAAGCCGATAATGCACTTGAACCAAGCATAACTGCTGCCGATGTACCCCAATTTGTTGGTCTCGACACTTGATTATTACCTGCAGCAGCTTGTTGATTTATGGAAGTGGAATCATAAGCTGCAGGTGGTCGATAGATATACGATTGATCATGAAAAACAAGGAAAGAAGGATTTGGGGGCCTCTGATCATAGTAAGGAGGATATTGATGAAAGAAATTAGGAGGCGGTCGGTGTGAAAAGTTTATCGGTTGTGCATGGTAAACGTTGTGCTGTGGTAATTGAGAAGGATTTGGGGGCCTCTGATCATAGTAAGGAGGATATTGATGATGATAGAAATTAGGAGGCGGTCGGTGTGAAAAGTTTATCGGTTGTGCATGGTAAACGTTGTGCTGTGGTAATTGAGAAGGGTATTGGAAACCGCCGGCAAGTTGTTTGTCATGTTTGTAGTGATGGTTAGCTGGAGCAGGAGAAGATGATTTCTCCTGGCCCTGGCCGTGGCCATGGCCATGGATGAAGAAACAATAATTCTCAGCACATCTCAAATGGACATCGAAGATCTGTGGCTCAGTGGTGTAGAAGGGCAATCCATGAAGTGGATATCGACACAAGCAGCATAAGCCCCCCTCGTCAGGAGCTTCTTCCACCAGCACCGCCTTCATGTACGTGCTGCCATGGAAGAACTCGACCACCTTGGAGCTGTCGCCGGCTGCCATAGCTAATTAAGCCGCTAACTCAATATTATCTTAGCTTGTTGGAGAGAAGAGATATATGTATTGATTAATTCATGAACCACAATGATCGATCGATCATTTATAAACTCTATTTCCTATTCCATTCTCGAGGAATTGCTACTCAATTTCCTAATTAAGTAAACTTTGATTCACTGTACGTAGACTTTGATTTGGTAAACTAATTAATTAAATGCACGACTTAACGACATGTTGTGATTGCCCAACTATTTAAGTCTTCGATTGATTGCTTATAGATGTCAATTTGGATTTGAACTGTTGGTCCATCCCATCAAACAATTTAAATAAGTGAGATTGGTATTTTATCAATCCATTTAAAAATAGATTCAGGCATCTTGGCCTGTGCGGGTTGCGAGCCCAAGTGGACCCATCCGTGGTGGGATCGATTTGATCTACGGGTTGAGAAGAAAAATAATTCAAAACCTCAAAGTAAAATGGAAAACTAGGATTAGTAGGCTAGTTATCTAATCCGCAACCTAAACTTAAAATTTTCAATATTTTATAATTCTTTGTTGATGAGGGTTGGGTTTTAATTTCATTGAGATTAGCAGAACAAATCAGGGAGCAATTCTGAGAAGGATCAGGGAGCACTGTAGTAGAATTCTTCCTCTGGGGTTGAAGGAATACGGTAGAGCAATCTTGTGAAGAACCGTAGGGCAATATTACTTAAAGGATAGTCGAGTAATCTTGAAAGGTTCGCCAGGCAATATCCTCATAGCCCGGAAGACAATATTACTTAAAGGTCACAGAGTAATCTAGGAAGGTTCGCTGGGCAAAATTATATTACTTAAAGGTGTAGTGAAGTTAGCGAGTTCGATCTCTTGTTTTGTGGTTCCAAAGGAGGAGTGGTTCGTTATAAGTTGCTCTAGCTACCATGTACAGCTTCTAATTGCAAGCAAAACCATTCTGGGCCGGGTGAGCATGATGGCGGAATTACTAATGGTTGCATCGCCTTCAAATGTGATCTTGGACTGTGAGGCTGGATCGAAAGTTGACGGAGAGCGAAGTATTATACGCCCATAAATATTATACGCCCACAAATATTATACGGGCTATAAATTTTTAAAAAAATGTATTCTAAAATTATATATATTTTTTTAAAAAATAGAGAGTAAAATGATATAAATTCAATCATAAATATAAGCAAACCACTACAACTACAAGAGTTATAAATTTTTAAAAATAATAAAAATATACATTTTAAAAATAATTAAAAAAAATAGACTTTTTAAAATATTAAATTTAAAAATATTATAAAAATTTAAAATTTTAAAAACAATAATAATGACCTAAGTGATACAAATTTTGTAAAAGACTTTCATTATTGTTTCCACAGGATTTTTATATATTATGGACCAAAGTAATAATATATAACTCATTGTAACATAACCATATGTGAGGAGGTAAATTGAAAAATTACGGAAGAGGATATTTTTCTCGACTTTACCGAGATTCGACCTCTTACCCATTGTAATAATAATATATAACTCATGGATTCTGAGCAGCAAGTTACATTTGCACACTGCAACGAAGCTGGTCTTCTATGGAGCAAAAGTTAAAATGACTTCCATTGTTTCCGTAGGCAAGCTACTGAAAGAATAACCCTCGATCGAGTAACCCTTGAGAAAAAGATAGGTCTTCTGTCGACTACTAGTATTTCTTGAGCACAATTTTTCTGCATCTAATGCATATTTTCAAAATATTACAGGTCTAGCTAGGTCTTGTGTCGACTTTTACTACTGTTTATTGAGCACAATTTTTTCTGCATCTAATGTATATTTTCAAAATATTCTCCTTAATTATGCTAACAATTCTTTGTCAAATAGGAACCTTTATTGTTCCTTGATTGGGAAATGTTTGATTCAATACACATGAAAACAAAAAGGAGGAAAGTTCATATCATATAGCTAGCAGTGTCTTACATAACACATATGTTACTTAATAGACTTTTCTCTGAAGGTTTCTTTCAGGGGATTCTTTAATTTCTTTGGAAGTTAATGAGCATAATTTTAATTTACCCACTGAATCCAGAAGCAATTGGGAAAAATTTAGTCCACTCGGGGCGGTGCGATGGTTAAGACATGTAAGCTTGTACATGAGGTCTAGAGGTCGAATTTCGACGTGTCGCGAGCATATACCTCCCCATATCTTGACTATTTGCACTTATGGCTAGTAGCCACCCATGATTTACATCTTTCGTGTTGGCCCGGAACGGATTGACGGGGGCACTGAAGACGAGCGTATTCGCCTTTTGTCACAAATGGGGGAAAATTTAAAGGACATGTAACAGTACATA
>JBAMIE010000114.1:11363302-11375116 GCA_037177295.1 Kaempferia parviflora
TTTGTCTATATGTGTTTTTTAATCCGTAGGTTAATCAAAACCCATCGTGGGCCGATCCGCGTGGGTCACGGACCTAGGTGGATTGGTCCGCAACAGACTTAGGTTGATAAAATTTTAACTAAATCTATTTAAATTATTTGACAGAGCAGACTAATTCGTTATGCACAATCCAAATTAACGACTCTAATTTTAGGTATCTTTGGATCGTGCTTCACTGCACCACCCAACTCCTGCACTCGCGATCTACGATGCCAGCACTCATCACATATCACATATCTCTCCAAGGACAAGCAATCTTAATCTTTTCTTCTTCTATTCTCCTCCGACTCTACTTATTGTTTACATGTTATTTCAAAGTCGATCTGATTCAGGTATATGGAAATCAGTATTCTTCTATGCTCTCAAGATTACAGAAGATGAATTGTTGATGGCTTTAATTGAGAGAAATTATATTGGTGAAGGAGGAGCATTTGGTAAAGTGTATGCTATCCAGACACATGATGTAACACACATTGCCATCAAGAGGTTACTCATCTCCAGCAATTTGTCTTTCAGAACCATAAAGGTTGAGATTAAAAATTTGGCGAAAAACCCGATATTGAAATGTCACAAAATTGTTAGGGTTTTGTTACTCAAGAGCACCATCCTTCTCATTTCTAAATATCTACCTAAAGGTAGCTTGGGAGATGCTCTCCGTAAACCAGGCTTCTCTTGGATTGGCGTTTTTGCCTCAAAGTTATTGTTGGATCTGTACAAGGTATACCGTACTTTGACAAGGATTATGGCTCACAGATACTTCATATTGATATCCAAAAAACAAACCAAGTGACTGTAATTTTGTCCTCCTAAATAAAAGAACATAAAAAGTTAATTACTATATTTTCCCTTACTTTCTCTTTCTTCCTCTCCTTTTCCCATTCAATAAACCTTCCCTTGATTCCTTCCAAATAGAGAGTGAGTGATTGATGGGAGAATACATGTGGCAAAAAGGTGAATCGTTCGCCCCCAACGTCTCCGTCGACCCGTTTCAGAGTCAACACGGAGGAGGTAAACCACGGATGATTACTAGTCATATGTGCAAATGGTCAAGACATGGGGGAGGTATATGTTCGGGCGTGCCAAGATTCGACCTCTAGACCTCATGTGACAAGCTCACATACTTTAACCATCGCACCGCCCCAAGAATTGATGGGAGAATACAGGAATAGCATGCAATAAGTATCACTGTGTATTACCCTTGAATTACGGTCAGTGGGAGGGCCCATTCTAATTTGGAGTGCCCTCTTCTATCTTCTAGCCTTGCCATTGATGTTGATCTCTAATTCGATTTCACCCTTAGATGCCCTTCCTACTATGATCAAACTAAATAGCAGAAGACATCTCAAAATGCATTTCTTTTTTAGAGAATTTCCTTTTCAAATTAAAGGCACACTCAACGACTTCAACTGCGACACGTCCTTTTTGAGACATTTTGGAAACCATATCTCATCTGATATTTCAAAAATAAATAAATAAAATATAAAATCAAACTTGAAGTGATTGATTTACTCTACAAAAATTATGGATAAATATGTCGTATTTGAGAATTGTGACAACCAATGAAACAGTAGTTGTACCTTGCGTTGCAACCTTCTTCTTGCAATAGACACAAGTGGCTGTCTTTTCTAAGCTTTTGTTTGTGATTCTTCAGTTGAATCCGACCCTTAGCAAGTTACATCAACCCCTGTGCCCAAGGCTCTTTTCACCGAAAGCAACAAATCATACAAATAAACAGTTAGAGAAGACACCCAAAAAAAAGGTCATAAAAAATTAAGAAGACAAAATGTAATATTTTACTAAAAGATCATCTACATCATGGTATTCCACAATGTTCCAATAAATCATTGACAACCATCTATGCTAGTGTTACCTGCTACAAAGGTAACACTAACTTCGCCTACGATGTTTGTAGATTGTGCAGACAAGTCAAGGATGAGGCAAAGATGAGGAAGTAGAGAGTTGAAGTTAGGAGAGAAGGTAAATAGATGAAGTTTGAATGATAAACAAAAGCTTTTTTTTTTTTTTTTTTTTGAAATTTGGGAGAACATGATATCTTCCTGATTTTATATCATCCGTATGCCAATTATGATCAGGAGGTGGACCCTTCATCTTATACGGCCACATGGGGTTGGCCCCACTAATGCAGCAATTAAAACAATAAAGAGATCTATGAAAAAGCCAACTGACCTGGTGAGGCCTCCTGGTAGAAACGGCACGGTACAATCTAATGCATCGAAGGCTCCAAGGAACAAAACAGTGCTGCTGTTGTTGCTTTGCAGGTTTGACAATTAATAGCACGAAGAAATTAGGAAACGACTTGAACACTTTGGATAATCCATCTCTTATTACCTGTCTCACGTGTCTCATTCCAATTGGTACACAATCCAGGAAGCAAGAGACGATTGGCTTATCCAAAGATCCATGAGACTGCACAAAATTCCTGAGAAAAAGGGACCTGAAGTAGAGCATTTCAGCATGATAGACGGAAGAGCTGTTGGGGAATGAACGTGAAAGCACAGGATTACCCTTCTGTGGGAGGCGCCGACACAAGCCGATTATTTACGGTCTTTAGTCGTGGCATCAACTAGTATGAGTATCATCTGCAAAGTGGACGAGACGGAATAGAGTTCAGAGAACAGAAATGAAAAAGCAGAGCAAAAAGGGATGGAATCACTATGTCTTATTTACTTTGATTATGAAAACAAACCTTTTCTGGTGGCTTTTGGTTATTTTCTTCAACACAAGCCAAATCTTCCGCCGCACTAACACCTCTGCATTTCACAATTTCATCATGGAGAACCCTTCCATGGCAGGACTCTGTGTGCACGAATTCTAAAGCGGAGCATGCACGGCTCTCGGAGCGAACCTCTTTGTGAGTTCACAGCTTTATGGTGCAAAATCTAAAATGTGCAATACAAAACTCTGAGAGGCAGTGAAATTTTCTCGGGGGAAATATTCATGTGATGAACTCCAATGTAAAATGAACAGGTTACAAAAAGATTCAAATCAAGAGAATTCCTTGATCACTGAGCCTCCTACAGAAACAAATTTTCAATGCTCTTCTGGAACACACTAGGCCAATGAAAATTCAGCCGGCCCAATAAAACCTCAACAAGAAGCTTCTTCTTTCTGCTCGATATCATTTTGAGTTTATGCTTCCACAAGGTTGGCACGTAACCCAGAAGCTGAAAAATACTTTACATAATTATCTTCATATCATCATGTGGGAACAAAAATCATATTACCAAACCTTCATGAGCAGTTCATGTGCCATGTGATGAGTAATAATAGAATGATATAATGATAATTGACAACGTATTTGAACCATCTGTATTTTTAGTTGTGAAATTAGCAGATAAAACATTCTGCTGAAAGCATAGTCCAGTAAACACGTTAAAAAAAAACTTAATGATGAATACTACAAACAGAAGTGCCCCAGTGAGTTCTTAAATTCATAGAAACATTGATGGTTCTTTAGTTGGCATATAAAAGAAAATAATAACACATGGTAGTACCAAAAAAACATGAAAAGGAAGTTCTCCACGCGAGTCATAGCAGTTCTTAACGGAGACAAACTGGTGAAGCAAAATTCTTCAACATCTTAACAATAACATGCAGTAACCACAATAGATTAAGAGAGTACCTGCAAATGCACCAGCCATGCAAAAACGAAGGATCCCAACTTCCAGGCATCTTGTGACAATGTTTTTCATTGACATTTGGCATATCTCAAAGCCCCAAATAGTCAAGTGAACAGGTTCATAGCTTGCTGCAAATAGGATTATGATGGTATAATAAAATATTCAAATGGACCTTGTGCCAATATTTTCAATAAAGGAATAATACAAAGTCACCACTCCAGCCTCCAGGTGCAAAATGTTCATCCATGTCTGAATGATTGCAATAAAGTAGTATAAAGTCTCGAACATGAGTCACCGCAGGACTTAATAGAGACAACATGACGAAGCAAAATTCTTCAAAATCTTAACAATAACATTCACAGCAGCCGCACTAGATAAAGGAATTACTACCTGCTTCAAATTGCACCAGTGATGCAAAAACGAAGTAAAATTCCAACTTCTAGGCACAAATATCGTATCCACCTTGTGACAATGTTTTTTCATTGACATTTGACAAATTTCAAAGCCACAAATAGCCAAGTGATAGGTCCATAGCTGGCTGCAAATAGGGTTATGATGCTATGATAAAATATTCAAATGGACCTTGTGCCAATATTTGCAATAAAGGGCTAATACAAAGTAATCACTCCAGCCTCCAGGTACAAAATGTTCATCCGTGTCTAAATTTAGACTGCAAAAAATAGTAACGAGCTAATATTTTGTCCACAAACAAACAGCCTTGACCGCACCTAGGTCTAGTATGTGTTCAGTAAAACACGTAGAATTCTAGAATGGAAAGCAGCAGAAGTAATCTGCATTTCAGGGATTGACATAATGCAAACAGGGAGCAATTGAATTGTATTATTCAATCCTGACAAATTCACTGTTAGTACAACTTTTCCCTGTACAGAAGTAATTCCTAGCCACCACCTGCTCAGCGTCAACCTCAACCTTTTGATAATTTTTGTACAAACTTGATTTAAAAAATAAGGCCAAAGCCTCTAGTTCAAAGAATGACCATATCTTCTCCATTCTCGATTAAAGAATGGATGCATGAGGGCTTCTCGTGCCCCTAGACGCTCAGTTGGATCATAACGGAGAAGTCCTTGCAGAAGATCAATCAAGTCACCAGCAGAATGATCAACATGCTGCATGACTAGATTCTGCAATAAATTATCAGTTATTAGTAGAAACCATCTGCATCCCAACTTTATGGAATTAAAATATTTGAAGACTCAAACCTTTCCAAACAGAAATAGGTCAAACAAACAACCTACCTGAAGGCGAGGCAATTTCCAAACTGCTCTAATGCTTTCCCTTGACGATGCCCCTTCAGGCCAGTCTAATCGTAATCCTCGACTTTGCCTGAAATATTTCTCAGCATTCCGACTACAATGAAAATGCAAGTAAAATGAAATCCAGGAACTTTACTTGAAGTTCAAACTTCAATATGCAACAAAATTTGCATTAAGTAACAAATTCATATACTTACTCAGCTTTAACAACCATGTGCTGCGGAAGTGGTCCTAACACCCTCTCCATCATAGCTAAATGCTCCAAGTTTTCATGAGTTTGAAAAAGCGCCTCCCCCTGATTATTAAGACAAAACACCATGCTTTATCCCACAATTAACACAAACTTAAAATCATATTTTATATATGATTTTCTTATAATTCTATATTAATTAACCACACAACAGAATTCAAATATGCAATTCCAATTATAATACTATTGCGGTGGTTTCACTCTTACCAGACAAGTTATTTCTACCAACTACCAACCGAAGGCAACTATAATACAATTTGGTAAAGGAGATCAAATGTAATCACACCATCTACTTTCAACAATGATCCGGCACCAAGGGGTTCCACAACAATTAGAGTGAGACAGTAGGTAAGAACATATAGATCTGAGCAATGCAAGTGAATATTTAGTGGCACTGAAAGTCATATCTTGTATAAGCTTGGTGTGTTTTACTGTATTAATTTGAAAAAGGAAATTTGATAGTGTGTATGAGTCTTCTGTGAGCTAAAAAATTCGGTGTTTGCCTGTTTGAAATATGGTGTTCAATTATAAAAAAAACATGGAGTTGAAGAGGTCACATTAATTAATCTGAAGTATGCCTTCTCTGGAATTCTGTGTATGAAGACAACCAAAAAAATATTGTCGCAAAAATTTAAACAGAGATGCTCCTCAATGAAAGATAAAAAAGTAAAGATTGGCTAGCAGCAAAATATACATGCAAGTGGTTGAAGATCACACTTCAGATAATCAATAAAGAAGCATATACAAAACCAAAGAGGAAAGAAAAAAACTGGAGAGTTGATGAGTGAGAATAAACTAACCGAACAAAGCTCAACAATAATGCAACCTACACTCCACATATCACAGGGATAGTTCCACCCAAGTCCTGTAAAACAATGGAGAAGGGCAATATCTTAGGTAGTTAATTTATTGCAATTGCAAATATGGAGAAATAAGTAAAAGCAAATAAATAATGATAAAATTAAGGCAAACAATTATTTCTTACCAAGAATAACCTCGGGTGCGCGATAATGCCTAGTTGACACTACATAATTGTGATCCTGATGTTCAAATGTTGCACTTCCAAAGTCAATCAACTTAATGGCACTCGATTTTGGAACATTTTTGAACAAAAGAACATCCTTAGGAGAACGAGATAAAATCTGCATAAGCAAAGACATGGATAGAAACATCTAATAAAATATAATCTAAGCAATAGTGAAACAATCATATTTTGTGGAATAAAAAAATGCAGGTAGATCCTAGGTAAGACCACTACAATACCTTGTAATCAGGAACTTTAATATATTCAGGGGAGACAAGAAGGATGTTCTCTGGCTTCAAATCAGTGTGAATTAGCCGTAAGTCATGCATAACTGCAACAGAAACATGAATAGATGTTAAGAAAACCACTGTAACAAAGTTAAACAAATCATGGAAATATTGAGCACCACATGATGGTAAAGTAGAAATAATATCTCCTAGAATTTGAATAGTGAAATCAAAGGACAAAACAGTTACATGCAACAGACTCCAGAAGTTGTCTCCCTAGTTCACGGACTAAATCAATGGGGAATGAGCGATAGTTATTTTTCCGAAGAAAGTCATATAAGCTTGGTCCAAGTTTCTCGAAGACCTGTCGAGATCAGAAGAATAAGCAAATGTTCAGAAGAAATATTTGAGAGGACAGTAGAAATCTAAGCAAACAATACATATGTACTTACTATACAAATATGATTACGATAGTCAAACCAATTCCGTATTTGCACACAACTGCATGGACAAAACCACACATATGTATACATCTTAAAGTCCTACTTCATGGTATAACTAAGGAATTAAATGTTTGACCTACCGAATGCCACTTCTGTCTGCTTTTGCAAGCCTTTGGAGCACATCAATTTCAATCATTGCAGCCTCGCGGTACTTCTGAAGCGAACGCACCACTTTTATAGCAACTTGTTCTTGATTTTCTAAGTCCAAACATTCAAGAACTTGTCCAAATGTTCCTGCAGTTTAGACGATGCATATGACAATAGAGTTTTTCACCCGTTAAGTTAAAATCCTGTTTACACCCATGGTCACATTCGCATCACTTGGACATTTAATGTGGATGAATAGAGTGGGAAAAAAAAAACATGACTGTTCATCTTGTGATTTTTCATGCTAGTATGGTGTGGAAAAAAAAAGTTGCTCACCTTCACCCATCTTGCTTAGTATCCTGTCTGCATAGAACAATAGATTGTGTGTTAATATCAAATTTTTATGCAATTAAATTACAAAAGAAAAAAAAATGTTCAAAATTACAAAATATGAAAGATCATGTATAAAACATAATTTATACAGTTTTACTAAGCAGTGCTAAGCCATTTAGCATTCTAGCATTGAACTACCTCTTACGGGACTTCCCCTGTGCATAGAATTTAACCATCAAGTTCAGGATGGGTTGGGTGTGGTTCCTCTACACCAAGGGCACCAAAATATCAAGGCAAACTATGAGGAAAGAAAGGCATGAGAGAAAAACATATTGGCTAGTGCTTCTGAGACCCCAATTCATAATTGGAAGGGACACAAAAGGCTTCTACCCTTCCATCCCTTGGATAGATAGACAGAGTGAGCAAAGAGTTGGTTTTTCACATTCTCAAACAGTTGTTTTTGAAAAAAAAAAGATAATTTATTGAATCAATAAGTAGGATCACAAAAACAAGAGAGTACTGGAGTAGCTTGGGGAGATTGTTTGATGATATGCTATAAGGAACTTCAAAATTATAACATCAAAAGATAAACCAAATCACAAAGGCAAATGAAAGCTTCCAGAAAAATTGGAGAAGTATTCAACAACAAACTGATTTGTGGTTTAGGCACAAAAGGATCCAAACAACAAAATATAAACTTAAAAGCTCATGCCAAGCAGAAAAAAAAAAAAGAACTGACAATAAGATAAACCTACCATTATAGCTGAAATTAAAATACTAGCGCCTGCTTAAAACATAGAAAGTACTGGCACAAGCATAAATAAAGTTCCATAAAATTACATCTGGGTGTCAGATTCTCGCCGACACTGAAAATATAATGGCCATCTTTGTCGTCTCCCCTCCAAGGCGGAGATACATATCGAGGAACTCCAGTATGGTAGAAAGATTGCCAGAACTGATTAGTAGTAGCCGTGTGCATAGCTTCTTTCCCACAGTAGAATGACAGAGAAACCTGCAAAATAAAACCTTTTAAATGGCCGATTTTTAAATCTGTAAATTCAGAAACGAACGCACAAACAATACCTTCAGATTTTTGCTTTCTTACCAACATACGTGATCCGGTAAGCAAACAAAATAGCAAAAGTAAAGGTAAAGGAAATTCGAAGCGAAGTGATGAACAGGGCATATAAGCAAACAGGGATCAAGAGTACATAATAAATCGGACTGATAACAAACGGATATGCCGTTTCCTACCTTTAATCAGTAAAAAAAAAAAAAAAACTTTCGGCCGATCTATCATGAGACAAGAACATTGCTTAGACAACTACAGAAGACATATCGAAATATGAAATCAACAAAGGGGAACGAACCTGGGGAGGGGGAATCGGAGGCGGAACATCCCAACCAAGCTTCTGCCTCTTCCGCGGGCGCTTGTCGACGCCCGCGTGTGGGAGCTCGGCAACCCGTTGCGTCTGCATCTCAGATCCAATTACAAAAGCAACAATGGATCCATTAGGAGGTGGAATCGAGGCGAATAAAGGTCAAAGTTAGAAGGTTGAAGATGGAGGATGCCCTCGTTGTCTTCTCCACTCCTACCAAACCAAACCCTACCGTGCTCCAACCAAACTATAGTTAGAATAACCTTCGACGTGGTCTCTCCACCGTAGTTTTCTACTTTTCAGTTTTCTTCACAACTTTCTCGAATTAGAAAATTAGAGAATAAATTTGATTTTAATTCAGCATCTTCACCTAATATCTAATTAATTTTTTTATATAATTTATTTTTTTAAATAATATTTAACCAAATTTATATAGATTAATTGAAAAAAAAAATTGAAAGTCCAACTTTCTAAATCAATCCTCCATTAAGATAATTTATCTGTTAATTTATTAAAATTGAAATTTGATCCTTAAATGTTAGCCCATTAAGTGAAATTTAATTGTTAATTCACCAAAATTAAAACTTGGACTGGGACTAAATAGAAGCAATTTTAACTAATATTCAAGAAGTTTTGATTAATATTAAATAATTTTAATTAATATCATTGTTGTTTTTAAAACAATTAGAGTAAGACGTCTTTTAAAAAAAAAAAAAATCAACATAGACTGTCATTCTTCTTCCCGTTTAAAAGTTCAATATTATCCAAAAAAAATACAGCATACCTTAAAATATATCAAAAAGATGTATTCTGGTGTGTTTGGTAGTGGAATTATATAAGATGGATAGAATAAAGATTTAAAGTGATCAAAAGTGTTAATTTTGTTGGTGGAATAGGATAAACTGTTCCTTGGGTAGTTTATGATTATTTATCACACCTTTAATCTTATCAAATGTGAAATGTTAAGTACATTCTCCACTTTTTCAATTGCATAGAAAATCCAAAGGAGAACAAAGAGGTATATTTGTAATCCATTTATGCCTTTCAGTTTTTGTTTTGGATGAACAAAATAAAAAACTAATGCTTCTTCAAATCTTACCTTCACATAACTTGTTGGAATTCTTGAATAAAAAATGTCAAGTTCAGAGTGATCTATATACCAAGATGATTGCCTAAACATGCATACTAATCACTAGTATATTGTCTTTTAGTGAATATGATTAAATCTGAAGTGAACCAGCCCTATGAATGTTTTGATTGATGTGTTTTAGGACTCTATTGGAATATGCTATTTCGAAAATATGTTATTTCAGAAAAGATTGACTCTTATTACCTTCCTTAATTTGACCGGCTTATTGTTTTCCTTATTTTTCTTACCGTAATAAATGTCAATATTTATTGTTTTTTTTCTTTTTAGTCAATTTGTACTATGTAAAAGGTTTTGGATGAGATTCAACAGAAAATAATATTTTTCAGATTTCTACTATTTCTTCGTTCCTTTATATCTTTTTTTACATGGTATCAGATCAATTTATTTGTGTGAAGTTTATTTGTCCTTCTGGAATAAATTAATAAAGTTAGAGGAAATTGATATTTCTGATTGATTTCTTCTTTTAAATAAAACAGACTTTATCAACAATGTTATAAATAAAACAGACTTTATCAATAGCTATTAAGAAATCAACATTAACCAATGAAATTTCTCTCCCATGGAAAAGATACAATGACATAGTTTATCATGGATCCAGCATTAATCAATTTATTTGTGTGAAGTTTATTTGTCTAATATGATAGATTCTACTTCTTTAATAAATAAAGTTAGAGGAAATATCATTATTGACACTTCTAACTCATTTCTTCTTTAACACTAAGATCATCTAAGAATTGTTTTAATCACCAAACATTTGAATAGTGACAATTATGACACTTTATGTCGTTCAATAAGTATAACTCTCTATGCTAAAAATAAAACAGACTTTATCAATAGAAGCATTAAGAAACCAGCATTAACCAATGAAATTTCTTCCCCATGGAAAAGGTGCAATGACATAGTTGTATCATGGATCCTCAATTCTATTAAACCCGATCTTGCCAATAGCGTGATTTATATCGAGTCAGTTGTTGAAGTTTGGACTAATTTGAAAGAAAAATTCTCTTAAAATAATGTGTCTAAAATATTTCAATTGAGAAATACATCGTATCGGTACAATAAAGTTCTATGTTTATTACAGTCTATTTTACTAAATTAAAAGGTTTGTGGGATGAGATATGGTGCCATGAAGAAAGTAGAAGAGCAAGAACAAAGAATAAAAGGTAATGAAATTTCTTATGGGTTGAATGAATCTTATTATATTTTTCGTAGTCAAATATTTCTTATATATGCAACCTCTTCCTACTATTGGGAGAGTGTATTCTATGGTTCTAAATGAAGAGAAACTAAGAGACTTGATTGTCTCCAAGGAGGTCATGTTGGTAGACACACACGAGGCTCATTATAAAAAATAATTCATCAAATAAAAGTAAAACAAAGTTATACTGTAGCAACAATGAGAATAATATGATGTCATTTATAGATGCTACTACTTGCATGGTTCCCCTCCTAGATATACGTACAAAGAATAAAGGGAAAAATGAATCTTTTACAAATAATTCCTGGTCAGAGACTTTAAGCTTCACATATGAATAATATCAACAATTGCTCTTTTAAACAATGGTGAAACTCAACCGAATGCAAATGTTATAGGTTCATTCATTCTCTTTTGTGCTTTATACTATATTAATTCAAAAATTTCTAGGAATTAGATTATTGATAGCGGTGTCACTAGTCATTTGGCTTCATCATCTAAGTTATTACTAGACACAAAAATACCCTCATATTCATCTGTTGGATTACCTAACGAAAATAAAGTACAAATTACTTCAATTGGATCTGTAAGAAGTTGGCAACGTGTGTAGTGGTTGCACATGTTGCCAAGGGAGTAGACGTGTGCAGTTGTTGCACACATTGCCTCCCCACTCTTCCGGTGGCCTCTTCTATATAAGCCTTCCGAAGACTAC
>JBAMIE010000115.1:30465-40769 GCA_037177295.1 Kaempferia parviflora
GATATGAAACAATCCTTTTTATCACGCCGTTAACTTGAGGATAAAGAAAAGGATTGCAGGTGAATGGGAAAAAAAATTAGTGAGCCTTTTTTATAAAAAAAATTTAATATTTATATCTTTCACTAACTAAAAGAATTATTAGTCATAATTTTTTTATAGCAGAAACAAAAGATTGAGTTAGGCTTGTTTTTTATTATTATTGAAAAACAATTTTTTGCATATTCTTAAAAAAAAAGAAATCTCACTTGATTTATCTAATAAACTAGCTTTAAGTCAATCGATTTCGGCTTTATTTGGTTACTATTTTGTGATGTTTCACTCCTCTCCTTTCCTTTTAAGTTGTTCACGTGAACAACAACAAACAAAAACATCAAAACCAAGAATATTCATCTTATTGAAGAAAGCTAAGTTACTTCGAGAATGTCATCCAGTGAACTGCAGCAAGTAATTTACAAGTGAAACAGATACACGATTGGCAGGTCCAAAAATGTTAGTTTGGGACGAATATTAGAACTTTTAAATACAAAATGGCATTAAGTTTGTCAAGAATGGAAAACCTTGGCTAGTGTAGCACTAATAACAAATAATTGCTAATGGGAGATGGCAAAATATACCCTCATTGCGGTAAGCAATAAGGATTAGGGTAACAATAGGGGGCGAAAAAGAATTGATCTGCATTGGTCCAAACACGGCAACAATCCATTTTAGAAGTGCCAACCTACTAATTCAGACTATATGACAAATGAATGATATGCAACCGGCTAACACAAGCTTACCTGAAACATGCTTTACAAGACCTATGCTTGCAGCTTACTTCCCTGCAAATTTTGAGGTCAAGAATTATTGAGAAAACCAGATGCTTTTCTTGCATTAGGTCGTCATCCAAGTGTTCCTGACGGAAGAAACACCATTTCCAATTCTTATTGGTTGACTCTTGACAGTGAAGTATCAGTTGATGGCTCAGCAGCAAATTGACAAAAATGCAGGCAAGTTTTGGTTCCTCCTCTTCGATTCAAGTCCAATACTTGAGTTTGCGACTAAAGCTATGGGTTGACATTGCATTCTTCCATATATCGCTCATCTCGTGTAAGGTACTTCTTCCAGTATATCTTGTACTTGGGAATGGCTAAATCAAGCCAAGGCTTCATGTTGCCATTGTAATGCAAAGCGGCTGCATTCTTCAAGGAGTCTTCAGAGACTTCATAATCATGGCCAAGCCCTTGCTGAACTAAAGTATTGTCGAGAGCATATATATGACCGTGAAAAGCAAGTAAATTTGCTGAAAGTGCAGCAGCTCTCCATTGTACCTCATTTTCTTGTTTCAACTGTATAGGCAATGAAAGAGGAAAAAAAAAAAAATTAAGCATATACATTCTGAATTGTGTAAAGGTAACTAAAGAATCACTTGAAACTAAAATCTCTGATGTTCAGTAAAAATCCTTATCGACTATGGAAACTGGAATAGTTATCGATATTTACACATAACGTCTAATCCTTGGCAATTACCTGATTGACAATCCTTTCATAAACTCCAGTAATATCAAGTTCTCTCCATTTCTCCAAATCAACTATGTTTACGCCAGACATCCAGGCACAGTCATTACTGTCATACATAGTGGTGCCCAGATATGACTTGAGATGACCCAATTTTACTCCACAAAACTCGGTAGCACCGATTACTTTGCCACCCAAATCAAGATTCCACAAAAAGGATATGTCTTTTTGAACAATCACATCATCATCCAAAAGAACTACCTTCTTTAGATCTTTAAACATATCAGCAAGAAGAAAGTGGGAATGGCCAAACACGGAGAGGTATTTAGTTCCCATCTGCAATGGGCTTTGTTGAGGAATAGTGTGACTAGAGATGCGGAACTCCTCTGACATTGACATCTCTCCCAAGTCTAAGTTGGAAATATGATTAGATTTGAGCTCATCAAAATTCAGAATGTCGATGTTTGCATTTCCATAAGAGTGTCTGACAAACCAGTGTTTCATAGAGTAAAAATTCTGTTTATCAGTTAGCACATGGAAAACCATTCTATCAGATTCCTGCAATACAAAGGAAAGGAGTCATTAAAACTGATGAGAAAAATCTTCAATTTCATAGAAGAACAGGATCAGAGTGTCAAACCTCAGAATTCAATACGGTAGAGTTGATAGTGACTGACAATGCTAGTATATTTCTTGAGAATATAAGATAGTGTTGATAGTTTGGATTGTCAATTTCAGAAACAGATATATGATCAATATTGGATGAAGAAGATTTGAAGAACTCTACTGTCAATCTCATTAAAAGACAATGAAAAGTTTTGGACATGGTCTGGACGCCAAGCTGATATAAAAAAGCACTTTGTTTCATATGGAACTGAGCTTCATCTTCTGTCAGATCAAGTATCTGTCTTAGTTTCCTATCAATATTAGTGCAATCAACAGGGCACGACTTGGCTTCTGCAATGATCTTGTCCATATTTGAAATCTTCTTACCTACACTGGAAAGAGAATATGTTAATCATTTGTGACAAAATAAAGAAATGAAATGCAACATTTTAATAAAAGTTTCAATGGATTGATCTTATGAAAGATAAAAATGGAATATTTGGTTTCATGTGAATCCATACAAGCCATCTATTAGAACAACAGAGCATCACAATCATTCTATTTGCAAAATGTTATACTTCAAGTTCTAATAGTTGACTTTCATCGTTTGACTTTCTACTATCTAGTTAAATGCTCTATAAAGCATTAACATTGTGATGCCAAGCTTGTTTTGAGGCTCAATTTATTCTCAAAATCATTGATTTCTCATGACAACAGAAGCATCCCAACAGAAGATTAACTAAACTATGAATTAAGCTTGTTTTTTGGCCAATGAAAGAGCATGAGCTCCTAATTACCATTCCATATCAAATCTAATGGCAATCCCTGAGTTTTTTCAGTAACCAAATTATATATAAACTAACAGGTCTTTTTCAAAAAAATAAATAAACAAGTAGAGGAAACAAAAATAGCCCTACACATGGTGTCAGTTTTGTTCGGGTTCTTTTTTTATTTTTTCTGCTTCAACTATATCCGTCAACTTTCAAATTTATGCCATTTTAGCCAATCAATCATTATTTATTTGATGGCAAGCAGAAGAGAGGCTAACTATAATACTTGGTTAACGGACATGTTTACTTGAATGGAAGGGAAAGGGGATGGGAAAACAGAGTAAAAACTATGTTTGCTTGAATCCAAAGAAAGAAAGAGGACTACTCATTCATTTCATTCACTTGGAAAAATTATGGTACTCATGGTATTCAATTATTCATCCCACAAAAATATTCACACCAAGATCACACAGAGAAGAAAAATGCTGTTAATTGAGAGGACAAGCAAAACCACACTAAAGAAACTGATAGTGCCATCAAATTACCACATTAACCAATCATCCCATGAAATTCTAATCCTCTCCTTGCCTATCTGAGATGCCCGCCATCAGTAACCACACTGTCCACTAATGGCAGAAGATTTTCCTCCCACAACATGTCTCGACAAATAATTGGGTGACATTGGCGAAGGTAAGCAACAATCGAAAAGCTGAGGCCGTGAACTTAGCTTCTTGCTCAGCAGCAAGAAGATTTACTAAATATCTTCTCCAGTTTTTGGGTAAAACTTAAACGACAGTGGGGAAACATGAG
Organism: Kaempferia parviflora; assembly: GCA_037177295.1. Taxonomy (NCBI): domain Eukaryota; kingdom Viridiplantae; phylum Streptophyta; class Magnoliopsida; order Zingiberales; family Zingiberaceae; genus Kaempferia; species Kaempferia parviflora. The sequence goes on from JBAMIE010000115.1 coordinate 34,146, forward strand.
TTTATGGTCAACTTCCTTGGACATAGCACAAGGTTATGCGCCTCAATTGGTGATCGTACAACAAAGGACAAGAGGAAGAAGTATACAATTTCATTCAATAGTTGAATAATATCTTGAACAATAGATTCAGGCACCTTATACAGGATTCTGCAACCAAAATAATTGTAGGAAGTCTAACTAGGACTTGGACAAGGACATATTAATATGAATAATTTGGAAAGATACAGACAAATAAATATAATATTAACTCGGACTAATCAATATATTTTATTTGGGCCACCTTATTTATCTTGCATTGCCTTGCATGTTTTCTTCCTCACCTCCATCAAAGTCCCTCTTCCTAACTCTTTCAACTGCCTCCTTCCTTTTGTAACTCTTCTTATTTTAATATACACAAGGATACAGTGAAATGAGGCTTAATCAGCTTCATCTCCATCTTCCCCATTTCTTTACCCTATGAGATTGCCTTTATCCACCTTATTTAGTCCGCTCAAACCTGCCCTTGGAATACTCCGGCAACATTGTAATATCATTCACCAAGCTCTTCTAACAAACCAAACCCTCGTTGCATCCTTGTCCCCACTAACCTAGACATCCCCGCAGCCCCCTCTCTTCTCTAAGTATCTCCAACACCCACCCTGCCTCCATTACAACAAATATTGCATGATACCCAATTAGAGATGGCAGCTTCAACAAAATCCACGGTGCACTAACCTGATTAGGGTATTTTAACAGATGATGACAGAGTTAACGTCAAGGCTGATATTTCTCTCTTATCCACCAAAATTACTCCACCTCAATTCATAAAATCTAAGTTGTATACAAACGCTTATAGAATTAGTAACATGCAAAAGTGAAATAATATACCGAATAGTTGGAACTAGCATTGTCCAACAATGATAATGATTGACAGAGTATAATATTGACTTCTAAACAAGCCAATCATTATTTGTCTATATTGTAAATAGGACCAAACTGTTGTCATCTAGTTTACCTGTTAAATTTAACTTATTTCTTCATGTTATAATTTTATTTTTCCAAGAATCTCCTTTAAATATTGTTTTATGTGAATTGGCATAAAACTTTTCTTACTATATAACATATGTTCTAAAAAGTATGGTACTAATCTATTTGTATATATCAAAACTAGCCATAAAGTTATATCAGGTGAGTGGGAAAAAAAAGTGAAGGGAAAAAGTGATGAGTTTATTTTACATCCAAGTGGAGATCACATTTTGTTTAATATACCTATGGTGGGACAGAGACGCATAGCAACTTTCCTACGGTGAGACGACTGGAAAACCAACCAAAACCTAATTACCTAATAAACTAACCATTCAGTCATGAGATCGCTTCTAATCAGGCATTACTAAATTGAAGCTGGGTATTCATGTTTGAGAAAGAGAAGGGCAACATATGACAACATAGTATATTATACTAATTGACAATGCGTACATCATCATCCATTTAAAACTTTCCATGTGATCAGCCATTTGATTAGTTATTCTATCTCTTACCAAAAATATTGGCTCCTATTTAACTAAGAGGGGTAGGCCATTCAATGGTCATCTTTGAAACAATAAAAGATTTCAAGACTTGTGTTTCTGATTTCATCAAGAACAAACAAAAATGCTCATATGCTCCAATAGTTATCAGAAGAAGACTTACAATGGAGGTAGATCAGGATCAGAAACTGCTTCAGTAAGAATGCGCTCATGATCCTGAATATTCTGTTTCAATTCATGAGTTAAGGTTTCCTTTCCTTTAATTTTTGCGATGCTAGGGTAATAAGATCTCGCCACAAAAAGCTGATCCTTGAGTCTCTTCACATTAGAATCTTTCATAACTCGTCTATTTTTTCTGGCCCAAAGACAATAGCTTCCAAATTCATGTTCGCAAGATCTGTCAGTCTCATATACACTCAAACCTGTGTCATGCCTTGACTTCGGATCTTCTACATCAGGCTGAAAAAAACAAATACAATAATTAGATTAGGCAATCAAAGAGAAGTAGAAAATATAAACCATCTAGCATAAAGAGCTAAATCAGTAATATACAAGTGAAAGCATGAGATATAAGTAAATTCAACACATTTATGTCATGAAAAATAGCACTTCACTTGGCATACAAGTAATAATCATCCAGATTTAAATAGTCAGTATCGTACGCCAAACTGAAATTTTGAATGGTATTCTGGAATTGTTCAAGGCGTCAAGAACTTACTTTAGTACTCAGAGATGAAGGTTCTTTTGAGGCATCACTATGTCCCTTAATAGGGCCTACAAATCAATGGTCAAGAATGAATTAAAAGATATAAAAAACATACGTGTTGGGTAAGAAAGAATTCATATATAAATATACCTTTTGATTTGATCTCATCGCCTGTTGTTGCCTGAGAGCTATAATTATTGTATTGTGATGTGGAGGGCGAACTAAGAGTTTCCTTGATCCTCATGTTCAATTCCTCAGCAGGAGGAGGCACACTAGGGACATCCTGATAAATAAGCAATTGAATTTCCTTTTAAGAAATATTGACAAATTTTCATTAACTTTAAATTAAATTTGTTCATTCATGGATGAATCAAGAGTTCTCCCATGTTCAATTTTCAAGTTTAAGGTTCCTTCAAGATTGATTATGGATTAAAAGAAAAGCAAAATTGCTATAGCAATGTGAATCAAAAATACAAATGTAGGACGCTTGCACACTTAAATTCCCTAAGATATTAAAGAAATAAACAATGTGAATCAAGGAAAAGGTTTGAACAATGATTCAAAACTAACTACCTAACATCATATGTAAGGTTGTCAATTTGACGCTAGTGTCATGGATCATTTTAGTGAATTTCAAACGGGGAATTGTAAGGCTCACTGAAAAATTGTGTAATAGGTAAAAAAAATATTTACAGCATACTTGAAACAATCTTTAGATCCTCAAGGTCATAAAATAAAATAGTAGAATATCCTGTTTAAAATAGTAGAATATGATTAATAAATGAGATTGATTCTATTAGAAATAAAACCCAGGTTGATGTCCCATTGGACCCACCTAGATAAAAAAAATCACAGAACTATACACTACATTTAAAAGTGAAATGAAATGAGGCATTTGAAGTCGATTGCTTGCAGTTATAGAGTAGTCATTGTCAAATCAACCTTCATTGTGTATGTGATTGAAGAGAGGAAGAGCAAGACAGTGATGATCGTAAATGAAGAAAGGAAGACTGATACAACATGATAACACTTCTTCTCAAGACCACTTCTTGTCAATCATTGTCGAGCTACCATAGAATTGAGCCTCAGTATCAATTCCAAGACTTGACATGGCAATAATTGTTTTCCTTAGTCACTCTTGAGCTTCGCCAACTCTATCATCATCGACTCCAAGTCTATATTCAACAATATTTCCTCCAATCATGCAAATTCAATTTTTGCTTTTTTCACAAATGGTACGTATTTAGTACTAATTGATTGGGATTAATTTTTGGTAATTTCCCTCTCTTTTTTCCTTTTCATACTTGTGTGAATTACATTTCACAATGAAAGGCAAAGAATCACCCTGCTTGCAGAGGTAGTCTTTCAATTAATTATTGAAATAGGACCCCTAATAGGATCAATGAAAAGTGCAGGATTAAATGATTTTGGTGAAGATTATAATTTACAGGCAGCCATTACTTGAAGGGCTGAAAAAGCATCAACTGATATTCCACCAATTGCTTACACCTGAATTGTTTCAGCTGTGAATATTTAAAAAAAATAAAAAATCATATTTATCCATGACTCGGGCCTTGGGAAAAAACATTGTTTTGTTTATCCTTTTCATCATTCAAATAGAATAGGTAACCTCATTGATCACCATAGCAATACATCCTTAGAATAGCTGGATTAAGATTATTTAGAAAGTTAATACAAAATGTGTCTGAATTCCAGCATTTACTCATCCGTATACTGACTGAACAACACAAAGAGGATAACATAGCTTAAATCCAATTAAATGATAACCTATGCATAAAACAGGATACTGACCATAATCAAAAGAATATACATAATACATTATCAAATGACAATGGGTGTACATCTTAACAGGGTCACCACTCAGCACCGTACATGTGAAAAGAAATAAAGGAAAGTTACAAAAGGAATGCAGCTAATTTTTCTAGTAATAACAAGATCAATGGGTCCATGCAAAAGATTAATTTATAATATACAGGATAATTATCATATCCAACTTCCATTTCTCCTATTTATCTCAATTCCTTAATCCATCAATTTTATGATACAAAGATACATATGAACATTAATGATGAAGGAACATTGTCATTAGAAATTTGATAACAGCATGTAAAATTAACCTTTGAAAACGTCGATGCAAATTCTTCTTCGAGGCGAGGAACCATCCACTGAGCAACCTATCAGGTTCAGATCAATGAAATTATATAAGAAGCTGCAGCTACATAGAATTATACAGACCTTCGAGTATTATAGAAAACGCATATAAATCATTGTTACTTGAGATATGTCATAAACAGTAGAAGAGAACCTTTGAAGAGATCTGCTCTTGTTCACGAGCAACATTGTGGTAAGTGTCAAAGTTACTTTCCTGGGCATTGATGCAAAAGAACATGATATCAAATAAACAAATCAAAATCGAGAACTACAAGATAACGTAGCCATAGCAAATCCCCTCACCTGCTGGGAGCGAACGTCCGCTAAGTATCCTGCAGAAAATGACAGATGCGGAATAAGAAATCTCACCAACCACATGTTCACATTCAAAACCTATTTTCAAAACCTATTAAAATAACGGCTGAAAAGTAAAATATTCAACGTCGCGTTTCCACAATCGAATCGCGACCACGAGCTGAGCTGGATCAGGAAGAATCCTGTCCCGCCGCGAAATGCGGATGCTGTAAGGAAGCCCATCGCTACGAGTAGATCTGCGAATAACGATTAGGGTTTTACGAGGAGAGATCCGACGGGATGACACACCGGAAGGGAAGCGGTTGTGGAGGCCGAGGAGGAACACGAGGGGGACAAGCAGTGAGAAGAATACGAGCGCGAACACGGCCGCTGGCTGTCCCTTCCACCTCCTCTTCGCCGCCTGCTGCGCGGCGGCCGACAGCCCGCCGGCGCCGTACCCTTTCATATCACTTCGCCGCTACCTCTCCGTCTCCCCTTCTCTCGTTCACACTCTTCGGCTTCCGCTCTCCTCTTCGCCCAAACCTCCCTTTTCTCTCCCACCAATCCGCACGGCTCCACGACGATTCCGATCGGGGTAGCCGGGGCATCCAAATCAATAAGCAGATCTCTGGATTCCCATTTCCTCTTGGAAATCTTGCTCCATTTCGATCTCCGGCTACAATCTGCCGTTACTCTTCTTCTCTTCGGAGAAGATTTGGAATGTGAATTTGTCGCTTTCAAAAGTCGTAAAAGAAAACAAAAGAAAAGCGGACGAAGAGGAAGAGAGAGAGAGAGAGAGAGAGAGAGGAGGGGCGGAGGAGGAGACAGGAGATGGAAATTATATATAAAAAAAATTAAAAAGTAAATAATTTGAAAATATTTTATATTATTCCTAATTATCGGCTACAATAATTTAAAATTGCATAATATAGCGACATTTCACTTGTTTTTTCTACATTGCTTATTAAAATCATTATGCATTTCTAAATGGATAGATAGTAGTAATCATATCACAAGGCTGAGAGATATTTGATTGAATCAATTTGATATTTGATTCCCACGTTGATTGAGTCAGTTCGATGATGATTCGACAACGAATGAGGGGTAATTAACAGTGATAGTGATTAAGAGTTAAGCATCGATAATGATATAAATTTGTGTCGGCAAGACAAAGAAAGCCTTTGATTCTTTCTTTTTCCTCCTTTATCAAGTATTATACTTGGATTCTGCCCTCTTGGGGCTCCACATGACACAAGTGCATCCCTAATAAAGAATTGAGGCAGCCACATCATGCTCAATCCTTCCTCACCTCACGAATGCTTACTTCTTGCTTAATCCAAGTTGTTTCTGAATGCTTCGAATTCCAACTATTTTGAAGAAAGGTTGATTTTTTTAAGCGTACATAAATTGTACTCAAAATTTATCCAATAGATGAATCAAAGAACATTGTCAACTTATAATAGAATTTGGTAGCATTCTTGGTCAGCACCAATATCCTACCAAGATTTAGTAGTGAAATACCACATGGCAAACTTGCTAGAGCCAAAACCCATAGAGGTCGATTGGGGAACAATAGTAGTCAATGAACGGCCTTATTGAAGTCATGACTTGTCAAAGTCTCTTAAGGCATATTTGATTCAAGGTTATTCAACAAAAACTTTATTTGATTTAGGTAATCGATGATTTTTAAATCATGATGCATATCTAGCATATCAGTAATTTAGACATGTAACCCGGAATAACAAGTAAATAAGTCCTTAACTTCTGTCTTCTAAAATTATTTTTAATTCTTCTAGCAATAACTTAAGTTAGCAATAATATTTAGAGAGGTTTAAAATTATTGCTCTTACCCTTCACGGTGAACAATTTCTGTAACGCCCCAAAATTTCCAAAAATGATTTCATAAATATTCTATGATTTTTCTGGAATTTTAGAGTATTTTTATGG